>CM027388.1:132120758-132225041 GCA_015711505.1 Sylvilagus bachmani
TGCTTTCCCAGGCCATTAGTAGGGATCATAAGTGATGCAGCCCATATGGGATGCCGGCACTGCGGGTAGCAACTCAACCCGCTGTGCCATAGCACCACGGCCCCTGTGTATGTCTTTTGGAGAAAGGTTCACTGGGGTCCATTGGCCAATTTTTATCTCACTTTTTGTTTCTTTGTATTGAGATGCAAGAGTTCTTTATATGTTGTGTATTAACCCTTCCCAGGTATATATGGTTGGCCAATGTTTGCTCCCATTCCCCAGGCTGTCTTTTCATTTTGTTGACTGTTTGCCACACAGAAACTTTCTATTTTGATCTCACTTGTCCATTTTGCTTTTGTTGTCTGTGTTTTCATTGTCAAATAAAGCAAAAATCTGGGACAGGTATTTGCGTAACAGTTGCCATGCTGCTTGGAACACCTGATTCTTTATCAGAATGCTGGGTGAGAGTCACAGCTCCGTTTTTGATTCCAGCTTCCTGCCGGCGTGCACCCTGGAAGGCAGCAGGTGGTGGCTCAAGTGGCTGGGTCCCTGTCACTCAGCGGGGAGAGACTTAGATTGAGTTCCTGATTCCTAGCGCTGCTCCAGCGCTGCTATTGTGGGTATCTAGGGAGTAGACAGCCGATGGATGATCTCTGCCTGTCTCTCTGCCTTTAAAATAAATAAAATAAAAATTTCAAAAGGTCATTGCCAAGGAGATTTTCTCCCAGAAATTTTACAGTTTCAGGTTTTACGTTTAAATCTTTAATCCATTTCAAGTAAATTTTTGTGAGTGTATAAGAATCCAAATTCATTCTTTTGCTCATGGATATCCAGGTTTCCCGGCACCACTGGTATTTAAGAGCCTGCCCTCTGAGTTCATGTTTGGGCCCTCAATTCTGTTCCATCAGTCTACGTGTCTGTCTTATGCCAGTACCACACTGCTCTGATCACTACAGTGTTGTAACAAAGTTTGAAATCAGAAATTGTGATGCATACTGCTTTGTTCTTTCTCAAGATTGTTTTGGCAATTTGGGGTCTTTAGTGATTCCACATGAATTTTAGGATTGCTTTTCTATTTCTGTGGAAAATGTTTTTGGACTTTTGATAGGAATTGCATGGCATCCATGGTTCTCTTTGGGTAGCATGGGCATCTTAACAGTATTAATGCATCTGATCTATGAACATGGGATGCCTTCCATTTATTTTCCATTTTCTTCAGTTTCTTTCATTGATGTGTTATAGTTTTTAGTACATAGATATTTCACCTCCTTGGTTAAATTTATACCTAAGTATTTTTTGATGCTGTTATCATGGGATGACTTTCTAATTTCCTTTTCAGATAGTTCACTGTTAGCATATAGAAATGCTGCTGGTTTTTGTATGCTGATTTTGTATCCTGAAACTTCACTGAATTTTTTTATTAGTCCTAACGGATTTCTTTTTGGTGAACTCTTTTCCAGTTTTCTAGATATCTGCAAACAGAAACAATTTTACTTCTCCTTTCTGATTCGGATGTCTCTTATTCTTTCTTCGCTTACTCCCTCCAGTTAGGACACCCCTTAGAACTGAACACAAGTGTTCAGTGTGGACATCCTCATCTGGGAAGAAAAGCTTTGGCTTTCACCACTGAGTTTGATGTTAGCTGTGGGCCTGTCATAGGTGTCTTTATTGCATTGAGGTACATTCTTTTCATATGTGATTTGTTTGAGTTTTTTTTTTAAATCATGAGATGTCAAATGCTTTTTATGCATGTAATGTGATGATTGCACATGTGATGAGATGTCATCTTGTGCGACATCTTGTTAAAGTGAAGTAACACATTTATGTTATGACTTGTTATGCTGAACCATCCTTGCATCCTAGGGATAAATCCGTCCCACTTGATCATGGTGAACGATCCTTTTCATGTGTCTTTGAGTTCAGTTGGTTGATTTTTTCTTGAGAATTTTTGTATTTATGTTCATCGGGGATACTGGTCTTTTCTTATAGTGTCCTTATCTGGCTTTGGTGTCCGTGTAGTGCTGGACACATACTTGAGTTGGGAAGCATTTCCTGAAAAACAGATGTTCTTAAGGTCTTTAAACTTGCCTTCCTCGGCTTCATCTCGTGAAAGATGCGGTAAAGGACAGAGTGAACACGGATCCCAGTCTTTCCCTTCTCCAGTCAAAGCATCTGGCCTGAGTGTGTGCAGGGGAGAGGGGCTCCGAGCAGCTGTGGGGAGCTTGTTGTCCTGGGAGAGGCGCAGACACCCAGGTGTTGCTTTAGACAATCACTAGCAAAATCTGAGACAGAGGAGGATCCAGCAGGGATCCCGCAATTGGGGAGGGAGGCAGGGGGTGGAATTTAGAGGAAGGCAATCGTGGAATGCTGCCAACTGTGTGATGAGGTGCTGTAGTGTTTGTCTGCTGGGCATTAAAATACCATGAATCATTGACAAGAAACCAAACAGTGCTGCATCTATATAACAATTTGAACCCATATTGCTCCAAGTAAAATCAAATTAGAAGCCTTTCCCCAATTAGATTATGCAAACGCTGACACAGAGCAGCGTTTTGTTTGCTGTACCCATGACAGCAACCTCCACCTTACACCTCGCACAGCACGGACACTCTCAAGCACGCCCATCTCAACACCCAGGTTGTGTCAACATTCTACCTCTGGATAATAAATATGAGGCACAGCACACACTGCTTTTAATTGCATCGATAAACTGGGATTAACCCCCAAGTCAGCCTTCACTATTACAATTAAATGTCCTCAAATAAATTGTTTCCTCAATAAACAAATGGAAGGGGCTGTGTTTGCCTTGAATAATAACAGGTGTAATATTTTACTGGCTCAAGTTAAGTATTAAGTGGAATCACTTGCTGGCTCTGATTTATTCTTTGAGATCGGAAAGTCATTTTTCATACGTCATGTGCTGCTTCAGTACTGTATAAACAGCTAATAATGCACTAAATCAACCTAGCCTGACCTTGCATTTCACCTAAACCCACCAAACTTCAGAACCCCGGAGTTGGGGGGTTCTTAAGAGAGCCAAAGAACATGGCTGTTCTGAAAATTCAGCTTGCTAACTGCTTTGGGGTTTTTGGCTCTAGTTGCCAAGATTTAAATTTAGTAATTATGTGAAAATCTTCTGGGTCATTATATAATCCAGTAGCTCTTTATGGAGATGCATCGTCTGTGGGTTTTCAGTTGCTGCAGAACAAACTAAAGTCATCCAAAGGGAAGTCAACACTGGCACTGATTTCCTTTGTGTCTGGACTGAGTCGCTACCTTTCACGGCCATCGTCACTTTGTTGGTAAAATGGCACAAGAAACTCTTTTTTAAAAAAAAGCAACAGATTTAAAATTTTACTGATTTATCGGAGAGAGAGCCTAATTGCTGGTTCATTCCCCAAATGCCCACAATGGCTCAGGAAGCTGGAAGCAGGAACTCAATCCAGGTCTCCCACCTAATTATTTTTTTAAAGATTTATTTTATTTATTTATTTGAAAGACAGAGTTACACAGAGAAGCAGAGAGAGGTCTTCTTCTCACTCCCCAATTGGCCACAACAGACGGAGCTGCGCTGATCTGAAGCCAGGAGCTTCTTGCGGGTCTCCCACACAGGTGCAGGGGCCCAAGCACCTGGGCCAGCTGCTACTGTTTTCCCAGGCCACAGCAGAGAGCTGGATTGGAAAAGGAGCAGCCGGGACTCGAACCAGCACTCACACGGAATGTTGGCGCTTCAGGCCAGGACTTTAACCCGCTGCACCACAGCACCGGCCTTAGGACCTAATTACTTAACTCACCACGGCTGCCTCCCCGGGTCTGCATGAGTGGGAAGCTGGAGTCAGGAGCTAGGGGCCGGTGGAGAACGCAGGTGCTCCCATTTGGAATATGGGCATCTTAACTGCTAGGTCGAACACCTACCCCATGACACAGTTCTTAGACCCATAGTCCTCACTTCATCACAGGAATTCTCACCTCACTTTCAGTCTTCGGTGCACTTAGGACAGATTCTAAAACTTTGGGTCCCCGTGGGCAGGTTTTAGCACATGAGTGCTGTCTTTTGCTTTTGTGGGGTAAGGGAAGGGAGAAGATAATGAAAGGCCTTGAGAGGTTGGAGATGAGGATTATGCCAGTTCTCAAATACTAGAACCTAGGACTCTCGCTCACTAACAATCTGTACGATGTAGGCCCTGTTTTCCAAGTGATGGGTGCTGATTTGCTAGAACAGGGACTGTCACTGAGCATCCTTAATTTGAAATTCTGCAAAATTTGGAATTGCAAAATTTTTCAGTGCTGGTGCAACCACAGAGTGGAAAATTTCTGACCTGACCTCACGCGTGACAGGTGGGAGCCAAAATGCAGGCACACGGAAAGTATTGTATGAAATCACTTTCAGGCTACGTGTGTGAGAGAGGCGTGTAGAAACCATCGGATTTCATGTTTAAACTTGGGCCCATCCTCAAGATATGTGCAAATACTCCAACGTCAGAAAAGTGTGGAATATGATACACTTCTGGCCCCAAGCATTTCAGGTAAGGTGATCGCAACCTGTTTTAAAGTTAATTAGTTATCAGTAGTCTATTTTATTTGGTCTTTATGAATTTGTGGTTCCTTAGCCACATATCTGGTAATGAGCATTTGTAATCTCTGTATTTGGTGTGTATAACATTCCTGGAACTTATTTGGTGTATTTCTTCTTAAACTGCTCCACAAAACACTCTTCTCATTTTTCCCTCTAAACTGTACACCAAATTTGCATACCAGGTTATATTTAAAATAATGAATTCCCTTAATATATACACTTTAAAGATTTTTTAAAGATTTATTTATTTATTTGAAAGGCAGAGTTACAGAGAAACAAAGGCAGAGGCAGAGAGAGAGAGAGAGAGAGAAAGCCAAGCGCTTCTTCCAGGTCTCCCACGTGGGTGCAGGGGCCCAAGGACTTGTGCCATCTTCTACTGCTTGCCCAGGTCATAGCAGAGAGCTGGATGGGAAGTGCAGCAGCCAGGACTCAAACCGGTGCCCCTTTGGGATGCTGGCTCTGCAGGTGGCGGCCTTACCCATTGCGCCACAGCGCCAGCCCCGAAGTACATGTTGAACTTCTTGTCCGCACGCGGACACACGCTACATTGCACTCAGTTGCTTCCAGTTGTAACCAGAGATTTTGAGGACTCGGGTTCAGACCTCCCTCAGGGAGGGGAGACGCAGGCTCCCCTCCAGCGTCTGATCATTGAAATGATCTGAGGTGCACCCTTGCCCAACACTGCCCCTCAGACGCTCCGAGGACTGCGGATTCTAGGTTGGGATTTATTGATTTGGTTAAAGAGCAGTTTGGGACACATTTTATTAACATTCTCGTCATTGGCGTCCCTGTCACCTTTTCATCATTCTAAACGATTACCAAGCTACATTTATTTTTAGTTAGTGAATCTTTCCTGCTTATATTACCACAGAAGAAAAATGCTTGCTTTGCTCCGAGACAGACAAAATATATGTATAGGGATTATTATATGACTTAAATATATTAAGGTAACCTTCCTTTTAGTTGATGGCCTATAACTTAAGAGAGAGAGTTTGCTTCCCCCAAACTATTATAAAGTGTTTTCAGATGAGGAAGGGTATCAGATGAGGCTGATAAAATATTTCACATGGAAGACCTCATCCAGAGCAGGAATATATCTGTAGATAATTGTAAGCTCCCAGGAATACTTGATGGGAAATATATTGATAATACAATTTTTCTTTTGAGAGGGACTGTAATGATTGCAAATTTGGTTTGATAATTAAATTAATAAGAACTATTTGATTCAAACCTGGGCCTTTTAATGATATACACAGCCAATAATATCTACTTTGCCAGCTAAAGAGGTTTTAAAGGACTGTATTGGGGCTGGCGCCGTGGCTCACTAGGCTAATCCACTGCCTAGTTCTAGTCCCTGGTTCTAGTCCTGGTCGGGGCACCGGATTCTGTCCCGGTTGCCCCTCTTCCAGGCCAGCTCTTTGCTGTGGCCCGGGAGTGCAGTGGAGGTTGTCCCAAGTGCTTGGGCCCTGCACCCCATGGGAGACCAGGAGAAGCACCTGGTTACTGCCAGCCGTGGCGGCCATTGGAGGGTGAACCAACGGCAATGGAAGACCTTTCTCTCCATCTCTTTCTCTCACTGTCCACTCTGCCTGTCAATAAATAAATAAATAAAAGACTGTATTGGGTGACACAACTCAGTACCTATCTGCTCTTTATTAATGCAACATTAACCTTTACATTAAGATACATTTAAGTATGCTCTCTGGAAATATTAAGAAGAAAACAAATTAAAATCGTTCACAACAATATCTATTTTACTGTTGCATATAGAAATTAGGTAATTTTCCATAGACTGTGGCTTTTTCAATTTTACGAATCCTTTGCAAAACAGACTTTCCAAATCTGTGCCAAGTGTCTCAGCACAGGATCTTAGCAGTCAGGGACACACTCCCTGCAGCGTGCCTGCCTCTCTACCTCGCATGTGACACACAGGTCGTGGGCTGGCTGCACGGCGGCAGTGTGCTCCATCAGAAGGAGCCTGACTTTGCAGCGATCTCTTTGTGGGATAGTGATTTATCTATATATAAAGATTTATTTATTTGAAAGAGCTACAGAGAGAGAGAGAGGAAGAAAGAGAGAGCCAGACCCAATCTTCCATCTGCTGGTTCACTCTCCAGATGGAAGCAAAGGTCAGGGCTGGGCCAGGCCTGAGCCAGGAGCTTCTTCCAGGTGCAGGGGCCTAAACACATGGACCATCTTCTGCTGCTTTCCCAGTCCATTAGCAGGGAGCTGGATCAGAAGTGGAGCGGCTGGGACTCAGCCGGCCACCCATACGGGATGCCAGCTCCTGTAACTCACTGTAAGTCACGGAGGTGGGAGGAGTCTCCGTGTGTGTGTGTGTGCCTGAACACTAGAGCGAAACTCCAGACGCTAAATGTGCAGTCTTTCCTGCCACAAAGCGCATTTCCTCCTTCACTTGTGTTTCTATGACATGGATTCTGCTGCTGCCCTGTGTCACAGATCAGAAGACTGAGGCTTGGAGAGAGATCAGATAAGGCATCCAAAAATCACCAGGCAGGCAAATTGATTCACACACACAGTCTGCGTGTGATTTCCTTCAGGACTTCACTGTGAGAACGGAGAATCAGTGGGAGGGTTGGGCAGCCGGCCAGTGCTAGGGCAGAGCAGGTAGGTAAAGCTGCCACCTGCGGTGCCAGCATCCCATATGGGCACCGGTTCGAGTCCCAGCTGCTCCACTTCTTTTTTTTTTTTTTAAATATGGAACGCTTCACGAATTTGCGTGTCATCCTTGCGCAGGGGCCATGCTAATCTTCTCTGTATCGTTCCAATTTTAGTATATGTGCTGCCAAAGCGAGCAGTGCTCCACTTCTGAACCAGCTCTCTGCTATGGCCTGGGAAAGCAGTGGAGAATGGTCCAAGTCCTTGGGCCTCTGCACCCATGTGGGAGACCCTGATGAAGCTCCTGGTTCCTGGCTTTGGGTCAGTGCAGCTATGACCAATTTGGGAAAGACCTCTCTCTCCTGTAACTCTCCTCTCTCTCTGTAACTCTGGCTTTTGAGTAAATAGATAAATCTTTAAAAACAATGTGACTTTAAAAATAAATGCAAGGGGGGGGTTACACTTTGGAGATACAGGTACCCTTGGAGGGGCAGCCTGGGGAGTTCTGACTTGGTCCAAAGTATGGCCAGTGCCAGTCTTTAGTCTCACATCCTAAAGATAACCCAAAGCCAGGGTCTCACTGAGAAGGCTCTGAGGACGTCCCCAGCCTCTTTGTGTTCGTCTGCTGGTGATTTTCACACTGCCCGTGGAGTGCAGACTGGGACAAGGTTGCGTGGAGGCTGTGGCTGCTTGGGGAGTTGAGCAGCGGGGCTTGCAGAGGTGCGCAGCAGGGACTGGGGGACCCGGGCTGGGAACTCACACTAGGAGTCAGGAACAGCAGCGTGGGGAAGGCCGTAGGGGGGGAGGTGCTGAGAACTCCAGGCCAGGGCTAGAGCAGAAACAGGGAACAGGGGAGCACAGCTGGGGGACAGTTGTGTGGAGGGTTCGATCACTTTTTTCCCCCAAAGATTTATTTACTTATTTGAAAGGCAGAGTTACAGAGAGAGAGAGAAAAGGAGAGACAGAGAGGGCTCTCCTGGTTCTCCCACACGGGCTCAGGGGCCCAAGCACTTGGGCAATCCTATGCTGACTTCCCAGGCACATCAGCAGGGAGCTGGATGGGAAGTGGAGCAGCTGAGACTCGAACAGGCACCCATATTGATGCCGGCACGGCAGGCTGGGGCTTTAACCAGCTGAGCCACAGCACTGGCCCCCAAGGTCAGGTTAATTCTTCCCTGCAGTTTCTAAGCACCTGCCTGTCCACAGATGTTGGGCCGCAGCGGGTTCTGAATGAACTGTGCAGTAACATTCCCCAGGCTCAGAAGGATGTGCAGAGCCCCAGGTCTGTTCGAGGACCTGGCAGTGCAATGGGAGGAGCCTGGTGGAGTCTACCGGAGGGTGACAACACTACCTAGCGCAGCGTGGCGGCCGTGGCGTGTGGCTCAGGGAGACACAGCACTGGGAGTTCCCAGGTGGCATCACTGGGTGCCCACAGGCACTGGGGACGCAGCCATCTCTATCTTTGGAGGACTTTCCAAAAGCTCATTGCAATTTATTAGACAATGTTTTGCAAAATATTAATTTCCCAAGAGATTTCTCTATATTACTCTAATTGCTTTTCCTTGACTGACTAATTTTTTAAATTGCAGTTTTATGAAAAGAAAAAATACAAATATTTCTAGATGAGAAGTGTCTCAGTGGGAATACGGCTTTCAGAGAGGTTTGTAATCTTGATATCTGGGCTTATATATTACCCTCCCATTGACACTCCTTTTTGATTAATATTGTGTATAACATTCCTTAATGCATCAGCAGAATTAATTATGCAGAAACATTCAGGCTCATGGACATTATATTGATGAAATGACGTTTTATTGACAAAATGACAGTTTAATACTGAGCTTTCTTGAAGCTGTATATCTAATCGATTGCCTCAATTCTGGTAGCAAACCTGTCCGAGTAAGAGCGAGGTAAATCTATGTACTCTTGGTAGATCAATCTGGGGCATTTGAGATGTGGACAATGCATTTCTGTACCATATTCTGATTTTGGTTAACTTTTCGCATACATATCAGATTATTCATTGCTCATGTATATATCTGGATTATATACTACTGCATTTCTTTCACAGAATTCGGCAACTTGTCTGCTTTCTTCCTTTCTTACGGATTGAGTTGTAGTCCCCTGCAAATCAGGGGACCCCCACAAGCAAGAGAGAGGCCTGGGACAGACCCTTCCCCACTGCCATTGGAGGGAGCAGGGTCCTGCCAATGCCTTGATTGCTAACTTCCAGCTGCAGACTGGGCGAGGCCCTCCCGACTCTCACCATCTTCCAGCCGCCCCGGGACTGTTTTTGCCCTGTTTTCTTTATGCTGTAGATGCTCCAGAGCCCAGGGTTGCGGGAAGGTGTGATCACGTGGGCTCTGCTGGTTTTCTGTGGGGTTCAGTGAAGGTTAACATGAGCGGTGTAAGCCTGAGAGGGGAGGGACACATCCCCACAGGCTGGGGAACCTCATTCACACCATGTCACAGAAGGGAGGTGTGAGTGACGGGTCTAGGACAGGGGAACTGTGTCGGTGTCTCAGCAGTGTGTCCTCCCAGGGCTGAGGGCCTCAGCAAAGCATCTCGGGTCACCCAGACACCTGCCTTGCCCACCTTCTCCAGTGCTTGTATAAGGGGACTTCAAAAGTTCATGGAAAAGTGGAATTAAAAATAAGTTTATTGGGGTCAGTGCTGTGGCATAGCAGGTAAAGCCAGCATTCCATATGGGCACTGGTTCAAGTCCCGGCTGCTCCGCTTCTGATCCAGCTCCCTGCTAATGGCCGAGGAAAGCAGTAGAAGATGGCCCAAGTGCTTGGATCCCCTCCACTCACATCAGAGACCGGGTGAAGCTCCTGGCTCCTGGCTTCAGATCGGCCCAGCTCCAGCTGTTGTCGCCATTTGGGGAGTGAACCAGTGGATGGAAAACCTCTCTCTCTCTTTCTGTACTCTGCCTTTCAGATAAATTAAAAAAAAAATCTGAAATCCATGCAGTTTTCTCCGAATACCCATTTCCACAGACTTTTTGAGGACCCCACTGTGTTTGTGGTTCTGCTGTTTGTTGAATTCTTGGCGCAGCCCCGAGGCAGGTTGGGGTCACCATCCACATGGTCCTGAGGGTGTAAGTCCCAGACAGCCATCTCCGCACGGGCAAGGTCAAGGTCGGTGGCGACAGTAGAGAGAACGGTGACACCACGGCAGTTTTGCTGGCAACATCCAGGATGGAAAGCAGCGGGCGTCTTTCTCCAAGACGTGGCTCCTTGGGGTCAGAATCAGGTCAGTGTCTGCTGCTCAGCTCGGGCCACCTGGGAGCCATCTGGCACGTGTGGCTGGGAGGCTGGTTTTGAGCCATTTTCTCTGCTGATGGGAATCTACATCCCTCTTCCAGCACTATCTTAATTGGCAATTTCAGCAGAGAGGTCTAAGAACGAATGAAGATCATTATTTGGTACAGTTTCATCCGCTTTGCTGTGCCATAAACATTTATCAGAAGGGCCACATATATATTTATCATTATTAGTGAGACTGCCAATGTTCCTTTAGTCATTTCTCCTTTATCCAGAGTCGATGGCTGCGTTGGCGAATTATCCCTGCCCTTGCCTGGGGTTCAGTTTCTCTTTCTCTCACCGTGGCTGCTGGGGCAAGTGTGGCTGCTACCCACTGCCTGCTGCCCCCTGAGCTGGCTCCCATCCAGTGGGGAGCTGGCCCTTCCACGTATGCCCAACCATCCTCCTGCTTGCCCTTGGGTCAGCTTAAATCCTGGAAGAATCGTTTGGCTGAGCTGAGACCTCGCCCCGGGATCTGTTCGACCTTGGGTACTGGCCTTTCCGGCTTTGGGGAACTACGTTCTCTTGAAGGGAATATTCCTCTGTCATCTCACCCAGTGGCAGAGCCCATCAGAGAAGGTGGCTAGGGACACCTTGCCATTCCTTTCACGTCAGTCTTGCTTGAGCAAAGGGGGTGCCTGCTCGGGGCTGCCTGTTTTCTGATTACTGGGGTTCAAATCAAGTTTTATGATCTGTGTTTAGGCTGCTGCCCCGAGCCTGGAGCTTCTTGGGGGCTCTGAGAAGCAGCCCGTGTCTGCCCGTTTCGCCTCCCCCACAAAGAGGAGCTCAGACCTGCCTACTCACGTCTGCGCCCACGCCTGTAACCTGGCGTTTTGTGTCTACAGACGCACAAATACGTGCTGAGCCGGCCGTGTCTCTACTTCTGAGCTTTGTCCAGTAAGTTAGGAGACTGCTAGAATCTTGCAGGCCCGGGCTTCAAGCGAGGTCAAGTGGAGATTTGATTTTAGCCTGAAATGCAGGGGAAGCTGGGTTTCGGTGTGTGACTGTGCCTGCTTCCTGGAATCCACATCAAGATGGAATAGGATTTGTGTCAAAATCGTTGCCAAGACGGTAGGTTAAAGTTGTATCTCATTTTTTTTTTCTTTCCTTGGTTATTAAAAATGTCGAACTTTAAAATACATATGTAGTGGAGGCACTGTGGTGTAGCTGGTTACCTGCGGCTCCAGCATCCCTTTTGGGCGCTGGTTTGAGTCCTGGCTGCTCCACTTCCAATCCAGCTCCCTGCTAATGGCATGGGAAAGCAGTGGAGGATGGCCCAAGTCCTTGGGCTCCTGCACCCGCGTGGGAGACCCAAAAGAAGCTCCTGGCTCCTGGCTTTGGATCGGTCCAGCTCCAGCCGTTGCGGCCACTTGGGGAGTGAAGCAGCAGATGGGAAGTCTCTCGTTCTCTGTCTCTCCCTCTCTTTGTAACTCTGCCTCTCAAATAAATAAATAAATACATCTTTTTTAAAAAATACATATGTATATATATCTGTAGTGGCCATCTGTGTTTCCTCTTGGATAATTGCCCTCTGTTTTCTAATAGCTTTATGAAAGCATAATTTCTATACAGTAAGCATATAATATTATATGCAACTTTTGAGTGTGCAGTTTGCTAAGTCTTCATATATGCATATTTGTGGGTGAAACCATCACTGAAGTTAATAGTGAACATGAACTTCACCCCCTGAAAGTCCTCTGAAGTCGCTTCCCCTCCGCTCATCTTTCATATGATTCCAAGCCAGCACGGATCTACTATCTGTCCCTGTTGCTTGTTTGCACTTTCTAGAATTATATGCAGATGGAATCACGCAGTATGGACTTGTTTTTGGTCTGGTTTCTTTCACTCAGATTAGTTTGCGATTCAGCCGTATGGTGTCATAGATCAGTAATTCAGTCTTTTTTCCATTCCTTTATTTAACTTGTGGTCATAAAGACATTCTTAGGTGATGTCGTTGCCATTTTTTTTCTCCCGTGGGATGTTCAGCTTTTTCTTATTGGTTTATAACTATAATTTATGTATTATATATTTTGTAAATATAATTATTTTCACATATATGGCAAGCATTTCCCCCAGATTTGTGTCTATAATTTAATTAACATTTATCAGTATTTTCTTTTTAAAGATTTATTTATTTTATTTGAAAGTCAGAGTTACACAGAGAGAGAAGGAGAGGCAGAGAGAGAGAGGTCTTGCATCTACTGGTTCACTCCCCAGATGGCCGCAACGGCCGGAGCTGTGCCAGTCGGAAACCAGGAGCCAGGAGCTTCTTCCGGGTCTCCCACGCAGGTGCAGGGGCCCAAGCACTCGGGCCATCTTCTACTGCTTTCCCAGGCCACAGCAGAGAGCTGGATCAGAAGCGGAGCAGCCGGGACTAGAACTGACGCCCATGTGGGATGCTGGTGCTGCAGGCAGTGACATCACCTGGTACACCACAGCGCTGGCCTTGATGGTATTCTTTGAAGCACAAAAACACTTAATTTTGATGAAATCCAAATCACCTATTTTCCTTCGGTTGCACATGCCTTTAGTGTCATATTTAAGAAGCCTCTGTGCAACCCAGGTCGTGAAGATTTGCTCTTATGTTTTCTTCTAAGACGTCTATAGTTTCAGCTCTTAAACTTAAGTCAGTGACCCATTTTATGTGTTTTATTTTTTATGGGGTAAGGAAGGGGCCCACCTTCACTCTTCTGCATGTGTCGACCCAGTTGTGCCAGCACCATTTGTTGAAAAGACTCTGCTGGTCTCATCAAACTGTGTTGATGCCCTTGTTGAAAATCAATTGACCATGCACGTGAGGCTCTATTTCTGGACTCTCAATTCTCTGCCACTGATCCACACGTCTAGCCTCATGCCGGCGCCACACAGCTCCCAACTGATCACCACAGCTCCGTGGTATGTTTTGAAATGAGGAAGCAGGAGTTCTCCCACTTTGTTCTCTTTCCCGGATTGTTTCGCTCATTACTGAGCTCCCACACCCTTTTGGACCCATTCCTCTCTTATATTTTAAAAGATTTGTTCATTTATTGCAAAGGCAGAGATACATAGAGAGAAGGACTTCAATCTGCTGATTCACTCCCCACGTGGCTGCAACAGCCAGAGCTGGGCCAATTTGAAGCCAGGAGCCAGGAGCTTCTTCCGGGTCTCCCACATGGGTGCAGGGGCCCAAGGCCCTGGACACCCTCTTAGAAACCGCCGTCATGCTAAAGCCTCACTATGGCAGAAAGGACTAGTTCAGCCATTTCCATACAATTTCATAGACTCCCACCGCAAATCTGCCCTCATTCCCAGAAGCATGTAGCCAATCAGACGTTTTTGCTGATTCTTTCTATGCGTTCAGAATGCTATGAGGTGGTCTTTTAAAGGATATACAAGTTAGGACTATACAATAGAACACCTAAAACAAGCTTCAGCAGAGTGTTCCTTCCAACTCCCTAACAGAGCATCCATTCAGTTCCCGCGGCAAATGGGGCCATTGTGGGTTTGTTTGACTATCACACCATGCTGTGAGTTTCTATCCCCACTTCATTCTCCACTCAATACAATGCGAAAACCCAGCTTGGTCACTCATGTTTGGATCCTTCTAGAAATCTATTTTCCCTTCAAAGAATCGTGTGTGTGTGTGTGTGTGTGTGTGTGTGTGTTTTATGACTGAGGGATGTTAAAAGAATGTAGCATGGGGGGCCGTTGCTGTGGTACAGTGGGTTAACACCCCAGCCTGAAGTGCTGGCATCCCATATGGACACCAGGTTGAGACCCGGCTATTCCACTTCCGATCCAGCTCTCTGCTATGGCCTGGGAAAGCAGTAGAGGGTGGCCCAAGTCCTTGGGCCCCTGCACCCGCAAGGGAGACCCAGAAGAAGCTCCTGACTCCTGGCTTTGGATTGGCATAGTTCTGGCCATTGCAGCCAATTAGAGAGTGAATCATTGCATAGAAGACCTTTCTCTCTCTCTGCCTCTCCTCTTTCTGTGTAACTCTGACTTTCAAATAATTAAATAAATCTTAAAAAAAAAAAAAAAGAAGGTAGCATGGAGTGAACATTCATTGTAGCAGTGAGGGTGCTCACCTCCCTTTTTGGGGTACCTGGATTTGACTCCTAGCCTGGGCTCCTGACTCTGTTTCCTGCTAATGCTGACCCTGGGAGGCAGTGACGACAGCTCAAGTAATTGTGTTCCTGTGACCCATGTGGGAGATGCAGATTGAGTTCGTGGCTCCCACTTTGGCCCTGGCCCAGCTTCTGCCACTGCAGGCTTCAGAGAAGTGAACCAGCGGGTGAGAGCTCTGAGTCCGTCTGTCTGTCTGCTTCCCAAATAAATATTTTAAAAAATTTTTTATAAGAAATGGTCCATGAACTCTACAATAATTCAAATTACCTTTAGAAAGAGTTGGAAATACATGAACTAGTGCTGTAGACTTGGAACACGGAGATGACCACTTTGAAGTATCAATACTCAATTAAGCGTTAAAGTTTCAGAATTGTTAGTTAAATGAAAGAACACGGCCAGTGCCATGGCTCACTAGGCTAATCCTCCACCTTGCGGCGCCGGCACACCGGGTTCTAGTCCTGGTCAGGGCGCCGGATTCTGTCCTGGTTGCCCCTCTTCCAGTCTAGCTCTCTGCTGTGGCCCGGGAGGGCAGTGGAGGATGGCCCAAGTGCTTGGGCCCTGCACCCCATGAGAGACCAGGAGAAGCACCTGGCTCCTGCCATCGGATCAGCGCAGTGTGCCAGTCGCAGTGCGCCGGCCGCGGCGGCCATTGGAGGGTGAACCAACAGCAAAGGAAGACCTTTCTCTCCGTCTCTCTCTCTCTCTCACTGTCCACTCTGCCTGTCAAAAATAAATAAATAAATGAAAGAACGTGTGAATGGAAGACCCTGCCTCTGCCTCTGTAACTCCACCTTTCAAATAGATAAATAAATCTTAAAAAAAGAGGCAAAGTCCCAAAGGAGACGGCACCAAACTAGGTCCAAATGTGTGGTTCAAAGGCAGGAACAAGGGCCACAATGGAGTCTGGCGACCCACGGGCAGGCAGAAGAGAGGAGGAGCGATTCAACACAGGGACTTGGGAGTTGGGACACTCTTCTCTCCTTGTATATTCTTGGAGAGAACAGATTGGAGCCCCAGGAAGGGGAGGGCAGGCATTGAAAACAGGGCGGCACACACATTCCTAGGTCTGATTTTACATTTAAATTCTTCCCACTTTTTCTCGTTTACAGAAGCATCAAAGTAGTTGATAAGCAGCCGAGGAGCAGCGGAACTTCCGGATCCATATGACAGATCTTAAACTACCGGATCCATATGACAGATCTTAAACTACGCGAAGGTTGAGGAGGTCGCCCAGGCAGACGCATTCTTTCACCCAGCCCATTAGCCCTGGGCTGCATCTTCGAGGGTGGGAAGCCACCTAGGCAGACAAACTGCTTGTAAATGGTGCATCCGTGTTTACAGCTCAGACTCCTCTAAGCTCACAGACGATTAGCATAATGAAGGGAGAGAAAATATTGGCGTTTTGTGTATCTGCAATCTGACAATGTTATGTGCAAAGAGAGATCTGCAATGCTAATGGAAATGTAATTGATGTAAAACTGCAATTCTTACAATGAACTCAGAAGGCAAAGAGCTTGCTTGCAATATAGATAAGATTAGAGGGAGCAGTCGGCATCCCAGCACATTAATCCTGACGGTATTTCTGGTGCCAAACGCTAATAAGTCAGTGATTGTTTGAATTCATATTAGGTACCACCAATATTTATTGTATTCTCCGCATCAAGTTTGGCTGCTGTTGAATAAATCAATAAGAGCGTTTCATTATTTCATCTCTTCTCCCTCAGCAGTGTCTGTGGCCCAGGCATGGCGTGCTGCAATGAGTGGGATGAGCCTGGAGGCCGGCAGTGGAGACAGCCCAGCAGCAGTGGGTGTCCAGACTCACAAATGAAGGCGCTGGGACTTGATGCTTGATGCTGCCCTTGCCACCAGGGCCTGCCCGCCCTGACAGACACCTGCTGCGGAGCGCCTACCAGACCCTGGGGCAGGGGCCATCGTGTGCACATGTTGAGACATAATTTTTTTTTTTTAAAAAAAAGATTTACTCATTTATTTGAAAGAGTTACACACAAAGAGGAGAGGCAGAGGGAGAGAGAGAGATCTTGCATCTGCTGGTTCACTCCCCAGATGGCTGCAACAGCCAGAGCTGTGCCGATCGGAAGCCAGGAGCCAGGAGCTTCTTCCAGGTCTCCCACATGGGTCCTTGGGCCATCTTCTACTGCTTTCCCAGACCATAGCAGAGAGCTGGATCGGAAGAGGAGCAGCCGGGACTTGAACCGGTGCCCATATGGATGCCGGCGCTGCAGGTAGTAGCCCCACCTGCCACACCTCCGAGACATAAATTCTGTATTCAAACCATTTGAGGCAGTCAAGCCTGCGATGATGTTTGGATGGAAATGGCCCACCCTCCACCCCCAGCCCCAACAGCCAGGCGGCAGAGCTCTAAGCAGCTGCTGGCTGTGGAGGCTCTGCCCTGGGCCCCGGAGCTCCTCTGCCAAGGGCAGGTGGGAGACCAAAAACAGGCAGAACCAGAACGCTCTCCTCTTGTGACTCAGGCAGTGGCCCTGGCAGGGAGGGGGGGACTCACTGGGGCCCTGGACACCTGGCTTCTCACCCCGGCTTCCTCCTAGAGCAGACCTGGGAGGCAGCAACAATGACCTAGGTAACTGGGTTCCTGATATCCACGGGGGTGATACCCACCCCAGACCAGACCAATTCAATCATCTGGGGGCGTGAGCCAGTGAGCGGGAGCCCCGCCCTGCCCCCCTCTCAAAAATTAGACCACCTTTGTAAAACGAATGGTGTGGTTCCCAACTGCTATAAATTTCCACAGGACTCACCGTTCTGCACGTGGCTTCCAACCTCTGCCAGCATCCGAGTAGCCAGTCCCCCTCATCACATCTTTTGATTTTGATTTACTTATTTGAAAGGCAGAGTTACAGAGAGAGAAGGAAACACACACACACACACACACACACACACACACACACAGATCTTCCCTCCACTGGTTCACTTCCCAAATGGCTGCAACGGTCAGGGCTGGGCTGGGCTAGGCCAAAGCTAGGAGCCAAGAACTCCATCTGTGTCTCCCAAGTGCTTTGGCAGGCACCCAAACACTTGGACCATCTCCTGCTGTTTTCCCAGGCAGATTAGCAGGGAGCTGGATCAGAAGTAGAGCAGCCAGGACTTGAACCAGCGCCCGTACGGGATCATGGCATCATAGGTGACACAGCATCTGTACCCATCATTTTATTTGAGAGAAGGAGAGAAAGAGGGAGAAAGAGAGAGAGAGCTGTGATCTCCTAGCTTATTCCCTAAATACCCTCAATAGCTCCTGGCTGGGGCCAAAGCTAGAAGCCAGAAATGGTAGGGGTGGTAGGGATCCAACTGCCTGAGCCATCGCTGTTGCTTCTCAGGATCTGCATTAGCAGGAAGCTGGAGTCAGGAGGTGGAGGTGGCCAGGTACTCTGACGTGAAGTGCAGGCATCACTTTTTTTTTTTTTTTTAAGATTTAGTTATTTATTTAAAAGAGCTACAGAAAGATAGGGAGAGACAGAGATCCTCCATCCGGTGGCTCACTCCCAGATGGTCACAAAGGCTGAGGCCAGGAGCCCCATCTCTGTCTCCCATGCGAGTGGCAGCGGCCCATGTATTCGGGCCATCTTCTGCTTTCTTTCCCAGGCCATTAGCAGGGAGCTGATCAGAAGTGGAGCAGCAGGGCTGTGAACTGGCGACCTGGTGGGACGCTGGCATCACTGGCATTCAGGCAGTGGCTTTACCTGCTACGCCGCCAACACCAGCCTCTAGGAACAGAGTCTTAACACCTAGGTTAAACACCCACTTCCCTTTATGTTAAATATTTCAAGGACGTCATGCTCGCCTGATTGGAACCTGACTCCAGTGCCCTATCCCAGACCAGGTCCCCATGAAGTGCTTGAATAGCTTGGTTGTCCAGTGGGACCCAGGAATGGTTTTCCAGAAGAGTTTTTCTGTACATAATGCAAAATAGATGGGATGAAGAAGGAAAACAATGATATTTAATAGACCAAACATTTAAACAAAGGTGAGAATAACACGAGCACCTCTTTGTCAGTGCATTAAACGACAAGGTCTCATGGAGGATCTACCACTGTTTATGTGTTTTAAAGATTTACTTATTTATTTGAAAGGCAGAGTTACAGAGAGGCAGAGAGAGAGAGAGAGGTCTTCCATTCGCTGGTTCACTCCCCAGATGGCTGCAACAGCCGGAGCTGTGTCCATCCAAAACCAGGAGCCAGGAGCCTCTTCCGGGTCTCCCACACAGGTGCAGGGGTCCAAGGTATTGGGCCATCTTCCACTGCTCTCCCAAGCCAAAGCAGAGAGCTGGATCGAAAGTAGAGCAGCCAAGACTTAAACAGGCGTCCATATGGGATGCCGACACCACAGCGCAAGCCCCCTGCCATTGTTTTGAAAGAACAACCTATGTAAGTAATTTTGTGAGATGCCTACAGAAACATGGCACAGGAACCTGCAATGATGAGGTTGAGAAAGCACCTCGGCTTTCTGCAAGTGACTGAATCAAAGGATGAGCTAATAAACTGTGGGTCACTGCACACATTCGTAAGGAAAAGTCTGCTAAATTCTAGTTGGAGCTTAGTGAAAATAAAGGCATAACTATTTCTCATTCACATTCAGGGACTCTTGAGTTTTATCCAGGGATCTCTTGGGGGTCTCTGAAACCCAGATTAACAACCCTTGCTTCAGAAAAGCCAAACCTTGCCTTGAGTTCTCCACTATGACCTCTGCCGTCTTTCCCCCAACTTGCTATGTCATGGTTACCTGGGTTTTCAATGACCATTGGTTTCCCTCTCCATAGATGTCAAACACAGTGTAGCTTTAACTCCACCCATGTTTAACTCCTTGTGGACGCCAAGATTTTTGGCCTTGAAGACTAATATTCTCAGCAGGCACCGGGGCCTGGATACAAGAGAAACCCACCTTTGTCTAGACGGCTTCTTGGATTTGAAAGACTTGATTTAGTATCCCAAGTCCATCCGGCATGTCTGCCCCAGGATGGTGGGAACAAGTGCAGGTTGGTCTCTCGAAGTGGAATTCCACTTTAATATTTTAGGGAAACTACAGAATAATATATTTTCTCACGGGAGACAGTTTTCTGGCCCCAAACAACCCATTAGTCAGTTGTGGTGTGGGTAGCCCTCTTTCCTAATGGAGTCATGTGCCTGCGTCTTTGGTCTCACCAGGGTTCTGAAGTAGGTTGCAGAGACGGGTGTTTTGTCAGGGGCTCTGCGGTGCTCACAAGGACAGAGGCTCAGAGAGCCCTGCCTCCAGCTGGCCTCAAAGACCTTTTTTACCCTGGTACCAGCATCACAGAGCAGAACTGCTCCTCCACTGAAAGATCCAAGTTGGGGTCAGTGCTGTGGCATAGTGGTTACAGCTTGTGGCACTGGTTCTAGGCCTGGCTGCTCCACTTTCGATCCAGCTCCCTGTAATGGCCTGGGAAAAGCAGTGGAAGATGGTGCACATGCTAGGCCCCCTGCCACCCACGTGGGAGACCTGGAAGAAGCTTCTAGCTCCTGGCTTTGGCCTGGCTCTTTCATGGCCATTGTGGCCATCTGGGGAGGGAACCAGCAGATGGAAGATCTCTGTGTGCCTCTCTGTGTCTCTTTCCCTTTCTCTGTATCTCAGACTTTCAAATAAAATAAATAAATCTTTAAAAAACAGAAACAAAAGCACAGTCATACTAGATTAGTGCTCATTCTTTTTTTTTTTTAAGATTTATTTATTTACTTGAAAGTCAGAGTTACACAGAGAAAGAAGGAGAGACAGAAAGAGAGAGAGTTTTCCATCCACTGGTTCACTCCCCAGCACAGCCAGAGCTGTGCTGATCTGAAGCCAGGAGCTTCTCCTGGGTCTCCCATGGACTTGGGCTATCTTCTACTGCTTTCCTTGACCATAGCAGAAAGCTGGATCGGAAGTAGAGCAACCAGGACTCGAACTGGAGCCTGTGTGGGTTTCCGGCGCTGCAGGTAGCAACTTTACCCACTAAGCCACCATGCTGGCCCCGGATTAGTGCTCATTCTAAAGACCTCATCTTAACAATATTATATCTGCAAAGACTTTATTTCCAAATAAGGTCATTTATACAGGCACTGGGCGTTAGGACTATATCATGTCAATTGTTTTTTAAAGACTTTATTTATTTGAAAAGCAGAAATAACATAGAGAAAGAGAATTTACATCTGCTGGTTCACTCCCCAAATGACTGCAAAGGCCAGGAGTAGGCCAGGGCTGGGCCAGGCCAAAGCCGGGAACCCGGAACTCCATCAAGGTCTCCCACACAGGTGGGAGGGGCCCAGGCACTTGAGCCATCTTCCACTGCTTTCCCAGGTGCATGAGCAGGGAGGTGGATCAGAAGTAGAGCAGCCAGGACTGGTGCTCACATGGGGTGCTGGCGTCCTAGGCAGTGGCTTAACCCACTGTGCCACAATGCCGGCCCTATAACATGTACATTTTGGAGCACATAATTCAACTCATAGCTACACTTTCTCTCTCTCTCTTTAAAGATTGTTTATTTATTTGAGAGGGAGAGACAGAGAGAAAGGTCTTCCTTCCGTTGGTTCACCCCCCAAATGGCCGCAACGGCCAGAGCTGGGCTGATCTGAAGCCAAGAGTCAGGAGCCTCTTCCGGGTCTCCCACATGGGTGCAGGAGCCCAAGTGCTTGGGCCATCTTCCACTGCTTTCCCGGGCTGTAAGAGAGAGCTGGATTGGAAGAGGAGCAGCCAGGACTAGAACTGGCTCCCATATGGGATACAGGCACTGCAGGTGGAGGGTTAACCTACCGCGCCACACGCCAGCCCCCCACATTATCTCGAGAGTTTGAAGCTTCTCAGAGCAGAAAAATGTGTGCAACTCTCTCTCATCTCTGATGCCTGACGGAATTGGGCTAATACTAGCTCAGACCGCAGTCCCCACAGTCAGGTCCCTTGGGCAAAGATTGGGAGCAGTAGAGACCAATGGGAATAACTCGCCTTGGAATAGACTTTCTCTGTGGTATGTGCACATCCAGTTGTTTTTCTCCCTCCAACTGTGGCTTTGGCAGGGAGCTATAAACCAGCAGAGTGAAAACTGATGGCATGTCAGAGCCGGTTATCAGCACGCGCGGGTGATTGATGCCTGTCAGCGGGTGTTCAGATGGGTCACAACATCGCCCCCGCATAATGGAGGTGTCTGCTCACGCACAGAGAGTGGCGACAGAGCACTTGGAATCAGCTTACCTGCTGGGCAACCCTAAGGCAGTGCGTGGTGGAGGGAGGCGGGAAGCTGATCTGAGGGCAAACAGCACATGCAGTGAGCGTCCACAATTCACGAGCAGATGCGGTGGGCAAGAGAACACCGGGAAACAGGAGAAGTGCATTCTGGGAAGAGAATGCCGGAAACTGGAGAAATGCATTCTGGGGGAGAACACCGGGAACTTGGAGAAGTGCATTCTGGGGGAGAACGCCAGGAACCTGGAGAAGTGCATTCTGGGGGAGAACACTGGGAACTTGGAGAAGGGCATTCTGGGGGGGTTGGGGGGGGGACAATGGGAAACCAGAGAAGTGCATCCTGGGGGGAGAACCCAGGAACCTGGAGAAGTGCATTCTGGGGGGAGAACACCCGGAAACCAGAGAAGTGCATTCTGGGCTCAACTCTGCCACTGCATGACTGTGGACTTTGAGTGTCCGTATCCTAACCCGTTTATGAGCTCAAAGAACTCTCTGGGCCCTTCCAGGCCTCATAACTGTTCTGTGCTCTTGCTACCTGCTGGGGAATGCAGCCACATCTTCCCCACAGGAACTTAGTGTTGTTGCCTTCAAGGTGTCATCCTTCCCAAAGCCTGGCCCCGCATTGTGCCTGGCATGTGATGGACATTTGTATTAACGAGAGATTATTCGGTTACAAGGCATAGGAACCCAGGCAGCCTAGCTTGGGTAGAACAGGGCTTGTTGAGAGGACATAAATGCAATCTCACAGATACCCAAGGCTGAACAGGACTGGGCCGTGCGTATCCCAGATGCCTCGGGCAGTTGAAGACAAAACTTCTTCCTGTTCATGGGGACACATGGTCCTCCTGCACACACACATGTGTACATGCATACACACCAAACACACATGCCTTTGGCTTAGCTCAGCATGGGCTTCCACTCCAGCACCCACCACCAGCTGTTGACTCTACTCTACCATCTGCTGGTCCAAGTATAGAGGCAGGAAAAACAGATTGGCCCTGGTACCCACCCATGTTGATTCTCCTTGAGTGAGGTATTCACCATTGGTGTAGTCAGCTGTGGGAGGAATTTGAAGGCAAAGGGAGAGGCGGGGGGGGGGCAATTTCTGTTAGGAGAGGTGTGGGAGGGGAGCCAAGACAACCTCTGGGATTTCTGTTTCCATGCTCAACAAATGCTTATTGGCTGATTGCACAATGAGTCCCCAAAGCTGCAGTACATCACAGCAAACAGTTGATGCTATTGACTGCCCAGGGTCCACATGTCATGTGAGTGGCGGGGAACCCCTTCCTCTGTGTCTGAGTGAACAAAGGACCCCTCATCCCCCACGGGGACCAGAGCCATCCGGGACACCCTCTTCCAGCCTTGTGTCCAGGCCTGTCCTTTCACTGGAGGTGGGGGCCCCATGATGAAAGAGGAGCCAGGACACATCACAGAGCAACATCCCAGGGGAGCGCCAGGCAGCCCCTGCAGAGCCTGTCCCAGCTGGGGGTCTTGGCTGTGAGTCTGCTGCCGGTTCCTTCTGCTTCCTCTCTCTTTTTGAGCCTGTTCTCAAGTCTTCCTATTCATTTCATGAACTGTCTGATGTATTCCCAATAACTTCTCTCTTTTTTTAATTTTTGCTTAAACTAATCAAATCTCCCATTTCTTATAGCTGAGAACCTCAACTAAATTGACATGCACTAAGTGATTTTTTTTTTGAATAAATGAGGGAACTCAAGGTGACTTTGGGTCGCCAAAGAAGATTTACAGTAATTTTTTAGAATATTTATTTAGCCGGCACCACGGCTCACTTGACTTATCCTCCACCTACGGTGCCAGCACCCCAGGTTCTAGTCCCGATTGGGGTGCTGGATTCTGTCCTGGTTGCTCCTATTCCAGTCCAGCTCTCTGCTGTGGCCCTGGAGGGAAGAGGAGGATGGCCAAGTGCTTGGGCCCTGCACCCGCATGGGAGACTAGGAGGAAGCACCTGACTCCTGGCTTCGGATCGGTGCAGCGCGCCAGTGGTAGCAACCATTTGAGGGGTGAACCAATGGAAAAGGAAGACCTTTCTCTCTCTGTCTCTCTCCCTCACACTGTCTAACTCTGCTTATCAAAAAAAAAAAAAGAATATTTATTTATTTAGGGGCTGGCACTGTGGTGCAGCGGGTTAATGCCCTAGCCTGAAGTGCCAGTATCCCATGTGGGCACCTGTTCAAGACCCGGCTGCTCTACTTCTGATCCAGCTCTCTGCTATGGCCTGGGAAAGCAGTAGAAGATGGCCCAAGTCCTTGGGCCCCTACTCCTGTGTGGGAGATCCAAAGGAAGCCCCTGGCTCCTATCTTCGGATCAGCACAGCTCCGGCCGTTGCAGCTAATTGGAGAGTGAACCAGCGGATGGAAGACTCCCCCCCCCCCCACCCCGCCACTCCTCTCTGTGTAACTCTTTCAAATCAATCAATCAATCTTTTTTTTAAAAAAGAAGGTTTATTTATTTGAAAGGCAAAGTTACAGAGAGGCAGAGCAGAGAGAGGTCTTCCATCCACTGGTTCACTCCCCAGATGACCACAACGACCAGGGCTGAGCCAATCCAAAGCCAGGAGCCAGGAGTTTCTTCCAGGTCTCCAACACAGGTACAAGGGCTCAAGGACTTGGGCCATCTTCCACTGCTTTCCCAAGCCATAGCAGAGAGCCGGATTGGAAGTGGAGCAGCCAGAACTTGAAAAGGTGCCCAAGGGGATACTGGCACTGTAGGCGGTAGCTCCCACTACACCACTGCGCCAGTCCCTGCACTTTTTTTTTTTAAGATTTATTTATTTATTTGAAAGGCAGAGTTACACACAGAAAGAAGGAGAGGCAGGGGGAGAGAGAGAGAGAGAGAGAGAGAGAGAGAGAGAGAGAGGTCTTCCATCTTCTGACCCACTCCCCAGATGGCCACAACAGTTGGAGCTGTGCTGATCGGAAGCCAGGAGCCAGGTGCTTCTTCCAGGTCCCCCAAGCAGGTGCAAGGGCCTAAGTCTTTGGACCATCTTCCACTGCTTTCCCAGGCCGCAGCAGAGAGCTGGATTGGAAGTGGAGCAGCTGGGACTCAAACCGGCACCCACATGGGATGCTGGCACTGCAGGCGGTGGCTTTACCTGCTACGCCACAGCGCCAGCCCCTGCAGTGGTTTTAAGGAGTGTAGATTCCTCTGTGAACCGTCAGTCATAGGCCAGTGTGGGAACTCTGAGAGCCTGTTATCTTTCTGTTAGATCAGGGCAGGGTTTGCAGTGGGCAATCCCGTGAGGGAGACGAGACTTGGCTTCAGCGCTCTGCTCATGCATTTATCAAATGCATATTTTACCTTGTACACAAAGATAAGGGCCTTTGGCCCAAGATGCTAGTAAAAGCAGAGCTATGATAGATGTCCTTGTAAAAAAGCCTTTGCACATAATTATAAGGACATTTACAGAGGAATTCTGGGGCCAGAGAGTTCATTTAAAATTTTCATAGATAAGACCAAATTGCCCATCAAAGAGACGGCATCAGTTTAGCCTTCTACCAGCTGCGTCTGAAGATGCTTGTCCCCTATATCCTCAACCCTGAACTGTATGACCTTTGGCAGTCTGATAGGTGAGAAATAGCGTTTCAATTTACTGTTAATTTTCTTCAATTTTCTATTATGAGTGAGAATGCAGATCTCACATATTTAAGAATCATCCATCTGTTTAAGTCTTTTGCCCATTTTTCTCTTAGAGTCTTGGTCTTTTTCTTATTGATTTTTAAGAGCTCTTTGCAAATTGAGAACGTTAGCTCTCCGCATATTCTATGTGTTACAAATATCTAGACTCAGTGTGTCACTGGCCTATTAGTTTGATTTGTGCATTTTTCTTTGTAAAAGTGGTACACTTTTATTTAGTTAAATTTATCAACCTGTTTTGGCCTCTGGATTTTATACTGTCTTAGAAGTGCCTTTCTCTCTCAGAGATGATTAAGACTATGCCAGCCATTCCTTCTCGGTTTACCATGTGCATTAAAATGCAGTCACACATGAGAAAGTCATGTGTGTTCATACCCGTGGTCTCCTCATTGTTCTATGTCCCAGTAATATCAGTTCCGAAATATCCGAGTACCAAACCTGTTGCATTGAATCTGTGTTTTCCTTATATATTTAAAAAAATTGAAAGATTTTATTTATTTATTTGAAAGGTAGAGTTATTGACAGAGAGAAAGGTCTTCCATCCACTGGTTCACTCTCCAAATGGCCGCAACAGCCTGGGCCACAAAAGCCGGGAGCCAGGAGCTTCCTCCCGGTCTCCCACGTGGATGCAGGGCTCCAAACACTTGGGTCATTCTCCACTGCTTTCCCCAGGCCATTAGCAGAGAACTGGATCAGAAGTGGAGCAGCCAGGACACAAACTGGTACCCAAATGGGGTGCTGGTATCACAAGCGATGGTTTTACTTAATATGCCACAATGCCAGCCACCAAATCTGAATCTTTAATATACACTAGGTAAATATGTGTTAGAATAGGGGCTGGCGCTGTGGCATAGCGGGTAAAGCCGCCACTTGCAGTGGCAGCATCCTATATGGGCGCTGGTTCTAGTCCCGGCTGTTCCACTAACAATCTAGCTCTCTGCTGTGGCCTGGGAAAGCAGTAGAAGATGGCCCAAGTGCTTGGGCTGCTGTACCAGCATGGAGACCCAGATGAAGCTCCTGGCTCCTGATCCTGAGCCGTTGTGGCCATTTGGGGAGTGAACCAGCGGATGGAAGACTTCACTTTCTCTCTCTGCTTCTGCCTCTCTGTAACTCTGCCTTTCAAATAAATCTTTAAAAATAAATAAATATTTTTAAAATGCAGTCTTTAGTGGATCAATGGAAATTTTCATTTCAGTTTTATATTTTCATTAATTTATTTTTAAAAGATGTATTTATTTGAAAAGCTGAGTTACAGGGAAAAGAGGAGGGGGAGAGACACAAACACACACACACACACACACACACACAATTTTTCGTGTGCTGGTTTGTTACTCAAATGGCTGCAATGGCTTTGGATGGACCAGGCCAAAATCAAGAACCTGGAACTCCACCCAAATCTCCCAAGTGGGTGGCAGGAGCCTAAGCACTTGGGCCATTTTTCACTGTTTTGCCAGTCACATTAGCAGGGAGGTGGATGGAAAGTAGACAAACTGGGAATCGAGCCGGGGCTCATATGGGATGCCGGTGTCACAGGTGGTGGCTTAACCCCCTGGGCCACAGAGCTGGCCCTGGTTATGCAGATTCTGCTCCACTGTGACGAGCCGTGTGAAAAACATCAGGGCCATGACCTTCAGGACTCCAAGGCGGTTGGCGTGTTAAATGTCAGGTCATTAACTTGGGAATCGGGGAGTCCTTTACTCTTCCTGAGAGTTCTCACCTGGACACAGGTGGACCCCACCACTCTCCCTGCCTCCAATGGAAGAGAGGGCCCCCAGGACTCCGTGTGGTCCCTGATCCTCCTAGTGACTCTCCCCTCCCGCTACTCTTTGAAGACTTCTTTGTGTCCTGGAGATGTCTCTTGTGCTTTTACACGAAACAAAGGAGCCCAAGCATGCTGTGAACCCTGGCTTCTCTTCTCCTTGCCTTTCTACCCTGTTGGGGCTCCCCAACCTCTGAACACAACCCCCTGGTTTGTCAACAGGTGTTTGTTTTGGATTGGAATCACAATGTTGCACCTGGACAATGTATTAAAGCCATTCTCTAAACAATCAAGTTAGAATTATTATTATTATAAGAATTATTCCTGAGTAAAAGAGAGTGTTATGCTTTGAATATTTGTCCCCCTGAATTCAGGCGGTTAGCTCCCAAAGTCTTACACTAGTGCCTCTAAGAGGGTGGACACTTGATCCAATCGTGGTGTCAGAGGAGGGGCCTTTGGAGGTGGTGAGACTGGATGAGGGCATTGGGTAGAGCCCCTATGATTGTATCCTGGTGGCTTTACAGAAGAGAGAGACGTGTACCTGATGTTGGGCAGGGCTCATTCCCAGGTCGCCAGTCACTTGGTCTATGAAGGGCTCTGTCCGGGAAACACTATGGGGATACTCATCCCTCCTGTGGCCTGGCACCAGCCCTCCAGGCTCTAAGGACGCATGGGATTCGCTGCCCTGTGGCTCTGGGCACTCTTGCCTTCCTCCCGCCCATTGCAAGGCACGCCACTTCGGGTGCTAGAGCGATTGTCCACTCGCAGGTTATCGAAAGCTTTTGTGCCAAGGTTGTTTACCTCCTCAGGGACAGTGATACCTTTCCTGAACAATGGCACTGTTCCAGAGTTATCTTGGACCCAGGTCTAGTTCCAGAACAATCAACTCTAAGTTGTTTAAGAAGGCTGTGTACATTAAAACACCCATAAATCACAGTAATGAATCCCGCAGCATGGAGAAAAATCCATTACACTTCTGATACACAGGGCTATTACTTCAGTAGTTGACGCGCGTGTCTTTGAGGGCATAAAATGCGGTATTAACAAAGTGCCCCATAAACAGAAAACATTGTGCATTCGGGGGGCGGAGGGGAAAGAACCCACCCAAACCACCCAGTACATAAACACTTTATTATTATAAAATTTCTTGGGGCCAACAGTTCAGCAAGGGGAATTTATAAACATATCATTTCAACTCTTGGAAGGATTTCAGCATAATTTGCCCAGCCCCTTAGGCAAGGTGAAGTGTATCTCCAGGTCTCTGCAAAGCGACAAAAAGTGAGAGGTGGCTGTTCGTGTGTGCACACAAGTCTGAAGGTGTTTCATACTAAGAAGGGCTGCCTCTGAGCCGAGCTGGGATGCCCGAGAACACCCAGAGCTTTACCAAAACTCGGGGCCGCTCTGAGCAGAGGTTCCCACAGCCAGGCCTGTGCCTGCCAGGCAACCCAAGGTCAGCTGTCTTTCTGAAATCCTTGCAGTTGGAAGTGAAACTGCTGATGCATTTAAGCACAGTGCTCATTTGATTTCCATTTGCAAATGAACAGGAATGATTTCTTCCACTTACCCTTGGTGATTAACCGTTGGCAATCAACTTCACACAAACAAATGAGCCTGCCCCAGTTTTCAACATCATAAATTGGACACCTTGCAGATGGCACGTCTCAGGTTTCTGGGTCACCACACTCAACAAGTCCTCCCTTTTGTGCATGGGGTCTGATTGGGTTGCATTGTGTGTCTCTTCCTTTCCGAGTTTAGCCCCGCTTTGGGTTCAAGTGAGTGGTCACCGTAGAAAATGACCCTGGTGACTTCTATGAGGAATGCTGCTAGCTGCTGTCCTCTGGGGACGTGAGTGACAGCTACTCAGGACACCTCCTGGGAGGGGTCAGGTCACTTTGGCTATTTGGGATTTCTGATTTCCCCCCGCCCCTGGAAGTCTTCAGAGCATTTTCGCTTCCCGTGGTCTTCTCCCATGAGGTGCTGTCTGGGACAATTGCAGCAGTGTGGAGCTGCCCTCGGAGTGAGCTCTCTCAGGAACCAGTACAGCCACAGACTAGGGCACAGAGGCCAAGGGCCCGGGGAAAGACCAAAGCACTCCACCTGCAGAAGAAAACTTCTGGGTCTGGTATGTCACACGCTAACCACATTTGACCATGCAAAGCCCACTAGGAACCTTCAGGTCAAAACCAGCATTTCATCGCCATCTGGGCCCCTCAATGGACTGGGAGTTGCTTAGGACAGAGATGTGGTGAGTGGGAGGGGCTTAGGGAAAGGGGAGTCATTTGATACTGAAGAATCCAAGATCTAGAATGTTGGGGTTTTTTTTTTTTAAGATTTATTTATTTATTTGAAAGTCAGAGTTACACAAAGAGAGGAGGAGAGGCAGAGAGAGAGGGAGAGAGAGAGAGAGAGAGAGAGAGAGAGAGAGAGGTCTTCCGTCTGATGGTTCACTCCTCAGTTGGCCACAACAGCCGGAGCTATGCCAATCCAAAGCCAGGAGTCAGATGCTTCTTCCAGGTCTCCCACGAGGGTGCAGGGGCCCAAGGACTTGGGCCATCTTCTACTGCTCTCCCA
Source organism: Sylvilagus bachmani (assembly GCA_015711505.1). Taxonomy (NCBI): domain Eukaryota; kingdom Metazoa; phylum Chordata; class Mammalia; order Lagomorpha; family Leporidae; genus Sylvilagus; species Sylvilagus bachmani. The sequence goes on from CM027388.1 coordinate 132,150,532, forward strand.
GGCCACAGCAGAGAGCTGGATTGGAAGAGGAGCAGGCAGGACTAGAACCGGCTCCCATATGGGATGCCAGCGCTTCAGGCCAGGGCATTAACCCTCTGCACCACAGCACCGCCCCCCCCCCTTTTTTAAAAGATTGATTTATTTAAGAGAGAGAGAGAGAGAGAGATCTTCCATCTATTGCTTTACTCCCTGAAGGCCCTCAATAGCCAGGAGGCAGTAACTCCATCTGTCTCCCACCACGTGGGTGGCCGGGGGTCAAGTACTTGGGCATCCTCCGCTGCCTTCCCAGGTGCATTAGCAGGGAACTGAGCTGGGACCAGAGTAGCTGACGCTCTGCTATGGGATTCAGGAGTTACAAAGTGCAACTTGACTTGCTGTGCCCCAATGCCAGTTCCAAGATCTAGAATTTCTTAGAAAGTTTATTGCTGGGCACCCCCTTCCCCCTGTCCTGCTCTGGCTCCCCTGCTGGCCCTCTCTTCTGCCCAGAGGCCACTTCAGTCCACACGTCCCTGCCATCACCAAAAAGCAGAGGCTCCCACCTTAGCAGCTCCGGAATCTGTTTCTCTTCATTCTTGCCTCCCCACTTATGGTCTTGCCAGCACCCAGCTGAACGTTTACAATAGCTTTCTGTCTTTACAAAACATCGGGCTTTCTCCAGGTTCAGGCTTAGGCGCACTTTCTATTCTAAACTCTCTTCTTGTACAACTAATCTAATTTCATGTTGTGATTCCAAAATCTCTATCTTTACCCAAGATGTCTTTGAGAGCTGAAGACTGAAAATATTCAACTGTTCCTTTGATGTCTCATTTGAATGTCTCACAGGCAACTCAAACTCAACTTGCCTGAGACTGGACTCAACTCCTTACCCCCTAAATCTTTGCTCTTCTTGTAAGAGTATCAGTGGGGAGTACTGACATCTACTGGGTTGGCTAAGCCTGACATACAAGAGTCACTCTGTTCTCCCTCATGCTCAGTCTGCACATCTTATCCATAACCAAGATGCATGGATTCTCTATATAAACAGCTCCTGACTCGATTTCTCTTCATCTCTGTCTTCCTAGTCTAAGCTTTTTCTGTACCTACCTGCAGTAGGTTGCTGCTCTCCCTACATTTATGTCGACTTTCTGCAATCCATCTCCCTAACTGAAGGAAATATAATATTTCAGTACAAAATAAGACCTTCCAGTGCATGTAGAATCAAATCTAAAATTTATAATATGGTAGATTAAGTTGTGCCCAATTTGGCAACAACAGAATAGATAAATGAATTATGGAATAGTCATACAATGACACGCAGGACAGAAATGAAGATGAGCAAACCACTGCTTTATATAACAACATGGGTTTCTATCTCAAACATACTTCAATGAAAAGTTTTCTTTAATAATGAATTGTGGGGGCCGGCACTGTGGCGTAGCGGGTAAACCCACTGCCTGCAGTGCCGGCATTGTGTATGGGTGCCGGTTTGTGTCCCGGCTGCTCCACTTCTGATCCAGCTCTCTGCTATGGCCTGGGGAAGCAGTGGAAGATGGCCCAAGTCCTTGGGCCTCTGCATCCACATGGGAGATCTGGAAGAGGCTCCTGGTTCCTGGCTTTGGAGCTTTGGATCAGCTCAACTCTGGCTGTTGTGGCCATCTGGAGAGTGAACCAGCGGAAAGAGGACCTCTCTCTCTCTCTCTTTCTTTCTCTCTCTCTCTCTCTCTCTCCTTAACCTCTCTCTGTATCTCTGTCTTTCAATTAAATAAAATAAATATTTAAAAAAATAAAAGAGAGAATCCCAACTGCACTTCCTGTTCTAGCTTCCTGCTAGAACACCTCTGGGAGGTAGCAGGTGACGGCTCCAACACTTGGGTCTCTGCTACCCCGTGGGAGTCTTGAATTGAGTTCCTGTCTCCAGGCTTCAGGCTGGTACAGATCTGGCCATTGTAGGTATTTGGGGGGTGAACCAGTGGATGGAAGATCTCTGTCTCTGCCTTTCAAATACAAAACTTTAAATGAAGCAATGACTTGTGTTTGCTAGCGGAGAGGCTGTCAATATTTTGGAGCGGAGATGTATGGGAAATCTCTGTACCTTTTGCCCAATTTTGCTTTGAATCTCCAACTGTCTAAACAATAAAGCCTATTTTTAAAATGTAATGTGCTATAGACTCATCAAGCCCTGTCACGTGGAGATTCGTGTCTCTCGGACTTGGGAAATGTGTTAGTATTTTTATTTGGTAGTTTCTTCCTCTTTGTTTCATATCCTCATCTCTTTTGGAGCTCCAGTTAGTCTAACATTTGCCTTTTCAGGTCAATCCTCCAATTTCCTTATTTTTCCTCCTCTCACTCCATCTCCTTATCTTTTTATACCTTTTGTTCTGATTCTTCAATTTTCTTTCTCAAAATTTATGAAATTTTCTGTTCAGATTCTTGTATTATCATTATCTAAGAGTGTTTTCTCATTCATCTATTGTTTCTTTCCTTTTAAAATAGCATTCTTTTTCCTTGTTACGTACATTTAGTATCTTCTTAATTCTCTGAAGATACTAATTTAGTAGGATCTATTTTTTAACTTTCCTTCTACTCCTTGTAGTGCCTTTTCTTTTATTTTTTAAAATTACTTTATTTATTTTATTTGAGAGGTAGAGTTACAGACAGAGGGAAAGAGAGACAGAGAGAAAGGTCTTCCTTCTGTTGGTTCACTCCTCAAATGGCCGCAATGGCTGGAGCTGAGCCAATCTGAAGCCAGGAGCCAGGAACTTCTTCCGGGTCTCGCACACAGATGCAGGGGCCCAAGGACTTGGGCCATCTTCTACTGCTTTCCCTGGCCGTAGCAGAGAGCTGGGTCAGAAGAGGAGCAGCTGGGTCTCGAACCGGCACCCCCTCGGACCGCAGGTAGCAGCTTTACCTGCTGCACCAAGGCGCCGGCCCCACCTTTGCTTTTCAACAGTTTCCTTTTATTTTCTTTCTTGCTGTCTCTGCCTCCACATTAGAGGCCCTCCTCAAATGCCTGGTGAGCCTTGGCCATCGGTCTACACTTGGGAAAGGGGCCTGAAGATCTACGAATGCTCCGTGTGTGTGGTGGACATGATGGCCACACGTGCTGTCCATGCCTCCCACTGACAGGTGGATCTAGTCCTGCACCTTGAACCTACGTGGAACTGAGTGACTTCCTGACCCAGCAGAACATGGTAGAGGTGGTTTCTAGGCCCTCTAAGTCCAGCTCATAAAAAGTCTGCCCAGGCTTCTTAGAACTTTCACTTAGGGAGGTCAGCCTCACATGCTGGAGCAAGCCTCAGCAGCCCCAGGGGGAGGCCCATACGGAGACGAGCTGCACATCGGGCCAGCTTCCTGAGCTGCCCACCAAGCAGCTGGCCATGTGAACGAGGCATTCTCTAGGCAGATTCTCCAGTCTCAGCAAAACCACATGAGGGAGAAATCACCACCATCACCGGCAATCAGCCGACCCCATGGAATCTTGCCAAAATTGTGGATCTGTGATGAAAAGGAGTGATCGCTATAAATCACTTCACTTGGAAGTGGTTTATTACTCAGCAGTGGACACTGGATTGTGTTCCTGGGCAGGACGTTTTGATCGTCGACACTCATGGAAGGGTGGTCAGGTGGCAAGCTGGCCTTTGGGACAGGGAGCTCCCAGGTAGCAGTGTTTGGAGAAGGGATGTTGTCTGCTTCCTGCCTGGCTACATGGTAGAAGGCGGCACAGCACACCACTGCCCTTGTTCTGAGAGCTCACCTCTCCTCCCGCCTCCTGCTACACTGGTGTCCCTATGGAGCAAGCCCTTTTGGCTCAATTTCTCCAGAGAAGAAATCTCTTGCAAGGAGGCTGTTGAAGGTGGTAGGGGAGGAGACATGGCAGACTTAGGTTGATGTGTGTGCGTCTCCAAGCCATCCTATGACTGACACACAGCAGGTGCAGGGGAGGTGTTCAACATTGTTATGCACTGGAGGCATGAGAAGGAAAAAAAAAACCACAGTAAGATGTCGCCACATCCCTACCACAATGACTGAAATAAAACACTGAAAATACCTAGTGCTGGCAAGGATGCAGTGGAATGGACCAGTCACACACTGCTGGTGGAAATGTAAACTGAGGAATAGGAGAGTTCATTTTTTAAAAAAAGATTTTATTTATTTACTTGAGAGGTAGAGTTACAGACAGAGAGAGGGAGAGACAGAGAGAGAGGCCTTCCATCCAATGGTTTACTCCCCAAATTTGTGCAATGGATGGAGCTGGACTGATGGAGCCAAGAGCTTCCTCCTGGTCTCCCATGCAGGTACAGAGGCTCAAGGACTTGGGCCATCTTCCACTGCTTTCCCAGGCCATAGCAGATAGCTGGATTGGAAGAGGAGCAGCCGAGACTGGAACCAGCACCCATATTGGATGCCGACACTGCAGACAGAAGATTAACTTCCTGTACCACAGCGCCAGCCCCAGAATTGTTCCTTTTAACACTAAAAATGTCATTACCAGGTTTCGGGCATACAAGAGTCCTTCAAAAAACCTGTGGCATTGTGGGCATTCTGGTACAGTAGGTAAGTCTGCCATCTGGGATGACCATATCCCATATGGGAATGCCAGGTCAAGTCCTGGCTACTCTACGCTTCCAATTCAGCTCCTTTTAATGCATCTGCAGCTAGAGGGGATGATGACCCAAGTACTTGGGTTCCTGCCACCTACATGGGAGACCCAGTTGGAGTTCCTGGCTCCCGGTTTCAGTCTGGCCTTGCCAGGGTTTCTTGTGTACATTTGAGGAGTGGACCAGTGGCTGGAAGGACTCTCTGCCTCTTCCTCTCTCTCTGTCACTATGCCTTTCAACTAACTAGCTAACTAAATCCTTTTTAAAGTTTGTGTAAAATGGAATGAAAAGATATGCTTAATTTGAAATCTATGCATACAAGGAGTCTTCACAAAGTCCATGAAAATGTATATTATAAAAAGAATGATGCATGGATTTCAAATTTTTTGCACCAAAATAAGTTTATCTTTTAATCCCACCTTCCTTAAATGTTTTGAAGTACACTCACATATTCCAGAGCGATGAAAGCTCATTTTTGCATAGAAACTTGTACACGAATGTTCACAGCAGTGCTATTTGTAATAGCCTCAAACTGGAAACTACCCTGATAGCCTCCAGTGGGTGAATGGGTAAATGAAGTGCAGTGCACCCACACCCCGCACCAGGGCTCAGCAGTGAAAAGGAATGAATCCTTTATGTGTGCAAGAACTTGAATGGAGAGAGAGAGAGAGAGAGAGAGAGAGAGAGAGAGAGAGAGAGTTCCCATCTGCTCCTTTACTTCCCAAGTGCCTATAGCAGCTGGAGCTGGGCTAGGGCCAAAGCCAGGAGCCCAGTTTTCCATCCGGACCTTGCATGTGGGGAGGCAGGATCCCAGTTACTTGAGTCATTACTTTGCCTCTCAGTCTGCATTAGCAGAAAGCTGGAGTCAGGATGAGGAGCAAGAACAAACAGTAACTTTAAAAAAAAGGACAGAGGCCAGCACTATGGCGTAGCAGGTAAAGCTGCCACCTGCAGTGCCGGCATCCCATATGGGCGCCGGTTCAAGTCCGGCCGCTGCACTTCTTATCCAGCTCTCTATGATGGCTTAGGAAAGCGGTAGAAGATGGCCCAAGTCCTTGGGCCCCTGCACCTGTGTGGGAGACCCTGAAGAAGCTCCTGGCTCCTGGCTTCGGATCAGTGCAGCTCCAGCTGTTATAGCCATCTGGGGAGTGAACCAGCAGAGGGAAGACTCTCTCTCTCTCTCTCTCTCTCTCTCTCTCTGCCTCTCTGTAACATTGCCTTTCAAATAAATAAATAAATCTAAAAAAAAGATTTAAAGAAATTATGATAAAACATTATTCCACGTGGATGTAGATACATTGTGTTTATTACCTAACTTTCTGTACTTTTCTGAGTTTGAAATTATACAACCAATTCTGTATTAGACTGTAGCCACGGTTTTCATTTTTTATTGATTTTTTAAAAAATTTTTAATTAGTTTTTTTAAAGACTTATTTATTTACTTGAAAGAGTTACACAGAGAGGCGAGGCAGAGAAAGAAAGAGAGAGAGAGAGAAGAGAGGTCTTCCATCTGCTGGTTCACTCCCCAGATGGCTACAACGTCAGGAACGGCACCAATCTGAAGCCAGGAGCCAGGAGCTTCTTCGGGGTCTCCCAGGCAGGTACAGGGCCCAAGTACTTGGGCCATCTTCTGCTTTCCCAGGCCGTGAGCAGGGAGCTGGATGGGAAGAGGAGCAGCTGGGACTCGAACCAGCACTCATATGGGATGCAGGCACAGCAGGTGGAGGCTTAGCCCACTACGCCCCAGTGCCGGCCCCATCTTAGCAATTTTCAGTGATGCGATTCAGTGGTGGTTGTGCACAACCACCACCCTGCATCCCCAGGACCCTCTTCATTTTGCAAAGCTGACATCCTCCTTGTTTGTTTAGAAGCTGGCTCCAGCTGGATTCTGTTCCTTGCAAGTTAAGAGTTCCAACAAGAGACGTGAGATGTGCAGGTGCATTGCAGTAGACGCTTCATACACGTGTGCTGAGAAGTGTGCCGAGAGGGGTGTGTCCAGGTGCTGCATTAGGGGCTGACAGCTTTTTTTATTCCGTGCTGGGCAACAAGAGGAGGCTTATGGGTCACAGAATGCCAAGGAGGCAGGAGCGTCTTGGTCCCTAGGCTCTGCCTGACACATGTTGCTCTTCTGCCTGCAGAGAGGAGCTGCAGAGCAAGCAGAAGATGGACAGCTTGGGACATTGAAGGCGGGACTTTGGTGAGTGCTGGGGGCCTGGAGCAGCCCTGGCCAGGCAGCACCCACGTTCTGAGGCTGCCTTTTGGTTTAGGGGTACACCCTGTTGTCCCCAACCTCACCCCCATCAAGATCCTTAAATCCTTTGGGCATTATCTTGGTGTCAGGGAAAGTCTCTGCCCAGAGTGGTGCTTAAGGTTCAGAGACTGCAAACCACTTGTTCAAGGTCACCCAGAGCCGTATTAGTGCTGACGGTAGAGGTTAAGTTCTTTTTCCTGAAATCATACCTTTGTGCTTGAAAATTTGCGCCAGTCGGTTAGGAACGGCTCTGGGGTCTCCGGGCGCTTGTAGAGCTGTGCTCGTCCCATGCAAAGCCCCTCTTCCCTCCCATGCCTCTCCATCAGCAAAGATTTACTGAAGTCAAGTGAACCTTGGTTCAACCTTGTTCTCGGGTTCTAAGTGGTCGTTTCATTGAAGACATTTAACTAAAAGCCCTTTCTACAGAACCAACTCCTGCAGGCATGCTGCCAGCAATTAATGAAAGATGATAAAATAATAAAAGAAGTAATACATTAACTCTATTATCCTTGCACATTTGGGCAGTCCTTTTCATTATATCCTCTTTATGGACGCTCTCCAGCAACATTTGAAGAGCTGCTTTATGGCTGGTGTGTGCCTGTTTCGGTTTCCAGACATTAACGGGCTTCTTCATTGCCAGTGTGCCAATGCCCGGGGCTCCCCGCCTCCTCTGGGTGGGCTCCCTGTGCTCAGAAGGGGCCCCAACACCCACACCATTCCTCCTCTCTGCTTGGAGAGCGAGCAGAGAGAGAACTTGCAGTGACAGACTCCCAGCCTCTGCAAGAAATAGGTTTGCTAATTAAGAGGAATGATGCAATCGGACTCCCTCTGTCATTTGCTCAAAGAACAATTTGGTCTAGAAACCGAGTGTCCCCATGGAGACTTCAAATTTCCAGGTCAGCATCCATCGCGGGCACCACTGAGATCCTTGGGCACTGAGGGGCAGAGCCTGTGGCAGCTTGAGTCGCGCCGTGCCGATCCCTCTCTTCTATCTCACTGCCCCTCTCTCTTGTCACCCAAGCTTTTCCCAGACTGTAACATCCCAGTGCCTGAGCCCTAGGCCCTTCCCTACTGAAAGAACAACATGTGCCCAGCTAAAACACTGGCCCTGCGGTGAATCAGGTTAAACCACTGCCTGTGACGCCAGCATCCCATATAGGCACCGGGGTTGTATCTGGGCTGTTCCACTTCCTGTCCAGCTCCTTACTAAAGCACCTGGGAAAGCAGTGGAAGGTGGCCCAAGTGCTTGGGCCCTTGGAACCATGGGGGAGACCTGGATTAAGCTCTTGGCTTCGGCCTGGCCCAGCCGCAGCTGTTGTAGCCATCTGGGGAGTAAACCAGTGAATGGAAGATCTCTCTCTCTCTCTCTCCCTCTCTCTGTGTAACTCTGCCTTTCAGATCCATAAGATAACCTTTAAAAAAAAAAGTCTATTGTTAAAAAAATGAATAAATAAAAATAAAACACTGACTGTCCAAACACTCTGTTGCAGCTGTGGTGGTCCCTGAGCTAGCCCATGGAACAATGTGGAAACACAGTGGTGGTCCCTGAGATAGCCCGTGGAACCACGTGACAGCGTTCTGAGCGGTGTGAGTGGAAGTATGGGTAATGTCTGGGGAAGCTCACCAGATACCGGAAGTACTCCTTCCTTCCTCTTCCTTCCTTCCTTCTTTCCTTCCTTCCTTCCTTCCTTCCTTCCTTCTTCTCCATACCTGAAGCCAGGCCAGGTGTAACCCCTGGGCAGGGTGCTTGCACCTTGCAACCCCAGACACTACGTAGAAGGTAAGCTCCTTTGCCAGGGAAGATGCAGCAGAGAACCGAAAGCATCTCAGCTCTGCTGTGCCCACGAGGGAGACCCAGAAGAAACTCCTGGCTCCGGCCGTTGCGGCCATCTGGGGAGCGAACCAGTGCATGGAGGACTTTTCTCTCTGTCTCTCTCTCTGCAGCTTTACCTCTCAAATAAATAAATACAATCTTAAAACAATGGTAGACAAGAGATTCCCAGGTGTTGATGTCACTGTGGACTAGGCTTTCTCTTACGGGGAACAAGACTTCATCCGGGACAGCGCTGGGCTGGGTGCACAGCGCTTGCTCTGTAGGCTTGGATGGGCGTGAGCACTGCCTGCAGCCAGTCTGGCCAGTGCCAGCCTCCAGGTTATAACACTGACACTCCCTGCCCCCTCAGTTCCTCCTGCCCACTGGCCTGGCCGCCTTCTACTCGGTTTGCTTGGCAGTGACTCTGACCACGGCGTCCCTGATCCTGACTTGGGCTGGAAGCCTCTCTCCCTTCCCAGCATCTCCTGCTGGATTCCCACCCCAGCCTCGGCTCCTTGTCCTGACCGAGAAGGGAAGCAGAAGCCCCTCGCCTCTAGATCAGGTCGGTGCGAGAATGAGAACAGGGACCCCCGAGGCTGGCAGGGAGGTCCTGCCAGGAGCTGTGCACCGTGCCCCCACGGGGAGCGCTGACATCACCCTGCGGCTTCCTTCTTTCTCTAAATCCTCCATCCAGGAGCTTCTCTGAGAACATCAAGGGAGGCTTAACAACAAAGGGCCTCTCTCCTTTATCTGTCAGAGCTGAAATTTAAAAACCAAACCAAAAGAGGAACGTCTGTATGCATCAGTATTGCTGCAATACCGTTTTATACCTTTGTGAAACAGATGGTAAGAATGTTATACTACTATAGTTTTTTTGTTAAGATTTATTTATTTATGTGAAAGGTAAAGTTACAGAGAGCCAGAGGCAGAGAGAGAGAGAGAGAGAGAGAGAGAGAGAGAGGTCTTCCTTCTGCTGGTTTATTCCCCAAATGACTCCAATGGCCAGAGCTGGGCCAATCTGAAGCCAGAAGCCAGGAATTTCTTCCGGGTCTCCCATATGGGTGCAGGGGCCCAGATCCTTGGGCCCTCTTCCACTGCTTTCCCAGGTGCATTAGCAAGGAGCTGGATCAGAAATAGAGCAGCCAGGACTTGAACTGGCTCCCATATGGGATGCCGGTACTTCAGGCGGCAGCTTTACCAGCTAAGCCACAGCACCAGGCCCATACTATAGTTTTATGACCTGTGGTTATTTTAAAATTTACTGTATATGGGTGACATGGTCATTTTTCTATTTGATTATTGTTTATAGCTGTTGTCTGTATTCCCACTAAGCTAGGGTCTTTTTGCTTTTGACTTATTAAACTTCTTATTCAGTGAAGTATTAAGTCTTTTGACTGTAATGTAAATTTAGTGGTGCTATGGCTTAGCCAGTGAAGCCACCACCTACAGTGCCAGCATCCCATATAGGCACTGGTTCGAGACCCGGCTGCTCCACTTCCAATCCAGCTCTCTGCTGTGGCCTGGGAAAGCAGTAGAAGATGGCCCAGGTCCTTGGGTCCCCGCATCCATGTCGGAGGCCTGGAGGAGGCTCCTGGCTCCTGGCTTTGAATTGGCAGAGCTCTGGCCATTGAAGACACCCCACCACTACCACCTCTTCTCTCTCTGTTTAACTCTGACTTTCAAATAAATAAATAAATCTTTGGGAAAAAATGTTATCTCAAATACCAGAAAAAGAGAGAAAGGGAGAAGGAAAATGGATGGGAAGGCGAGAGGAAGGGAATATGATGTTCACAGAATTGTATCTACAAATCACATTGAATCTGCTAAAAACTAAAGATTAAGAAACTTTTTTAAAAAAACAACAACAAAAGGTCTTAGGGGAAAAGTGAGCTGTTGGCCCCTGATGATTGAATCCATTTTCCAGAGCTGTGAACAGGAGAGAGCGTCCAGTAACTCTCGCACAAGTTTGAAATTGCTCCTGCACACGGATTCTCCATTCTAGGACTTGATTTTTCCCTGCGGTGGGGTCACCGGCCCCTTCGCCTGGTTGCACTGCGTTGGGTTCTTGGGAGCTGAATGCCATCCTGCTGCTGCGGCTCCTCCTCAGAGCTGCTGGGCCTCCGCCCTCTCTGATAAGGAACAGACATCACGGCTGAGGAGGCTAGTAGCACAGGAAGAGACGCAGGGGACAGAGAGAGGCTCCCAACCCACGTCAGGGACACAGAGGTCGGAGAATCAGGGCCAGATGAGCTCGAAAATGGAGTGGACAAAAATGAGTCTCGGAGTTGGAGGAGAAAGCAAGACCCTTTGCAAACCTCAAGGGGCTCCCTGTGCCTCTCTTTCCCACGTGACTTTCTGGAACAGTCTCTGCCTGTCTGCTGACTGTTGGTTTGCATTCAGGCTTTACTCCCTTGCTGTGGCTTAGCCTTTTCCCGGCCAGCAGCCGGGGGCCACTTTGCATTCTGCTCAGAGAGGGAGCAAGGTCATCTTCCATGAACGCTGATAGATGGCTGTGCTGGCCTTTCTTGGATTAGATCCCCAGTGCCGTGAACAGCTGGAACTCTGCTCCTTGGCCTGTAAGCCCCCCTGAGGAGAGCCTTTGTCTGTGGACTCTGTTTGATAAGGGCTTGGATGCTATGGAGAGCCCAGCTTCAATGCTCTTGGCAATGAGTTTAGAAACAAACTCACGAGGGGCTGGCACTGTGGCTGTGGTGTAGAAGGGTTAAGCATCAAAGATCTCCAGCCAGAGTGGCATGGGGGGGCGGGGGGGGGGCGGATTCCAAGAGAGGAAAAAACCCAAAGGAGCTGGTGGGCGTGGGGCTTTTAAGTACAAGTTCAAGGGGGAAAAACTTGACAATCAGATTGGCATACAGTTACCAGGGGGGACAAAACCCAAGGACCTGACTTACAATTCTCCATCCTGTCTGGTCTGCTGAGGGTGAAACAAAAGACCACGTAGAAAGGAGGGACAGGTGACTTGTTTCCACAATAAGCTGTGGGTCAGGAAGAGCCCCTTCGCCATTCTCATGGTAAATTTGGAGATTCTGAAACAAGGGGGGCGGTCTGTTTGTTCTTGCTAAAGGTAAAGCAACAAATATTTTACACCCCAAATTCCACTGGGACCATCCAGACTACCTACGAACCTGTCCGTGGGATTTGTAAAAATAAAAAGGCATTGTGACCTTCATAAATTGGCAGCTTGTATTTGCCCATTTTATGCTCTAAGCAAGGTCGATTCAGTCGACATATGCTCATGAGTTTGTTTTTTTTTTTTTTTTAAGTTTTATTTATTTACTTGAGAGGCATAGTTACAGACAGAGAGAGGGAGAGCCAGAGAGAGAGGTCTCCCATCTGCTGGTTCACTCCCCAAATGGCCACAACCGCTGGAGCTGGGCTGATCTGGAGCCAGGAGCTAGGAGCCTCTCCCAGGTCTCCCACATGGGTGCAGGGGCCCAAGCACATGGGCCATCTTCTACTGCTATCCCAGGCCATAGCAGAGAGCTGGATCAGAAGAGGAGCAGCTGGGACTAGAACCGGTGCCCTTATGGGATGCCAGCGCTGCAGGCCAGGGCTTTAACCCACTGTGCCAAGCGCCAGCCCTTCCTACGGTCATGTTTTGTGAATGGTTATTCTTCGGTATCCTTTTAGAAATTCTTCATCTTGAGCTTGGTTGGAAGAAACCCTTATAACCTTTCAATTTGGAGATCTCATATCATTCACTATGGAAATCACAAAGCTTTGCCAGATTGGAACTGAAATGTCAATTAATTGTCAATTCCTCACATTGAGTAGATGATTAATCGGCCCAATGTTAATCTCTAAATCAGCGGTAATAAATCCCGTGCTTCTTAATCTTGACCTTCAGAGTGCTAACACTCTTCAACTTGCCACTGTTCCTGCAGGAAATGACTGATGAAGCTCCCTTCCTCCCATAATTTTTGTAGCTCCTAAACTTTCTCCCTAATTGAGAGTCCTAGGAGGGCCTGGAAGCCAGCCCGCCACACGCTCCTGCCTCGCCCAGACAGCAGGTGGAGATGCGTGGAAACTGGGACACTGCCCTGGCAGGAGCACTGTTCAACTGAGGACTGTTTTTTTCTTTTTCTTTCTCCTTTTTTTTTTTTTTTTGCAGCCTAATCACTGTAATATCACATAGAGTTAATTTAATAGCTGCCCTATTTATCACAAAATTTATAGCTAAAACACCGGGAAAATGTTCTTTTGTTCTCACATACAGGCAGAGCGCAGAGCAGCTGGTGATGGTGCTACCTGCTGTTTTTCTGCCTGGTTCTCCGGGGCTTTGGTTCACATGGATGAATCCCATGTTCTCCTTGAGCACATGTATGTCCTTCGGGCAATGCATTCCACCTGGGCCCAAGTGGCTTCCGAAGATGGATGTTTTTGTAACCGGGGATGCTTTGTGGTTTCTTCCAAAACATAGGCTCAGATTTTTGTCTCATGTGGGACAAGCTCAAGGTGAAATTCTGAGGTTGGTAAAGCAGGTGGGCCCTTCCCTCTTTCCTGTCGAAGCACAGCACATGACTAGCGTGTGAAAGCTGTCACCTGTCTGGGCTTCTCATGGGTCAGCAAGTCCTCCCGGAGAAACCCCATGCTGCTCCCGGCCCTGGGTGTCCACCCGGGGCAACCTGCTTCCTGTCCACGCACACCGGCCGGCCCTTCTTCTCACACTGTTCCACAAGCGCCTGCTCTTGGGCAGTCTTGGAACTGCACCGAGAGCCCCTCCACGCGGGGGCTGTTCCCTACTCAACTCTACATCCACCAGAACCCACCGGATGAGCGAAAAGTTGCTGTTCTCATGCAGGTCACTCAGTTACCAGAATTTATCCATTTAATTGAATTTCCTTTATCCTCCTCCTCCTCCTTCTTCTTCTTTTAAAACTATTTATCTTATTTATTTGAAAGGCAGAGTAACAGAGAGAGAGAGAGAGAGAGAGAGAGAGAGAGAGATGGAAAGATAAAGAAATCTGCCATCCTCTGGTTCACTCCCTAAATGGCCTCAACATCAAATACTCGGCCACGCCAGGCCAAAGCCAGGAGCCCTGAACTCCATCCTGGTCTCCCATGAGGGTGTCAGGGGCCCCAGTCCTTGGGCCATCATTCGCTATTTTCCCAGGCACATTAGCAGGGAGCTAGATTGGAAGCAGAGCAGCCAGGACTTGAGCCGGTACTCCAATATGGGATACTGGCATCGCAGGTGGCAGCTTAACCTGCCGAGCCATGACACAAGCCTCAATTTAATCAATTTAATTAACTTGAGAGTGGGGGAGGGGGAGAGAAAGGGAAATCTCCCATCTGCCAGTTCAATCCTCAGATGCCCACAACAGCCAGGCTGAAGCTGAAGCTGGGAGCTGCGGACCCCATGCAGGTCTCCCACATGGGTGGCAGTGGCTCAATCACTGAGCCATCACTACTGCCTCCCAGGGTCTGTGTTAGCTGGAAGCTGGATCAGGAGTGGAGGGCAGGAGTCTGAAGCCGGGTACTTGGATACAGGACACAGGCATCTTAACTGCCAAGCGCTGTGGACGGCACTGTGGCACAGCAGGTTAAAGCCCTGGCCTGAGGCGCCACCATCCCCTATGGGTGCCAGTTTGAGACGCAGCTGCTCCACTTCCAATCCAGCTCTCTGCTATAGCCTGGGAAAGCAGTAGAAGATGTCCCAAGTCCTTGGGCTCCTGCACCTGTGTGAGAGACTCAGAAGAAGCTCCTGGCTCCTGGCTTCAGATCAGTGCAGCTCCGGCCGTTGTGGCCATCTGGAGAGTGAACCAGCGGATGGAAGACCTCTCTCTCTCTCTCTCTTCCTCTCCTCTCTCTGTGTAACTCTGCCTTTCAAATAAATAAATAAATTTTCAAAAAAAATTTGTGTCTTTGGTAGGTGGCTTTACAATTTATTTTTTTAAAAATTTTTTTAAGGTATTGAAAGGCAGAGTTACGACGGGGGGGTGGGGTGGAGATCTTGCATCTGCTGGTTCACTCCACAAATGGCTGCAATGACCAGAGCTGGGCCAGGCTGAAGCCAGGAGTCAGGAGCCTCTTTCAGGTCTTCCACGCAGGAGCAGGGGCTCGGGCTCTTGAGCCATCTTCTACTGCTTTCCCAGTGCATTAGCAGGGAGTTGGATGGGAAGAGGAGCAGTCGGGACTTGAACCGGCGCTCATATGGGATGCCTGCACCGCAGGTGGAAGTTTAGCCCACTGTGTCCCAGCACCAGCCCTAGCTTTAAAGTCTCTAAAGTGAGAACGTGAGTATTTATGGAGTTCTGCCAAGATTGACGTTTTCCTTATTCAGCTCCCTCCCCTGCCCCAAATCAACTTCTAATTACAGCAGAAACTGCTGTTCACTCATGTGTCCTTTTTGCAAACCCAAATGCACCTAGCATGGAGACCACAGCCGCTGTTCTTTGAATTGGTGGGTGGCTATAGGGCAGGAATGTGTGCGAACGGATAATGGGGTCTCCACTTAGCTCGCAATGAAGTGCACCCCCCCCCCAGAAGTCACCAGCCTTCACACTCCACTGCCAAGGCTTTGGAAAAAACCTGAGACATTAGCGTAGACAGAACCGGGGCTCTTAAATCCCAGCCCCAGAAAGGGGCTTCCCGACCCGGGGCCCCTGTTGGAGGGACAGGCTTTTGCGACCAGGGCACCCCTGACAGTACGGACCCCCTCACTTGCCAAGCCCTACCCCAGGAGCAGAGGACAGATGGTTTTTCCTCCAGCTGGCCACACAGAAGGCTTCCTTGTCTTGCACTGACAATGACAAGGCTGCTTCCCCCCAGAGGCAGGGGGCGCAGGGACTTGACCGGAAACGCCCCCTTTTCAAGATATGGAGGCCCTGTAGCCATCAGCTCCGCCTGCATCCAGTGGGTGGTGGGAGTCAGGCCGTGGGAGCCCATGCTGGCTGACAACCATTGTCCTTGGGTCTGCTGGGGGAGTTTCCACAGGGGCCCATGGAAAGGAACGCAGGGGAAGACAAATCACTCATTTGTTTGAAAGGGAAAGGGCTACAAATCAATATTGGGGAAGCAAGGTCGGGGGTAGGGGATGAGGGAAAGATGGGGGCGGTGACAGCCCTGCAAATAAGACAGGAAGCATTTAAACACAAATCCCACTTTTTACACCTAAAAATATAAAGCTGTCAATTTTCATTAAGGATGGAGCAAATGAAATCTAGATGGTGCCAAATAATTAATGACATTTAATAACCCTAATAAATTTGGATTTCATCAAAACCATGTTGCCTATCATTGGCGATTGCTAGCAGGCATGGGGAGTTGGAGGGGGGCGGGGGCTAACACCTGTATAAAACTGGTCGCAGCTGACATCTTTCCCAGGTACATCAATTATAATTAAAGAGTAATAAGAATGCCAAAATGGACTGCTTTAGCACTCTGATATGGAGGCCCTTGCATTTAAAATTAAATCCATTAATTGTAACTACTGTACTTTTGTGATCCCGTAGGTAGTGCACAAACTAATTCATTGCTTTGGCAATCATGCTGGTCTTTGTTCATTAAGGATCTTGATTTATTTCATGTAGCGAAGGCTGCCCTGGTATGCCCAAAATCACACTGATAAAGGGTCCTTAGATCATTTTGTTACAGACGGTTAGAAACCGGCCGTGAAATATGTCTCTAGAATCTGGCCCTGAATTGGCTGGGGGATGCGCAGGCCCGGACTCCAGGGGGCCCCTCCCCACTCTGCAGCACCCAGGCTTCTGGACGCCCAAGGAAAGAGGCTGGATTTCCTGTTGCCTGCGTGATGAAAATTTATTTTAAAATAAAAGTTTTTTAATGGTGCTTGGCATTTTTCTGACTGTTCCGGATGCAGCCATCTTGATCCATCAGCCTTGACGTTGGCCCAGAGCTGGCTGGTAGAGAGATGGAGGAATTGGCCTCCAACCAGCCAATGCGGTTTGTCCGAAGGACAGAATGGGATTTGAGTGACCGACTGCAGTTCACCACGGTGGGAGGGGCCAAGTAGAAAAGGGGGCCCCTGTAGGGGGCGCGGTGGCTCCAGCACTGGCCACCCTCTGGTGCTGCCCGGGGTGGGAGGGTCCCCTGGCAGACCAGGCCTCTCTGTGCTCCCCTGAGAACCACAGAGCAACAGGCCCCTAACCTGCGCCTAGGCCCCAGGCGGAGGACTCCGGAGGACTCTGGACGCAGTCAGCGGGGGAGAGACTGTGTCCTGGCGACACTGGGGGTCCGGAAGTGGCAAGGACAGCTTCTGGAGGCCACAGGGCGAGCCTGGGGAGGGAAGGGGGTCGGCAGGCAGGTCTGAGGCCTGGTGCGGGACAGGGCAGAGGAGGAGAGATGAGCTAGGGAAGCGAAGAACCCAGCTCAGGTGCAGAGGTCCTGAGCTGAGGAGACGCCCCAGAGCAGAACCTCCTCGAGGCTGGGTTTGCAATGCCCATGGGGCACCCACAGCTGTGGGACGGCGAGATCTGGAGAAGCCAAAGAGAGCAGTTCCCATGGATGAGCAGTGGGAGCTGCACTGTCCAGAGAAGAAGGGGGAGGCGGCATTCCCCAGGGGGCCACCTCAGTGCAGAGAGGCCCAGAAAGGAGCAGCAGGGCCAGGGCTTGATGGAGCTGTGTGTGTGTGTGTGGTGTGTGAGTGTGCATGGTGCGTGCATGTGTGTATGGTATATGTGTGTGCACACGTGTGTCTGTGCTGGTGTGAGTGTGCATGTGTGTACATGTGTGTATGTGTGGTATGTGTGAGTGTGCACAGTGCATGCATGTGTGTATGTATGGTGTATGTATGTGCACACATGTGTCTGTGCTGGTGTGAGTGTGCATGTATGTGTGTACATGTGTGTATGTGTGGTGTGTGTGAGTGTGCATGGTGCGTGCATGTGTGTATGGTGTATGTGTGTGCACATGTGTGTCTGTGCTGGTGTGAGTGCGCATGTGTGTACATGTGTGTATGTGTGGTATGTGTGAGTGTGCATGGTACGTGCATACATGTGTGTATGGTGTATGTGTGTGTACACGTATGTCTGTGCTAGTGTGAGTGTGCATGTGTGTACATGTGTGTACGTGAGTGTGCATGGTACATGTATGTGTGTGTGTGCTGGTATGGGTGTGCATGGTGCATGCATGTGTGTGTTGTGCTGTGTGTGAGTCCGTGGAGTGTGTGCATGTGGTATGTGGTGTGTGTGCATGCTTGCCTGAATGTGTGACCTATCAGCACATGCGTGGAGTGTGTATGTGAGTGTGTGATGAACCTCTAGGAGAGCCAAAGCAGACACACACACACACACACACACAAAGTAGAGGCTGAGCGTTGAGTGCCACCACACACTGCGTCCTATCTTCATACCTAGTAGGTGCTCAATAACTGCTTCCCTCACCAGGGAGTGAGAACCCCTGCCCCACAGTGCCCAGTGCAGTGCAGTGTTGTCTTTAATTAAGCACCTCCTGCGTGGACGGGGCGAGTGGGCGATAGAGGGAGAGAACTGCTCTGCCACGCTCGCCAGAGGTGCTGGCCAACGTTTGCTCTGTGTGTCTTCAGGCTTTTTCTGGGTTTACCCACCCACATGGGTGTGGTCGGAACCTTAAAAACCCTACTGAGATCACAGTGTGGGCATTGCTCTGTAACTTCCTTTTTATTTTATTTTATTTTAATGTTTATTTATTTATTTATTTGAAAGGCAGAGTTACACAGAGGCAGGGGCAGAGAGAGAGAGAGAGAGAGTCTTCCATGTGCTGGTTCACTCCCCAATTGGCCGTAGCAGCCAGAGATGCGCTGATCTGAAGCCAGGAGCCAGGAGCTTCTTCAGGGTCTCCCACATGGGTGCAGGGGCCCAAGCACTGGGGCCATCTTCTACTGCTTTCCCAGGCCATACCAGAGAGCTGGATTGGAAGAGGAGCAGCTGGGACTTGACCCAGTGCCCATATGGGATGCAGGCAGTGCAGGCTTTACCTGCTACCCCACAGCGCTGGGCCCCCTTCCTTTTTATTACGGATAATACATCTTATGAATTCTTTTATGTCATTAGATACAGCTTTGTGTCACTCTTTTGTTCCATGTAGTACTCTGTGCTATGCATGCCAGCATGTTGCCTAGCCAGTGTGCACATGGCATAGACACGTGTGTATATGCTCGCTGTATTGGGAGCATGTCCTCAGAACTCAGGGGCACAGCAGGTCAGGCCACCACTTGAAATGCTGGCATTGCACACTGGAGCGCCAGTTTGACTCCCTGCTGCTCCACTTCTGATCCAGCTCCCTGCTAATGCACCTGGGAAGGCAGTGGACGTGACCCAGCTACTTGGGCCCCTGCACCCACATGGGAGACCTGGATGGAATTCAAGGCTCCTGGCTTTGGCTTGTTCTGATCTGGGATGTTGCCACCATTTGGGAAGTAAACCAGCGGATGAAAGATATCACTCCCTCCCTCCCTCCCCATTCCATCCCTCTGCCTTGTTATTCTGCCTTTAGAATAGAAAAATATATACATCTTTTAAAAAGGAAGCAGACCCCAGGGAAGGCAGTAAAGCTGTTCCCAGGTTTGCCCTCAGCAGACTACAGTGACTACTTGGTCCGTGCATCACGGCACTGTGCACAGAACCCAGGCTTCAACTCCCCCACCACACACGCCAGCCGCGTCAGCCCCTTGTCTAAGCTCCTGCTACTTCCTCTTGGCTGTCCTGACAGGTCTGGTCTCTCGGGCTGGGCAGGGGCCCTCGTACGTGGTGCTCAGTGCGCTGTGTTTCCTGAACAACACGGTTTCTCCAGGACAGCCTGCCCTCATTCATAGCACAGAATAGGTGCTTTATAAAGCTTTGATCCTCTGCTGTGGCCTGGGAAAGCAGCGAGGATGGCCCAAGTCCTTGGACCCCTGCACCCATGCGGGAGACCCGGAAGAAGCACCTGGCTCTTGGCTTCGGATTGGCTTGACTCTGGCCATTGTGGCCATTTGGGGAGTGAGTCAGTGGATTGAAGACCTCTCTCTCTGCCTTTGCCTCTGCCTCTACATAACTGTGTCTTTCAAATAAATAAGCAAATCTTTAAATAAAATAAAACAGTAATGATTTTAAAAAAAGCTTTGATCAGTGAATGGGTCTTTTCCTGGTCTCAGAAAACTTTAACATTTTGTTGGCAAGACATTTCTATAAAGCAACCAACAAATAATCATTGAGTGGAAGTATGTACTATTTTTTTGTTTAGGGTGAGAGGCTTCCCTAGAAACTTCTTTAATGGTATCAGCAGTTGGTTTTCTGCTCAGATAATGCTTGGTTCTTCCTCCTAGATCCTCTTAAAAAAAAAAAAAAAAAAAAAAACCACTTGCTCCCTCTTCGATGTGACAGCCTCTCCAATGCTTTCATCGAGAGATGCGCTTGTACTTGTAGCAGGCAGAAGATTGGCTCCCAACGGTGTCCGCATCCTAGCTCCTGGAACCTGCCACTATGTCACTTATGCAGCAAAAGGGACTTTGCAGGTGCAATTAGGTCAGGGAGCGTGTGAAGGGGAGAGTGTGCTGGATTGCTCAAGAGGACCGATGTTGTCCCGGGGTGCCCAGGAGAGGGAGGCAGGGGCCAGAGCAGGAGATGAGAGCACAGGGTGGAGCCGTGTGACCGCTTGCCAGGAACCTGGGGGCCGCAGGAGGCTGAAAAGGGCGAAGACACAGCCCCCCCACAGAGCCCCCCGGGAAGAAAGCCCCCCCCCCCACAGCTGGGTTGCAGTGTGGTGGATTAGCTAGCTTTTCAGTATCACAGCTAACGCAGCCAAGGGGAGCCACCGTGAGAAGGAAGGAGCTTTGTTTCGGATTGCACTACCCGAGGTCCACAGTCTCCGGTCAGGCAGCTCCCTTAGTCTGGGGTTCCCTGCAGAGGGAGGACCACGGTTGAGCCCGGAAGCAGGGAGGGACAGGAGGCCCAAAATACTGATTCCCTGGCAGGAGCTACCAGTGAGGGCATGCCCCGCCCCTTGAGCTACACACCTCCCACCAGGCCCACCCCCAGACGCTATTTTTAGATCAAGTCTTAACCCATTACCGGTTAACATGAATCCATTAACTGTTAATATAGGACTTCAGGGTTTTAAGGTCTGTATGCGTTTGAGAAGTCAAATCATGTTCAAAGCACGTCACCCCCTGAGACCACGCCCGACTTCTGCCTTCCAGAGCTGTGGATACTTCCTCTGTGCTGTTTTAAGCAACCGGATGTGTGTGCATTTCTTACGGCAGCCTTTGGAAACTTTGGAAACTTCTCCTGCAATTGAAAACTCAAGCTCTCCTTGCTCCATCCGAGCAAAGTTTAACAGAACCAAGAACTTTCGTACAGGGGCAGGTGTTTGGACCAGCAGTTAAAACACCCACAGGCCTTATCAGAGTATCTGGATTTGATACATCCGGCTTCCACTCTGACTTCAGTTTGCTGGTGATGGGCACCCTGGAAGCAGACGTAGGGGCTCAAGTGGTTGGGTTCCTGCCACTAATGTGGTGCTGGATTGAACTCCCAGCTTCCGGCTCCCGCTGGCCCAGCCTGGGTCATTGCTGGCATTAGGGGAGGGAACCATTGGATGAAACATCTCTTTGTCCTTCTCCCTCCACTGGATCCCAACCCAAACAGAAAGAAGGAAACAGTTGTTAGATCTCTGGGGAACACAGTGCCCAGGTAGAGCCAGCAGCACCCAGGCAGATGCCCAGCATTGCTGTCAGAGGGGTGAGGACCCGGAAGGACTTGCCCACCTGCCACCTCTTGGTTGGCTTTGTTCAGTCACTAGGACAGCAAGGGCAGCGTGGTGTTGAGCCCGTTCTGAAGGAGCTTGGATTGGCTTCTGTAGCATATTCCATTATTACCTTAGAGTAACAAGCAGGCGAGTCTGAGATTGTCCAACACGGCGGTAGTAACCAATTGTCCGATCAACACCATCGAGGTATTTTGGAAATGCAGACGCAACATCCTCTGCTTTGGGGTTTTGACATTCTGCACTTCTTATTTCACTTACAACATACTTGACATCCTGACACAGCCACATCTTCTGATATTGGTACTTTCTTTTAAGTCAAAGAGAGTTAAAATGTAAGTTGATGCTGAGCTGTGGCGAAGCAGGTGCAGCTGCCGCCTGCGACGCCAACATCATATACGGGTGCTGGGTCGAGTCCTGGCTGCTCTGCTTCTAATCCAGCTTCCTGCTAATGACCTCAGAAAAGCAGCTGAAGGTGATCCAAATGCTTGGGCCCCTGCCTCCTGGCTCCTGCGTGTCTCCACCCTGGCCATTGCGGCCACTTGGGGAGTGAACCAGTGGATGGAAGATCTCTCTCTCTCTGTCTCTCTGTCTCTCTCTCTCTCTCCCTTTCTCTATAACTCCGACTTTCAAATAAATACATAAATATATATGTATTAATGATATGTATTAATATGCATATACATATAATAATATGTATTAATAATTATGTGTTTCAAATAAATACATAAATGTGGAGAATTGTTTCAGCTGATTGTCTTAAGACTCTGACATCCCCAGGAAGGTTCCACGGTTTCAGCAACTCCAGCTTAGAGCCTGACAGGTGGAGCAGACAAACTGCCATTTTTCACGGAGACTGTCACCCAGGGACTTGATTTATTAGCAGTAAAATACGGCTCGTTCCGTGCAGGAAAACACCCCCTATTCCAGGCTGTGCTGCTCTTGATCAAGGTGATATTAAAAAAAAAACTCACATCTGTGCTGCTTCAGTGACAAAACGCTGTTGAAACTGTCAGGTCGGTTTGCACAAATTCCTTGCAGCGTGTCAACCAGCAAGGAGATGAAACTTGTTGTAACAAGAGGATACGGAAGAAGGGAAGCCCTAAAGCAAGCACATGTTGAAGTGTGTCGAGGATGCCAGTATCAGAGCAAACAGCACGAGTCTCTGTTTCGGTTTATGAATTTCTTCTCCAGGTGCAGTGAATTCTGGCTGTGGCCTTTCTCTCAGGGCTGTGAGCCATGCTAGTACCTGTACAGATTAGGTCCGTCTTGATTTCATTTCATCCTACAGGCTGACTATGTTTTATGGGCTTTGGTGAAAGACATGATTTATGCTAGAGACTCCTGGAAAAGCTTGAAGCTTTTAAAAATAATTTCTGAAAATGAGTTCCTTTTTCGGGTCAGTGACATTATCTCGTAGCTCAGAGGGACTCGGATCTTGCCAGCAACAGAGTTTCTAAATGTTTTACTCTTCCTTTGAAATTCATTTATCCTTTTTGCCATCTTTTAGGAATTTTTTTTCTTTCTTTTTTCCCTTTTCTTCTGAAAAAATATTAGCTATGTAAAATACACACCTCGTATCTTTTCCCTGTGCCCCAGCATCTATCTGAGACCCTCATCTGTAGCAGACCAGCAAGAGAGATTTATTGATTGAATTTCAGGGACCTAAACTATTTCACCAGAAGCAAGCAGGAACCGGACCGGGGGCCTCATACCTCTGACTGGCGTCTGCCACAGCCCTACTGGCCCTGCCACACGTGTGCTGATCGGAGCTCTGCACATCTCTCTTTTTTTTAAGGATTTATTAATTTATTTGAAAGTCAGAGTTACACAGAGAAAGGAGAGGCAGAGAGAGAGATAAGAGAGAGAGAAAGGTCTTCCAGCCACAATGGCTGGAGCTGCGCCAATCCGAAGCCATGAGCCAGGAACTTCTTCTGGGTCTTCCACGCGGGTGCACAAGCCCAAGGACTTGGCCATCTTCTACTGCTTTCCCAGGCCATAGCAGAGAGCTGGACTGGAAGAGGAGCAGCCAGGATTAGAACCAGTGCCCATAAGGGATGCCGGCGCTTCAGGCCAGGGTGTTAAACCACTGCACCACAGCGCCAGCCCCTGTGCATCTCTTGAAAGAGGCTGTGGTTTCCTTTTGATCCACATCTCTTTGATTCCTTCCTCCCCAACAGTAGACTAAACACTAAGATCATTCGCTCCAGCCCCGAATGCCATCAACCTCACCATCAGCCAGCCCAAAGGTAGGGAAGGAGGAGAGTGAGAGACAGTGAGAGAATAAGGAGGGAAGAAGACCAAACAACTCTGAGGACACATCAGTTGCTGGGATGTGGCCGTTTGCACCTCCCTGGTCCTGGGGGCAGAAGGAGGGGATGAGGACCTGGCTCCTGAACATTGGGCAGAGATGGGAGCTCCCGATGGTGAGATGTGATTGGCAGGAGGGGGAGGACCCGTCACTCACCTGTCTTTTCTACAAATTCTCTCTCTTTGCACCCAAAACGCCTTCCAAATTCCTTAATTTAAAGAAGTTATTTTCTGGCCAGCGCTGTGGCACAGCAGGTTAAAGCCCCAGCCTGCGGCATTGGCATCCCATATGGGCGCCGGTTCAAGTCCTGGCTGCTCCACTTCTGATCCAGCTCTCTGTTATGGCCTGGGAAAGCAGTAGAAGAAGGCCCAAGTCCTTGGGCCTCTGTACCCATTTGGGAGACCCAAAAGAAGCTCCTGGCTTCTGGCTTCGGATTGGCACAGCTCTGGCTGCTGCGGTCATCTGGGGAGTGAACCAGAGGATGAAAGACCTCTCTCTCTCTCTCTCTCTCTCTCTCTCTCTCTCTCTCTCTGTCTCTACCTCTCTCTGTAACTCTGTCTTTCAAATAAATAAAATAAATCTTTAAAAAAAGTTATTTTTCAAATGTGCCAAAATAGTATAACACATTTTGGGGCTGGCGCCGTAGCTCACTTGGCTAATCCTCTGCCTGCAGCACCAGCATCCCATATGGGTGCCTGGTTCTGTCCCGGTTGCCCCTCTTCCAGTCCATCCCTCTGCTGTGGCCCAGGAGTGCAGTGGAGGATGGCCCAAGTCCTTGGGCCCTGCACCTGCATGGGAGACCAGGAGAAGCCCCTGGCTCCTGGCTTTGGATCGATGCAGGACGCTGGCCATGGCGGCCATTTGGGGGGTGAACCAACGGAAGGAAGACCTTTCTCTCTGTCTCTCTCCCTCACTGTCTAACTCTGTCTGTCAAATAAAAAAAAGGGGGAAAAAAAGGAAGTGGTGCAGCCGAGACTCAAAGCAGCACACATAATAGGATGTGAGCGCTGCCGGCAGGGGCTTTAAATGGGCTGCACCACAGCACTAGCACAAATAAAAAGGAAAGAAGGGAGGGAAGGAGGGAGGGGGAGAAGAAAATAAAAGAAATGACAACAGATTGGGGAGGGCGGGAGTCAGATGGATGTCACTGCAGAGTGGTAGCAGAGGGCAAGGGAGGAGCCACGAGTGATCTCTCCCATGGAGCCATGACAGAGCTGGCAGCTCTGAGCACCTTCGGCAGTGAAGCCAGGGAAGAGGAGACTGCTGGGAGAACTGTCTGAGAGTCTGGCTAAGGACCAGGTAGACACCCAGTTCTCAGCCTCCTTTCCCATTGCTCCAGGGAGTTCAGAGTTTTGTTATTTAGAGAAATTGAACCAGAGAGACCCTAGTTTGGGAACCTGGAAGATAGAAGAAGGAAGGAACCTTCGGCCCGGGGGCCCCCTTTTCCCCACTCCCACCCCCAGCTCCTGCAGTAGCACTGGGCCTTATACCCTCCAGACAGGAGACACGACTGGGCAGGGCCAGACTCCAGAGATGGGCAGATGCTGGCCCTTGGGGGGCCCTTTCTACTTAAGGAACACACAGGCACCAAGTAACAGAAGAGCCCGCCTCCATCAAGCCACCTTCCAGCCACATGCGGAACGTCTCTAGCTCTGTGTGTCTGCGTCAGTTGTATGGGCAACCAAGAGCACTATGGGATGTTTCCAACAGGAGGGAAAGAGATGAAAAGAGGCAAAAGAGAAAAGAATCTCAGAAGAAACGAAAGAGAAGTTGCTCCTGCCTTCAGCCCGGCCCAGCCTGGTTTTTGTGGCTGTTTGGGGACTGAATTGTCACTTCCTCTTCTCTCTCTATTGCTCTGCCTTTCAAATAAATAAATCTGCTTTAAAAAGAGAGAAAGAGGGGCCGGCGCTGTGCATAGCGGTTTAAAGCTGCCACCTGCAGTGCTGGCATCCCATATGGGAGCCAGTTTAAGTCCTGGCTGTCCTACTTCCTGTGGCCTGGGAAGACAGTAGAAGATGGCCCAAGTGCTTGGGCCCCTGCACCCGTGTGGGAGACCCAGAAGAAGCTCCTGGTTCCTGGCTCTGGCCTGGCCCAGCCCCAGCTGTTTTGGCCAGTTGGGGAATGAGCCAGCGGATGGCTGGGTAGCAGCAGAAAAGTCAGCGGAGGAGGGACCGGGCCCCTTGCAGGGGTGCGGAGGTGAAGGAAAGAGAGGGAGGCAGGCATGCTTCTTGGCCCCGTTCTGGGTATGCTGAGCTAAACACTCTCCCAACCCTGAAGAGTAAGGCAGAGGCTCTCCTTAAAACATGATTGAGATAATTGTAGGGTAATAAACAAACCATCATGATGTTAATGGAAAGGCGGGTAGTTGGAAATTGCGTCCACTTGGATAATTTTCTTTACTTCTCAGAGCTCAGATTTTTAATCTGTAAAATGAGGGGGTTGGACAAGATCCATGGCTATCAATCTTTGGTCTACTTAATATTGATCTATTTAATATCTGCATGTCAGTCTTTGCACCTCAAAAATACATAAAATATTTTAAAGTAATCACATTTCCTCAGGAAAAATATAATCATAAACCTACTTACCCAATTTAATTTGAAGACGAGCCACCAATTGGTTGAGGAGGGCTGTTTTCAGTGCGATGTCTCGCCACTGGGGTACAGTTCTAGTCTCCATTCAGTTTCTTATTGCGCTCTGTATTCCACGTAGGGGTGACTGCGCAACCCAGTCTTCAGGAGATGGTGAGGATGTCATTGTAAAGTTTTAAGTTTAAATCTCTATTGTGCAGTAATTCATCCCCTCCTTTTGATCACCAATCACAAGTTCTGGTATCAAGAGGGAAACACCCAGGCATGTGAAGCCACCTAGTACTCACCACCAATGCATGGGTCTTGCAGCCATTTGGGGGAGCGAACCAGCGGATGGGAGATCTCTCTCTCTCTCTCTCTCTCTCTCTGTCTCTCCTTCTCTCTCTGGAACTCTGCCTCTCAAATTCAAAAATAAATCTTTTTAAAAAGTTGAAATAAACCCAATGCATTTTGACTCTCTAAGTCTCTCATGTATCTACATTTCTAAATATACAAAAATATTTATACATAAATATTATATATATTTCTAAGACATAATTGACAAGTGTCATACTAACAGAGACACAAAATCTTTGTTACTAGAAAAAAGAAAAGCCCTCTTTGTAGGTTAAAGGACTTTCTATTTTTAAAAAAGAAAAAGATTTATTTATTTGAAAGGCAGAGTTATAGAGAGAGGTAAAGACAGAGAGAGGTCCTCCATCTGCTGGTTCACTGCCCAGATGGCCGCAACGGCCGGAGGACTTTCTAACTAGCCCTATATGCCTAAAGGTGAAATAAATCAATAAATCAGCTGCTTTCAGCACTTAATGGTTGCAAGTGAAGATCAGAGGAGCAAGACTGAAGAATCAAGTGACAGAAATGTCAGGATAGGAAAAAGTGTTCGTATGTCATCATGCTTAATTTCCTCATTAAAAACAGGCTTGGGCCTGCGCTGCGGCTCACTAGGCTAATCCTCCCACTGCGGCACCAGCACACCGGGTTCTAGTCCCAGTCGGGGCACCGGATTCTGTCCCGGTTGCCCCTCTTCCAGTCCAGCTCTCCGCTATGGCCCCGGAGTACAGTGGAGGATGGCCCAAGTGCTTGGGTCCTGCACCCGCATGGGAGACCAGGAGAAGCACTTGGCTCCTGGCTTCAGATCAGTGCGGTGTGCTGGCCACAGCGCGCCAGCCGCAGCAGCCATTGTGGGGGTGAACCAATGGAAAGGAAGACTTTTCCTCTCTGTCTCTCTCTCTCACTGTCCACTCTGCCTGTCAAAAAAAAAAAAAAAAAAGAAAGAAAGAAACCATAACTGGAAGTATTTTGTAAACTGAACATGCTATGCAAATATAAATGATCATGTTTAATTCAATGCTCTACAATCGGCACCAAATTGGGAAAAGTAATAATGTAAACCCAGGTGGGAGATATTTGCTCCTTTGCTTCTAATGCCTCCGAATGATGAAGAAAAGCAGGAAGGCGATTGCATTAGAGAAGCCAACATTTTATGTGCAAATTGGGTAATGGGCACATTGGAAGTTGGAACTTTATACTCTTAATCATCTTGTGTGTCTGAAATATTTCACCATCATTTTTAAAAAAATCAATCCCTTCCTTCGCTTTCCAATTAGTTTATAATAGTACTTGGCAGGGAGAACTCTGGTAGGATCCTTTGCTCTTAGCTGACAAGAAATTTCCAGAGTATTTGCACCATGAGAAGCATTTGAGCTGCATCTGTGAATCAGCCAGACTACATTTCTGGGGATGAGACTTTGCAGCAAGAAGATTAAAAGAAAAAGATGGGGCAGGCATCAGGCACAGTGGTCAGGAGGCCTACACTCCTTATTGGAGTATCTGGCTCAAGTCCCTCCTCCTTCTCCTCCTCTTCCTCTTTTTCTTAAACGATTTATTTATTTATTTGAAAGTCAGAGTTACACAGAGAGAGAAAGAGGCAGAGAGAGAAAGAGGTCTTCCATCCACTGGTTCACTCCCCAATTGGCCGCAATGGCCAGAGCTGCACTGATCTGAAGCCAGGAGCCAGGAGCTTCTTCCAAGTCTCCCATGCAGATGCAGGGGCCCAAGGACTTGGGCCATCTTCTGCTGCTTTCCCAGGCCATTAGCAGAGAACTGGATTGGAAGTGGAGCAGCCGGGACTAGAACCGGTGCCCATATGGGATGCTGGCACTGCAGGCAGCGGCTTTACCCACTACACCACAGTGCCAGCCCCTCCTCTGCTTCCGATCTAGCTTTCTATGAGTGTACACCATGGGAGGCAGCAAGTGATGGCCCAAGCACATGGGTTCGCATCACCCATGTGGCATGAGTGGGAGGGCCCCACAGCACTTGGAGCCAAAGCCTCCAGCTACCACCTTGAGGCTTGAGGTCCTCTGTGATTTCGTCTCTGCCCGGGAGACACAGGGGAAGGGGTGTGTGGAGACAGTGGAAGAGGAGATGCCTGAACTCTTGTGTGGCCGCATGGTGGACAGCTGTCCTGCAGAGCTGGCACTGGGTCAACTGCTCAGCTGGAGGCCCTGTGGATCTGAGGGCTGTTTCTGTGTGTGGCTTAGCCTGTCCTGACAATTTAATCTCTCTCAAAAAGTCTGTGATCCTAAGTCAACTCCAGACAGTTCTGAGCAGGAAAAATATTGTGAAGCAAGGCAGGAAAGACAAGAGAAAGGAATATTCTGGGGGAAGTGTGACGGGTGGATTTCCATTCATCCATTCATCATTTTTTTTAACAAACTTCATTGATAAATAACAGGATTGAAAAGGAATAGAATAGAGCAGGCTTTTTTTCCCCTAAGATTTATTTATTTATTTGAAAGGCAGCGTTACAAATAGAGAGTGAGAGACAGAGAGAAAGAGATCTTGTATCTGCTGGTTTACCCTCTAAATGTCTGCACAGCCAGGGCCGAACCAGGCCAACACCAGGAGCCAGGAGCTTTTTCCAGGTCTCTGGTGTGGTTGCAGGGGTCCAAGCACTTGGGCCATCCTTCACTGCTTTCCCAGGCACATTGTCAGGGAACTGGATTGGAAATGGAGCAGCCAAGACCCACGCCCCCACTTCCTCTCTGAGCCACCCCAGGGCCAGCCGCACACCTCAGAACCCACTGAAACTGTGCAAACCGGCACCGTAAGCCTGGTTCCTCCCCATAGAAACTGCACTCAAGGCTCCTGCTGAGTTCTGCTGCTTCCCTCTGCCTCCTGCATGGGTCGTGAGCCCCTTGGTGTGCACGCCCCCTTCCCCTGAATTTGTAACAATCTTCGATGGCTGCCGTCTCCAGATCTGTTGACCTCACCATAATAAAAGCCATATTGAGAAAGAGACGGGCTGGTGTTGTGGTGTAGCTGGTAAAGTTGCCGCCTTCAATGGCAGCAACCCACAATGGGTGCCGGCTGCTCCTCTTCCAATCCAGCTCTCTGCAGATGCACCTGGGAAAGCAGTGGAAGGTGGCCCAAGTACTTGGGTCCCTGCACCCACATGGGAGACTCGGAAGAAGATGCTCGCTCCTGGCTCCTGGCTTGGGGTCAGCCCAGCTCCAGCCATTTTGGAGTTTGGGAAGTGAATCAGTGAATGGAAGATATCTCTCACTTTTTCTGTCTCTGTCTCTTCCTCTCTCTCTGTTACTTTTTCAAATAAATAAATAAATCTTTAAAAAGAAAAGACACCTGGTCTTATTCCCCCCATTCCTCTCAATCATGCCTCATGCCAGTTGTCTGCCACCTGTGAGGGTTTAGGGAGGCCTTAGCCACTTCGATCTTGCGCCAGTGCCCATCTGACCACTGCATGGCCTGGCCGCTCACAATCAACTCTGAATAAAGCCTTGGATGTTTCTGGACTTCGTGCAACTGCTCATTATTTTAGGCTCACTGCTGCCTCAGGCTTTGGCTCTTACGTGAACTCCTTGTATCCGAAGAGATTTACTACGCTAAGTATATTCGTATCTCAATTTAATGAAAATGTTAAGGATACTTTGATGGTCTTGCGCCAGTGTAATTTTAAATAAAATGTCTTCATTCTTTGGCAGCATATGCTGCCGTGGTGTTTGAGCATCAGAAAGTACTCAAGTGGAGTGCTCTTTGCAATGCTGTCTGGATAACACCGGCTTGTTGTACTGCATCCTCCCTGCAGATGAAACCGAGAGAGTTATGCACGTCTTTGAAGCAAAGCCTCATCTCCATGGCTAGAAATGAAGCCTTGGCTGACTGCAGAGCAAGAAGCCATGTGTCTCTGGGAGGAAGCACTGGGCTTCAGGGTGGCACTGTAACTCTGGTCCTGAGTCTTGGTTGTGCCTCCCCCCCCCCACTGCCTGGGGGCAACGTCTTTCTCTCTGTAAGCTTCCTAGGGTTAGTGTAAGAAGTCGGAGAGTCTCTGTAGTGTGAAACCCACAGAATAGGAAGCTCAAGAAATAGTAGCTTGTGTCTCCCACACTTCCTGATTTGTAGGTGACTTTGAATTAGGGACGTCTTTCCAAAACTCAGCGTGCGTTGAGACTGAATGCATTAGCTGAGTTGTGCGACAGGCGACTCTCCTTGACCACCTGGTAGCTCAGGGCTGCCCAAGGCGACGTGGAGCATTTGCAGTTTGGCCTCCTGCTTCCCTCCTGTTCAGTAGTGGCCAAACACGCTCTTAATTGTCTAACCTTTCTAAATGATTAAAATGATGATGATCATCATGCATAAAAATAGTGTCGGTAGAATCTTAACAGCATAGTATCAATGCTTGGTTTTTTAATACTTTTATTGTCAAAAAATTTTTTTGGCCTAGAACTTAATAAAATACCCTTTGAGTACAGATGTGTAGGGTTGGTAATGACTAAGCTTATTTAATATTTGTGTCTGCAAAATGTAGACCTCAAGAGCGTACCTGTGGTTGCTGTGCCTTCAGCCCAGTGAGGCATTCTTCCCACTTGGCAGAGGAAACTAATGAAGTCGTCACAGGTCTTGCCATGCAGAGAGACCAAGGAGCGGTGGGATGGGAGTCCTCTCTCCCTGAACAAGAGAGAAAGAGAGAGATCTTGTATCTGCTGGTTTACCCTCTAAATGTCTGCACAGCCAGGCCTGAACCAAGCCAACACCAGGAGCCAGGAGCTTTTTCCAGGTCTCTGGTGTGGTTGCAGGGGCCCAAGCACTTGGGCCATCCTTCACTGCTTTCCCAGGCACATTGTCAGGGAACTGGATTGGAAATGGAGCAGCCATTTCCTACTAGAAAACACTCCCAGCTTGATTTTCCTTTGCAAGCTGGCACCACGCATGGGTATTTGTGAACATTGTTTAAAATGCAATGTTTAAAGGCCTTCTGAAGAGTAGTACAGCCATCTATGGGACATCATTGTGCGATTATGGTACTACAGGCCATTTTGCATTGGATACAGTTCAGTTTTTAGCAAAAAAAAAAAAAAAAAAGCCCAAAACAAAACCATAGCCTTTCATTTTAGCCATTTATGAGAAAAAGGAGGAAATGTAAGTGCTGCTGAGCACGAAGCCTCGTGCTGTGGTTTGAGTGTGCGCCAGATTTCATGTCTTAGAAGTAAGTCCTTGGGCTAGGTGTTGGGGGACAGCAGGCTAACCCACTTCCTGCAATGCTGGCATCCCCTGTGGTGCTGGCTTGTGTTCCGGCTGCTCCACTTCCCATCCAGCTCCCCGCTAATGGCCAGGGAAAAGCAGAAGATGGCCCAAGTGCTTGGCTCCTGCACCCACGTGGGAGATGAGGATGAAGTTCCTGGCTCCTGGCTTCAGCCTGGCTCAGCCCTGGCCATTGAGGGCATTTGAGAAGTGAACCAGAGGAGGGTGGAAGATTCATTTCCTCTCTCTCTTTCTCTCTCTGCCTCTCCTTTCCCTCTGTAACTCTTCCTTTCAAACAAATCTTCAAAAAAACAAGAAGTACTGTTATAGAAGAATGGCTATGATATGTCTGGCACACAAAAAAAGGAAAGATTTTTGGGCAGAAGAATGATATGATCTCATTCAAAACCAGAAAAATCCTAGATAGCAATGGTGGCTCACAGAATAATAGCCTCATCAAAATGTCTATGTCCTAATCTCAGTTTCATGTGAATATCACTCATACGGCAAAAGGGACTTTGCAGGTGCGGTTCAGTTAGGGAACTTGTGAGGGGGAGAGTGTGCTGGATTGCTCAAGAGGACCTGATGCAGAATTACAGAAAGGGAGAGAGACAGAGAAAGGTCTTCCATCTGCTGGTTCACTTCCCATATGGCCTCAGTGGCTGAAGCTGAGCCGATCCAAAGCTAGGAGCCAGGAGTTTCTTCTGGATCTCCCACCCAGGTACAGGGGCCCAAGCACTTGGGCCATCTTCTACTGCTTTCCCAGGCCATAGCAGAGAGCTGGATTGGAAGAGGAGCAGCTGGGACGTGTGTCGAACCCTTGCCAGCAAAGGTCCAACACACGGAGTCATGATACGACTGCTGTAGATGTGTTCTCAAGGAACTTTTATTTTGGTGATAGCAGAAGGAGAGGAGAGAAAGAAAAAGAAGAAAGAGAAGAGAAGCAGCTGAGAGAAAGAAGGAGAAAGACTGAAGAGACTGCCCAACTTTCCCGCCCCTATCCCGGTCTTTCATCCATCCCCGTTCCCCTAGGGCTAGGGCAAGCAGTCTGTCAATCAGATCAAAAGGCACGCATAGCCTCAGGTCAAGGTGTATCTCATCCCATCAGGTTGTTTGCAAGTCTTTTGTTCAGCACTTCCTTGACCTTGTTCTGCTCCCCAGGATGAGGCAGTGCAATAAGGAGGTCCCCACAGGTGGCCGGCCTGTGGTTCCCCACAGTCGTGAATCTGTACCCAATGGGACCCCTTCACCACAGGCAGAGGCTTAGCTTACTATGCCGATATGGATGTTTCTGACTTAAATAAATCTTGCTTTTCTCTCTGCCTTGTCCTCTTGGAAATTATTCTTCCATGTGAGACAAAGAACTGAGGTAATCTTTTCTCTGCTGCCATCTCACCTGCAACATTTTGGTGCCACGACTCGGATTACAACTCTAGTGTGACCTGGATCCAGTTCGAGTTCAATTCCAACCAGTGTGGGACAATTTCACCAGATGGCAAATGGTTATGAGCTTTAGTTTCTGAACTCCAAATACCATTGAGCTACGCTGGGAGAAACAAGCATGGACCCAGACATGAACTTCTCACAAAATCCCTGCATTTGCCAAAGGCTGGCTGTAGTCCTGCCGAACAAATGAAAATTAAAGAACTCAACAACAGGCAGCAGTTCCCCCAGAAAATCATGACGCCTGAGACCTTATCCATCCCCAACGGACATGCAAGTCCTATGCCAGCAACTTTGTCTGCATCTACCATTCCACAGCTTACTTAGGTTGGTCATCTTGCATCATCACCATTACTCTCTGTTTCTCTTCTGGGACCTAAACAGAAGTGGAACTCCCACACCTTACATCAGCTCTTCACCCAGTCCATCTGGCTATAAAACGTCAAAAATCACCATTTTACGATTTATTGGATGAACTGGTAAAAGTCACTGGTAAGGTTATTATGTAATGGTAAGGTAAGGTTATTATGTAATGCTATTTGGTTAATTTTTGTGGTTAAAATTTTCATTCTAGATGTTTAATTTGACCCAGTATATAACCCATCACAAAATTTATATTTGGGGGGCCGGCGCCGTGCCTCACTTGGTTAATCCTCCACCTGTGGCACTGGCATCCCACATGGGCTCTGGGTTCTAGTTCCGGTTGCTCCTCTTCCAGTCCAGCTCTCTGTTGTGGCCCAGGAAGGCAGTAGAGGATGGCCCAAGTGCTTGGGTTCCTGCACCTGCGTGAGAGACCAGGAGGAAGCACCTGGCTCCTGGCTTCGGATTGGCATAGTTCCAGCCGTAGCGGCTATTTGGGGAGTGAATCAATGGAAGGAAGACTTTCTCTCTCTCTCTCTCACTATCTAACTCTGTCAAATAAAAAAAAAAAAGAAATTTATATTTGGTAGTAGCATCAAGATGATAAAAAGAATTTTCCAAAGTTAGACGATATAAAATATAGGAAGGTCATCTTGAAAAGATGATATAGACATGATTATGGACACAATAATTATTAAAAGGTTTCAAGAATATAAATTTTTAAAAAGTAACATTTCAGACTGTTGATTAATATTTTACAATTAAAGCTAAAAAACTACCAGTCTGAATTCAGTTCTTAATTTTTGACAGCTGATAACATCTAAAACAAATGACTGGCTAGTTTTGATTTTGTACATTAGTGAATGGTTTTAATTATCATAAAAGGAGATGTGAGCTTTGATATGTAGTATTTAAATTTCAGCTGCATTTTTTTAGAAACCTGTGGTAATCAGTAGCATTTATTGAATGCTTACTATGAGTCAAGCACTGTTTTAAACACCTTGCCTGGGGGGGGCGCTGTGGTATAGAGGGTAAAGCCTCCTCCTGCAGTGCCGGCATCCCATGTGGGTGCTGGTTCGAGTCCCGGCTGCTCCACTTCCAATCCAGCTCTCTGCTATGGCCTGGGAAAGCAGCGGAAGATGGCCCAAGTCCTTGGGCTCCTGCACCTGTATGGGAGACCTGGAAGAAGCTCCAGGCTCCTGGCTTCGGATCAGTGCAGCTCCAGCTGTTGTGGCCACTTGGGGAGTGAACCAGCGGATGGAAGACCTCTCTCTTTCTCTCTCTCATTCTGTAACTCTGCCTTTCAAATAAATAAATAAGTTTTAAAAAATAAATAAATAAACACCTTGCCTGTGTTATCACATTGAATGATCAAGATAATCTCCGGGAGGAAAGGTATTCATTAGGAATACTTTCTAAATCTGACCTTGGTGTTTTGTTTTCTTTTTTAACATTTATTTATTTTTACTTGCAAGTCAGAGTTACACACAGAGAGAAGGAGAAGCAGAGAGAGAGACAGAGAGGTCTTCATTCTGCTGGTTCACTCCCTAATTGGCCACAATGGCCGGAGTTGTGCTGATCTGAAGCCAGGAGCCAGGAGCCTCTTCCAGGTCTCCCACATGGGTGCAGGGGCCCAAGGACTTGGGCCATCTTCTACTGCTTTCCTTGACCATAGCAGAGAGCTGGGTCAGAAGTGGAGCAGCCGGGACTCAAACTGGCGCCCATATGGGATGCCGGCACTGCAGGCGGTGGCTTTACCCACTACCCCACAGGGCCGGCCCAGCTGCATTTTTCCAAGTCTTCATGTGATCATGGTTATGTATTACAAATGCTTGAAATTCCATTTTCTGTGTTTTTTCATCATTTATTTTGTCTGAGATAGAATTCAATGAATAGTCAAGTTGTAATT
Organism: Sylvilagus bachmani; assembly: GCA_015711505.1. NCBI lineage: Eukaryota > Metazoa > Chordata > Mammalia > Lagomorpha > Leporidae > Sylvilagus > Sylvilagus bachmani. The sequence goes on from CM027388.1 coordinate 132,186,030, forward strand.
TAATTGCTATAACACTACCTTGATTTATTTAATGTAAAATAAAACTGACCCTTTTGTGACCTTTGATGTGGTCTTCAGTGTTGTATATTTTAAACAGCAGACTTCCAAGTGCGTGTCTGTGGTTGTGAATCAGTGGTCTGCAAACAGGGCTGGCAACGTGCGCTCAGTCTGCATCCTGCTTTTGCGTGGCTCTGAGCTCAGAATTTAAAACAACAACAACAGCAATCCTGGACCTGGCGCTGTGGCGTAGCATGTAAAGCCACCGCCTGCAGTGCCAGCATCCCATATGGGCACTGGTTCTAGTCCCTGCTGCTCCACTTCCAATCCAGCTCTCTGCTATGGCCTGGGAAAGCAGTAGAAGATGGCCCACGTGGGAGACCTGGAAGAAGCTCCTGGCTCCTGGCTTCGGATTGATGCAGCTCCAGCTGATGAGGCCAATTGGAGAGTGAACCAGTGGATGGAAGACCTCTCTCACTCTCTCTCTCTCTCTCTCTCTCGATGTGTGTAACTTTGCCTTTCAAATAAATTAATAAATATTTTTTAAAAAATCCTACAGAGTAGAAAAAGAAAACAACAAAGAAAATGTAACAGAGACATTTATTCTCTGGCCCTTATAGAAAAAGTTTGTCTATCTTCATTACAAATCATTATAATATTTTGGTTTTAAGGATTGGAGAATGCTGAGGACATTTTGAGAATTTTTAGAGAACATTTATTGAAATTCTGTTTTTGAACAGAGAAGTGTTTTTTAAATTAGATTTAGCAGAACTTGTCAGAACGCTAAAAGGTTATAGGAGTCATTTTCAAACAAAATGAATTTTGTTATTTTTATTCTTAAGATTGCCATAAAAGAAAACAAAACTTAGCACTTATTGAGAACCTACTGTGTGGCCGGCGCCTCGGCTCACTAGGCTAATCCTCCACCTTGCGGTGCCGGCACACCGGGTTCTAGTCCCTGTCAGGGCGCCGGATTCTGTCCCAGTTGCCCCTCTTCCAGGCCAGCTCTCTGCTGTGGCCAGGGAGTGCAGTGGAGGATGGCCCAGGTGCTTGGGCCCTGCACCCCATGGGAGACCAGGAGAAGCACCTGGCTCCTGCCTTCGGATCAGCGCGGTGCGCCGGCCGCGGCGGCCATTGGAGGGTGAACCAATGGTAAAGGAAGACCTTTCTCTCTGTCTCTCTCTCTCTCATTGTCTACTCTGCCTGTCAAAAAAATAAGAAAAAAAAAAAAAAACGAAAGAAAAAGAAAAAAGAGAACCTACTGTGTGTTTATAAAACTTATGCTTGCTCACTGTAAACTTTGAAATGACCAAAGTTCCTTCCTTGTTAGTGGCTGCACGCGTGCACGTGTGTGTGTGTGTGTGTAAAACTGACCAAATTATGTTAATTGTTTTTCCCAGAAGGAAACGTACACATAGTGCTGTACAGCTTGGCTTTCATCCTTTAATAATATAAACATCGTGTCTATCTCACGTATCTCCCCTTTATATCAAAGGCCATATCTATCTAAAATAAAAATAAAAAAAAAGAGGACCTGATGTTGTCACGGGGTGCTCACAGAGGGAGGCTGGGGCCAGAGAAGGAGATGAGAGCGCAGAAGCAGGGCAGAGCCGTGTGAGCCCTGGAAGGGGCCCCAAGAGGCTGAAAAGGGGCAAAGAGGCAGCCCCCCCAGGAGCCTCCAGACAGAACAAGTGCGGCTTGTCTCACCCAGTGAGACCCAGTGAGACCCATGTCAAACTTCCGACCTCTGAACCATGAGATGACCCATGCGAGTTGTTTTAAGCCTCTGCATTCGACACTGGTGGGAAAGTTAGATGGATGGATCCCAAAGTGAGGACCAGGAAGAGGTGCAGCAGGTGGGACCACTACTTCAGCACAAGAAAAGACTTTCAGACAGGAGACAGAGTGGCAGTGAGCATGCTGGCAGAGTCTAATGAAGAGACAAAGCCCGGCAGGCCCAGGGCCATCTCATTGGAGAGCTGAGCGTCCAGTCTGCATTGACAGGAGCTTTTATGGAGGTGGGTATGGCCCTCTGTTTCTCCTCCCCACTCTCTTCCCCTGGGATATGGGTGGGTGAGGGTCTTCTGGGTGTGGAAGCATGAGACTCCTCCCAGGACTCCCAGGCACACTGTGATCAGACCTACTGGTTCCCTAGCACAGGGCCGGGACCACTCTCCTAAGCTGCCCCTTGGGGATGTCTGAGACCCACCTAACAAGGTTTTCTGAGTTCCACAGGTCTTTTTCGTTCTTTCTTTTTTATTTTATGTTTTTAAGATTTTATTTATTTATTTGAGAGTCAGAGTTACAGAGAGAGGTCTTCGATCCACTGATTCACTCCTGAAATGGCTGCAATGGTCAGAGCTGAGCCGGTCATAAGCCAGGAGCCAAGAGCTTCTCCCAGGTCTCTCAAGTGGGTGCAGGGGCCCAAGGACTTGGACCATCTTCCATTGCTTTCCCAAGCCACAGCAGAGAGCTGGATCAGAAGTGAAGCAGCTGGGACTCGAACCAGCAGCCATATGGGATGCTGGCGCTGCAGGTGGAGGCTTAACCTGCTAAGCCACCAGGCTGGCCCCTCTGCAAGACTTTTGATGTGCAAATGCTGGTCTGCTTCCGAGGCTTGCTTCTGTCTCTTTCCTCTTTCCTGCGCAGGAATTCCCTTTTGTTCTACAGCCACTCACACGCGGAGGTTAGTAACTAACTTCTTCCCTAAAAGATTCATTTGGAGCGAAAGAAAGCAGAAAACAAGCGTGTGTCTAACACAGTGTGATGAGACATTCAAGACTTTCTTTTTGCATGTTTTATGTTTTTTATTTAAAAAATTAATATAAAGAGAACGGATTTCATGGACACAATTCTTTATTTATTTATTTATTTTTTGGCAGGCAGAGTGGACAGTGAGAGAGAGAGAGAGAAAGGTCTTCCTTTGCCTTTGGTTCACCCTCCAATGGCCGCCACAGCTGGCGTACCGTGCTGATCTGAAGCCAGGAGCCAGGTGCTTCTCCTGGTCTCCCATGGGGTGCAGGGCCCAAGCACTTGGGCCATCCTCCACTGCACTCCCGGGCCACAGCAGAGAGCTGGCCTGGAAGAGGGGCAACTGGGACAGAATCCGGTGCCCCGACCGGGACTAGAACCCTGTGTGCCAGCGCCACAAGGCGGAGGATTAGCCTAGTGAGCCACGGCGCCTGCCTTCATGGATACAATTCTATCCATACTGTGCTCCCTCTCTCCCTAAATCCCCCCTCCTTCCTTCCTTTTTTTTTTTCCTTTAATTTTTCCAATAACATACTTCCAAGTTACTTTATAATCACAGGCTTAATGCACCATTGACTATTATGTTCAACAAGTAAAAAGTAGAAAGCCCACTGCTCTATAGGAATATAGACAAGGGCGATAAACCATAATCAAATCATCAGATGTGACTTTCATTGTTATGCACTGCTTTTATTGTATTCTGTGTGAACTACCACATATCAGAGAAAACATGATATTTGTCTTTTGGGGCATGACTCAGGATTTTTATTTATTTTTTGAAGATTTATTTTTACTTATTTGAAAGGCAGAGTTACATTGGGAGAGAGAGAGGGGTCTTCCATCCTCTAGTTCACTCCCCAAAAGGCCACAACAGGGGCTGGAACAGGTCGAAGCCAGGAGCAAGGAAATCCATCCTGGTCTCCCACATGGGTGGGTGGCAGGGGCCCAAATTTTTAGGGGCCCCTAAAAATGTTTATTTTGAACTAGCTATAGAATCACAAAAAGTTGTAAGGATAGTGTAGAGATGTCTTCATCCAGTTTTCCCCCAAAGGTTATATGTTATTATGCAATTATTGCGCAATATTCAAATCAGGGCATTGACCTTGGTACAATGTATGTTCCTAGTTCTAGATCATTTTCTGACAGTTCTGTTGAGATCTGATTAACATACTAGGAATTTTAGAGCTGCACCAACATTTGTTCCCCCTTATCTGAGGGAGATATGTCCCAGGATCCTCAGTTGATGAGTGACACCATGGAGAGTACTGAGGTTTTTTTATTTTTATTTTTTATTTTTTGACAGGCAGAGTTAGAGAGAGACAGAGAGAAAGGTCTTCCTTCCATTGGTTCACCCCCCAAATGGCCGCTACGGCTGGCATGCTGCACCGATCCGAAGCCAGGAGCCAAGTGCTCCTCCTGGTCTCCCATGCGGGTGCAAGGCCCAAGCACTTGGGCCATCCTCCACTGCACTCCCGGGCCACAGCAGAGAGCTGGACTGGAAGAGGAGCAACCGGGACAGAATCCAGCGCCCTGACCGGGACTAGAACCCAGTGTGCCGGCGCTGCCTGCAGATGATTAGCCTAGTGAGCCACGGCGCCGGCAAGTACTGAATTCTATATGAAGAGTTATGCATAATATATAACAACATTGTGGTCAATGGTGGTCTGCATCTATGACATCTCCTAAGATTATATTACCTAGTAACATTGCAGCCGTCTTAGTTTGTGTAAGAACACTCTGTGATGTTCACACAGTGAGGAAAGCCCTCAATGAATCATTTTCGTAGTGTGTTTCTGTTGTTCTGTGATGGACAACTGTACCATATATTTTTTCCTATGCACACATACTGTGATAAACTTTCTCCTTGTCACTTAAAGGAAGAACTTTACAGCTTCACCTTAGCCTGTCTGAACTGACAGCATCATTTCCCTTGCATTTGGGGGCATTTATTCAACAAAAGAAGGGTTACTTGAATACAAGCACTTCCACGCCATGGCAGCCACTCTGATGGCCCACATGGCTACCATGTGACAAACGGGCCAGTGATGTCGACAGCTCAGTATCCACAACAGGGAGACGCTGGGCAAAAGGATGATTTGCGTCCTGGGCAGGATGAAGCAAAGTGCCAGTGGATTTCAACACGCTATCCACACTGGCACACAGTTGGCGCTGTGGCATAGCAGGTAAAGCTGCCTCCTGCAGTGCCAGCATCCCATAAGGATGCTGGCTCAAGTCCCTGCTGCTCCACTTGCAATCCAGCTCTCTGCTATGGCCTGGGAAAGCAGTAGAGGATGGCCCAAGTCTTTGGACCCCTGCACCCATGTGGGAGACCCAGAGGAAGCTCCTGGCTCCTTGCTTCGGATTGGCACTACTCCGGCCACTGAGGCCATCTGGGGAGTGAACCAGCAGACGGAAGACCTCTCTTTCTCTCTGCATCACCTTTTCTCTCTGACTCAAATAAATAAATACATATTTTTTTTAAAAAAAGAAATTTTTTACTAAAAAGTTTTTTTTTTTTGACAGGCAGAGTGGACAGTGAGAGAGAGAGAGAGACAGAGAGAGAGAGAGAGACAGAGAGAAAGGTCTTGCTTTTCTGTTGGTTGACCCTCCAATGGCCACTGTGGCCGGCGCACCACGCTGATCTGATGGCAGAAGCCAGGTGCTTCTCCTGGTCTCCCATGGGGTGCAGGGCCCAAGCACTTGGGCCATCCTCCACTGCACTCCTGGGCCACAGCAGAGAGCTGGCCTGGAAGAGGGGCAACTGGGACAGAATCCAGTGCCCCGAGCGGGACTAGAACCCGGTGTGCCAGCGCTGCAGGCGGAGGATTAGCCTGTTGAGCCGCGGCCCAGCCCCTACTAAAAAGTTTTTACAACCCTTGACTATCTTTCAGCAGGAATCATGTTGGAGACGAATACATGATTTTGGACAAACCCGTTTTTCCTGTAGTGTGGGGATGGATTACCAGCTCCCGGTGGGGAATCATGTGAGGGAGTCAGCTAGCGCCATGGGGCCGCCTGGCAAAAGCATGAGAATTAGCACCGAGATGTTCGCATCACGTGTAGCACGTGGAAACTGAGGCTGGAGGATTGGCAGGGGCCCAGTACACAGCTCCCTGCTCCCTGTCCACATGCTCAGCCAATTAGGACCTCAGCTAGAGACCCAGCAGTGCTGAGAATGGACAGTGAGCCTCGCGTGAGAATGCACTAACCCATCACTCCCTGGTTCAGAGCTTGGAAGACTTTATTTGAGCAAAGTCTGAGACTTTAGGGCACACTCAACTACTGAGGTCACATACAGGGTGTTATTAATATTTTTAATCTTAGTTGATCTGATAGTTTTGAAAAAAAAGGTATGAGTTTTTCATTGAAAAAAATCTATAAAATTTCAAAATTGGTAAAATGTGGGTGTTTTTGATGAATCAAGGACTTCTTTTTTTTTTAAAGATTTTATTTGTTATTTGAGAGAGAGATTTACAGAGAGAAAGGTCTCCCACCCGCTGGTTCACTCCTCAAACAGCTTGAGCTGGGCTGATCTGAAGCCAAAAACCAGGAGCTTCTTCCAGGTTTCCCATGCTGTGCAGGGGCCCAAGGACTTGGGCCACCCTCTACTGCTTTCCCAGGACATCAGCAGGGAGCTGGATCTGAAGAGGAAGAGCCAGGACTAGAACCAGCGCCCAAATGGGATGCCGGCACCACAGGCATAGGCTTACCCACTAGGCCACCGTGCTGGCCACAAAGATATATGTGTTAATTGGCAAACAGCACACCTATCCAGTGGTTTTCAGACTTTTTGGATGCTGATTTATAGTAAAAACTATTTTCTATATTATGATTTAGTACATATATATTTAGTACATATATAAATGAATATGTATCTATTTAGTCTGCTGCAGAGAATTCCCTTAGACTGGGTAATTTATTAACAACACAAATATCTTCCTCATTGTTGTGGAGGCTGGCAGTGCATGACCAAGGCACCAGTGCATCTGGTGTCTGGTGAGGGCCACCTGTTCCTTGGACAGCACTTGGTTACTACGGCCGTGCCTGGCAGAAAGGGCAAGGCCCCTGGACCTCTGTTTTCAGGGCCGCATCCCCAGTCATGGGGGTGGAGTCCTCATGACTTAGAATCTCCCCTGTCCCATCTCTTCCTACTGCTACACTGGGGATTAAGTTTCAACATGTGAATTCTTGGGGGACACCAGCCTGTGTGGAGATAATAAACCCTTTTACATTTTTGGTGAGAATGTAAATTGGGGAAATCATTGTGGAAAACAGAGTGGAAATGCCCAGCGACACCGGAAGAAACTCCTGGCTCCTGGCTTTCAAATAAATACATCTTTAAAAAAAAAAAGATGTTTATTTTAACACAAAAGATTTCTAAATTCACTAACAGTTTTTTTTTTTTAAAGATGTATTTATTTGCACGTCAGAGTTACACAGAGAGGAGAGGCTGAGAGAGAGAGAGAGTCTTCCATCTGCTGGTTCACTCCCTGAATGGTTGCAATGGCCAGAGCTGCACCAATCCAAAGCCAGGAGCTTCTTCCGGGTCTCCCACATGGGTGCAGGGGCCCAAGACTTGGGCCATCTTCTACTGCTTTCCCAGACCATGCGGAGAGCTGGATTGGAAGTGGAGCAGCTGGGACTAGAACCAGTGCCCATATGGGATGCTGGCACTGCAGGCGGTGGCTTTACCCATTACATTCTCCTCCTCCTCCTCCCCCTCCTCCGGTGCCAGTGCCACAGGCAGAGGATTAGCCTAGTGAGCCGTGGCGCTGGCCCCATATAACATTCTTAATCATTGGTTTGACAAAGGTATAAAACTAAGTTTACACTTAGTATAAAGTTTGACAAAGGTATAAAACTGAGTTTAAAACTTAGTTTCACCAAAATTTATTGCAGCAATACTGAAATACAGAGCATTTTCTTTTGTGAATGTGTATGTGTTTTAAAAACTGCTTAGCTCCCACGTATAAGGGAGAACGTGCGGTATTTGTCTTTCTAGGTCCAGCTTATTTCACTCAACACGATGTCCCTCAGTTGCATGCATTTTGATGCAAATGGTAGAATTTAATTTTTTATAGCTGAATTATGTTCCATTGTGTATATTACCACATTTTCTTATCCATTCATCTGATGATGGACACTTTGGTTGATCCCAAATTTTGGCTATTGTGAACAGTGCTGCTATAAACAATGGGATTGCTGGATCATCTGGCAAGTCTATTTCCAGTTTTTTAAGAATTTCCATATGATTTTCCACAGCTGCTGCACTAATTTACATTCCCACCAACAGTGGCTAAGAGTTCACCTCTCTCCACGTCCTCAGCAGCATTTGCTACTCTCTGTCTTTTGGATTTTGCCATTCTGACAGGGGTGAGGTGATATCATTCTGGTTTTGATTCGCATTTCCTTAGGGTAAACAACGTTGAGCATTTTTCATATATTTTTTGGCCATTTGTATTTCTTCTTTTGAGAACTGCCTGTTGAGATCCTTTGTTTCTTAACTGGACTGATTTTTTTGTTGTTGTTGAGTTTTTTAGGTTGCTGATACATTCTAGATACTAAACCTCTGTGAGGCAGCTTGCAAATATATTTTCCATTCTGTTGGATGTTTCTTCACTCTGTTTGTTTCCTTTGCTGTGCATAACCTTCAGAGTTTGAAAGAGTCCTATTTGTTTAGTTTTGCTTTTTTTGCCTGTGCATCGTGTTCTGAGAGGGGTTCTTTTCAAACCGACGTCTCATCCTTCACAGGGAGTCAGACTAGATCCTGTTCAGACATGCTATAACAAGTTAGTACAAGTTCATTTTGTTGTAAAAACAAATGGCATCCATGCACAGCTTTTTCACAATATGCATTTTTCATGTAGCTTTTGAAGACCCCTCATATCTGGAGTGCTTTAAAAAGCCTGCGAGAAGCTCAAATTAAAGACGTTTATTTTGGTGCAAAAATTTGAATTCCGTGCTTAGTTTGTTCATAATACTTCTAAAAATGATTTAAGACCCCTAAATGTGTGGATTTTGAAAATTTTTGAACCAAAATAATCTTCAATTCCATTTCCATGAACTTTGGGAAGTTCTCATATATGTACATGCATGTATGTATATGAGACATAAATTTATGTCTATTTATTTATGTGTGAGAATGAGATATGCTCATGTATATGTATATGTATGTGTGTACGACATACACGCATATGTAAATTAGCATTACTTATGCATAGCTATGTTGTGTGTGGTATAGATTTATGTATGTGGACGTTGTGCCTGCGTGTGAGATTTATGAACGTTTACATTGTGTCTGATTTACATTTATGTGTTTTACCTATGTGTGCATGAGATTCACATGTGTATATCATGGGTACCTATGTATGCTCAGCATTATGTACACGTGTGTATATGATACACACGTGTAGTTAGGATGTGTGTGCACAAGGGTCGTGTATATGTGCTGTGCACACATGACATATATGATATATACATGCTTGTGCATGTGTGTATACTGTAAATATCTGTGTGACTATGTGTGGTATGATATATATCACATGCAAAATGTAAAAAAGAATCAGGCCACAAGTAAGCTGGGGGTACTGGCATCTGGGAGGCGGTCCTCTTTGGCTACAGACAGTCACGTTTGGCATCACCCTGGAAGCTAGGAGACCGCTTCCCAGTGTCCCTTGCGGTCGCCCGGGCCCCGCCCCGCGCCCCGCCTCCCTGGACAACCCAGGCTGCGACGCGTCTCCCGGGGCCGCGCACGCTGGCGAAGGAGCGCAGCGCCGTCGATGGCTGTCGGGCTCGCGCTCGCGGGGGGTGCCGGGAGGAGCGCCGCGCCGTCGATGGCGTGAGCGCGCGCGCTCGCGGCGCCGCGCACGGCAGCTGCGGCCGGTCGCCATCTTCCTCCCGAGGCGGCTGCTCCCGGTGCAAGAGCGGGGTCAGCGGCCCAGCCGGGCACCCCACGCCTCGGCCGGAGCGGCGGGAGGCGTGGATGAGGGGGGAGGTGAGGAAAGGCCGCGCCTCCAGTGTCGCCTCCCCCCGCCGTCCGAGGGCAGGGCTGGGCGGGCCGAGGGTCGAGGCTGGGCTCGGGGTCGCCTCCCGGTCGCCGCTGCGTCCTCCGGTGCCCAGGCTGGCAGGGCGGGCGCCCGAGATCCGCCCCGAGGGCCACCCCGCGCCCTCCCCGCGACCTCCGCGCTGCCCGGGCTGCAAGTAGGGTCGCGGGCTCCTCCCAGATGGGATAAGCGGCAACGATGTTCAGTTTCGAAGGGGATTTCAAAACGAGGCCCAAGGTGTCCCTCGGCGGCGCGAGTCGGAAGGTAGGAGCGGCTAGGGGCGTGGGGCGCGGGTCCGTGCGCGCCGGGCGAGGGGCGCCGGGCCCTGGGTGCGGACCGCCACCCCGCAGGGCTCGCGCGCGCTGGGGTCACCCGGGGCTGCTGCTCATCGCGTGTCCGGAGCCGCAGGCATCCCCGCAGCCTGTGAAACGCAGCCCTCGGTAAACTTTGTTGTTCTTTTGCGCTAAGGGCGACAGACAGAGCTGCGTTTCAGAGGTGAACTTTCGACGCTTAGTCACGTTTGCCGTCGCGCACAGTGGCTCTCCCGGGGTAGCGTCCACCGTGCAAGGTCAGGAGCCGGTGCCGTCTCGGTGGTGGAGCCGCGGCTCCTCGCTAGGCACCTGCTCTGAGTCCGAGGCCATGGAAGCGGCTTTCGGGAAGCATCTATGGAGAGAGACTCCGGGGCTCTGCTATGACAAGCCGGGTAGTTAACTGCTCATGACGGACAGTTAATCTCTCTGTAATCTCTGATTCTCGAATAATCAGCGCTCCCGCCCTGGCGACGGGCATCTGTTGGGTCGGTGGAATGGCCAGTCAGTGTCCCTCACTCTTCCAGAGTGACCTCCGGGTCGAATTGAAAATAAACGGTGTGATCCCCGAGCTTGAACCGTGTGAAAACTTTGAGCTTAACTAGCTACCTGTTATTAAACAGCTCCTAAAGTGTGCTTTAAAATGCTTTGCCCGGTCTTGTTGTGTATTAGTACATTGTGTATATCACATGAATACATGCCTCAAAGCCCTGAGTCAGTGCTCAGGTGCAAATAGGAACATGCGTTTTAACTTGTGCAGGGGGAGTCTCTGTGTATGATGGTTTCTGAGGGGGGAGGAAGGGGCCCGCGTAGGGAGTTGGGAGAGGAGTGTGCTATGGATTTCCAAGCTGTAGGCTTGCCTGCTGCTGATTGGCTGCAGAACAGGGCACTAAAACTAGTTTCTTGGAAGGCGTGGTGGAATGTGTGAGTAGTGTTGAGGAGGTTGGCTTTGATGATTCTTACATGAGATCAAAGGGTTTTTTTCAGCTGGAAGGCACTGAACCTCTGGGCCAGATCTCCTGGTTTTCAAGTTTGGAAGACGATGTGCAGATTGTGAATGGGATTGCACATTCACAGAGCAAGCTAGTGGCGGGAACCCCCTAGGATCCATGTCGTTCGTTTATGTCCTCCTGTGGCTTCTGCTGTAGAGGGCAGTTGGTCCTTCTTGCCAAGTAGCACATCTCTTCTCTCAAGAAGCAACCGTTGTCAGACTCTCCGGGGAAGAGTGAACCTTTTGCTGTCTAGTTGTTCAAAGCAGTCCTCATCCAGCACCTTTAAAAGCTTAGATGGGGGTGGACACTTAGTATGTAGGAAGGGTCACCAATGGTAGTTGTCCTCTAGGAGAGCCCTGGGAGGAGATACTTGAACACTGAGGGAAGCAGGTAGAGTGTGGTGGAGTCCACTCAGCCAGCATCTGGCTGTAGCCTCGCCCCACCAAGGTCAAGTTGTTTCCTCTTGAGGACTGGGGCTGGTGGCCACAGGCTGCCCTGGGGTAGGAGTAGGCCTGTGACTGCTGCCAGCCGTGCTCGCTGCCCTACAGCAGCTAGGGAAGGGAGTGCACTGACCTGATAAAGGAATCTGGGTGGGACCCAACAGTGTGTTCAGCTTTAAGAGTTGAACACACTCATATGTAAATCAACTCTCACATCAAATAAAGAGCATTCCTAGCATTCCACAGACTTCCTGTGCTCCCACCCTGTTTGGTACCTCTACTTCCCAGCGGTGATCACTATTCAAACCTCTACTACCTTGGTCCTTTGTGTAAGTAGAGTCACAAGCAGTTTGTCCTTTGTGTGCTTGACATTGTCTGAGATAGATTCCTTCCATTTTGTTGTGCAGCATCGGTCCATCAGCGCACTGCAGTTTATACGTCTGTGTTTTAAATATTGAGGTAAGAGAGACAGGAGTGGCACCCAGGTCTCCCACGTGGGTGGCTGGAGCCAATTCTGGGAGCCATCCTGCTGCCTCCCTGGGTCTGCACTAGCTGGAAGTTGGGATCAGGAGCCAGAGCCAGGAATTATAGTCTGGGGACTATACTGAGAGGTGAAGGTGCCTTAACTGCTACACCACACACACCCACCCCTCCATTTTTTGCTGTTCATTGGGGTCATTTGGTTACAAGTACAGAAATCCACTGAAACTAGGTTAGTAGACAAAACAAAAACAAGTTTATGAGAGAATATGATGATGTCTCAGAATGTAAAAGTCAGAAACTTTTTTTAAAAAAAAGATTTATTTATTGGAGAGTCAGAGTTACACAAAGAGAGACGGAGAGGCAGAGAGATTTTCCATCCGCTGGTTCACTCTCAGGATGGCTGCAATGGCTGGAGCTGAGCTAATCCAAAGCCAGGAGCCAGGAGCTTCTTCCGGTCTCCCACAGGAGTGCAGGGGCCCAAGGATGTAGGCCATCTTCTACTGCTTTCCCAGGCCATAGCAGAGAGCTGGATCAGAAGTAGAGCAGCCGGGATGTGAACCAATGCCCAGATGGGATGTCGGCATTGCAGGTGGCGGCTTTACCACAGTTCTGGCCCCAAAAGTCAGAAACTTAATCAGATACCAAGTTATCAGTACCAGGGTAGTTATTTTCAATATCCTGGAGCTGTGTGCCCTCCGTTTTCCTCATTCTTGGCCTTGCACACAGGATTTCTCATTTACTCTCACATGATTTTGGCTGTATGTGATTTCCTAATTCAGGTGTGGTGACTGTTTGATCTCAATTTCAAATTTTCGGGGTGGAAAATCTCATTGGCCTGGGACAGGTTTCCATCTCATGAGTTGACTCTCAGGACAGGTTGTACTGTGTTATAGATGGAGCAGTCTAAATGTCTGTAGGGTGGGGAAGACTCCTAGAGGAGGAAGTGGTTGTGGAGGGAATATCTGGGTTCCTGTGGACTATCCCAGAGCAGTGGGTGGTCCACCTCTGGAACTTGGGCAGGAATCTGAGCTAGAGTTGCTGACTGGGGGGCTCTCAGCACACTGGTAGCTCAGAATGCTGTCAGCTAAAGAGGACTTGGAGTTTGGGTGGGAAGGACTCTTGAGTATGTACAGTGGTGGTGGGGTGGTGGTGGGGGAGGTGTCTGGTGAAAGAGTCACACCCTGGAAGGGGAAGGGAGGAGGAAAATGATGCTCAGGGAGTGAGTCTCCCGGAAGAGTGACCAGCAAGGCCCAATGGCGAAGAGATGCGGTGCCTAGGAGGGGCTTAAGGTTTACGGGAAGAGTGATCGGAGCAATCTCTCCTGTAACACACACACCTTCTTCTGTATTTGTGGGCACTTTTGTTACACTTGATATACTAGTGTATTGATTGATACATTGTTGCTAACTAAAGTCCTGAGTTTCTGTTAGAGTTCACTCTTGGCGTCAGGGATTACGTGGATTTTGACCTTTTTGCGTTGGCTTCTTAGCAGTACGCTTCTAAGGTTTCTCCCTGTCATATTGTAATTAGATAAATCTTTTTTTCCCCTTGCTGAATAATTTTCTTGATGCTCATATTGAAGGACATTGTGGTGGTTTCTGGATTTTGGTAGTTACAAATAAAATTGCTATATTTTTATAAAATGTATTTATTTGAAAGGCAGAGTTAGAAAGAGAGAAGACAGAAGAGAGAGAGAGAGATCATTCACCTGCTGGTTCACTCCCAAATGGCTACATCAGCCAGGGGTAGGCCATATGGAAGCCGGTAACCTAGAACTCTGTCAAGGTCTCCCACATGGGTGTCAGGGACCCAAGTATTTGGGCCATCTTCTGCTGCTTTCCCAGGTGCATTACCAGAAAGCTGGATGGGAAGTGGAGCAGCCAGGACTCTAACGGGTATCCATATGGGCTGCCGACATCATAGACCACTATTCCACAACACTGGCCCCTGATGTAAATATTGTGATGTCTTAGGACATAAGTTTCAGCTCATTTGGGTAAATACATAGGGAGCACTTGTTGGATCATATATTAAAACAGTCTTTCACAATGACTGAATCATTTTATATTCCACAAGCAGTAAAAGAATTCCTGTTGTTCCATATCCTCACCAGCATTGGCTGGGTATCAGTGTTTTTTATATTAGCCATTCTAATATAGTGGAATCTCATTGTTTTAATGTGTGATACCCTAATAACATAGGTGTTGAACATCTTGTCATGTTTAGATGCTGTGTGTATATGTCCTTTGGTGAGGTGTCCAGATCTTTTGTCCATTTTTTTAAGTTGGTTGATTCTAAAGAACTTTAGAGTTCTTTGTGTATATTATGTATATATTTTAGATGCAAGTCCTTATTTAGATAGGTCTTTTGCAGATATTTTTCCCAGTCTGTGGCTTGTCTTTTCATTTTGTTAACAGTGTCTTTCACAGAAAATAAATTTTTAGTTTTTTTTTTTTAAAGATTTATTTATTTCAAAGTCAGAGTTACACTGAGAGAGAAGAAGAGGCAGAGAGAGAGGTGTTCCATTCACTGGTTCACTCCCCAATTGGCCACAATGGCCGGAGCTGCGCCGATCTGAAGCCAGGAGCCAGGAGCTTCTTCTGGGTCTCCCACGTGGGTACAGGGGCCCAAGGACTTGGGCCATTCTCCACTGTTTTCCCAGGCCATAGCAGAGAGGTGGATTGAAAGTGGAGCTGCTGGGTCCCGAACCAGCGCCCTTATGGGATGCCGGTGCTTCAGGCCAGGGTGTCAACCTGCTGCGCTACAATGAAGTCCAGTTTGTTACCCGTTTACCCCAATGGATCATGTTTCTGGTCTTGTATCTAAAAAATATCATCCAGTTGAAGGTAATCTAGATTTTCCCCCAGTTATCTTCTAGTAGTTTTATGTTTTAAATTTATAGCAGATTCATTTTTGTTAACTTTTGTGAACATTATAAGATTTATGTCTAGATTTTGTATTTTACTCAAGAGACAGACCTATGTACTGGTTTACTCTCCAGATTCCTGCAACGGCTCAGCCTGGGCCAGGCCAACACCGGGGTCTGAGAACTCAGTTCAGGTCTCCCACGTGGGTGACAGCCATTAGTGCTGCACTCCAGGGTCCGCATTTGCAAGAAACTGGAATCCGGAACAGCACTGGTACTCAAACCCAGGCACTCTGGTGTGGGTTGCAGGCATACCAGCAGCTTCTTGACGGCCAGGCTGAGTATCTGTCTCAGTAAACTATGTTTTTGTGGGTCTGTTTCTGAGCTCCCTATTCTGTTCCGTTTTTAAAAAAGTTTTACTTATTTATTTGAAAGAGATACGAGAGAGAGAGAGAGAGAGAGAGGGAGATTGAGAGAGATCTTCCATTGGCTGATTCACTCCCCAAATGGCTATAACAGTGGCACTGGGCAAGGCTGAAAGCCAGGTGCCAGGAGCTTCTTCAAGGTCTCCCATATGGGTGCAGGGGCCCAAGGACTTGAGCCATCTGCTGCTGCTTTCCCAGGCCAGAGCAGGGAGCTGGATTGGAAGTAGGGCAGTTGGACTCGAACCAGCAGCACCCATGTGGGACGCTGGCAGAGGCTTCACCTTCTGTCACAGCATGGCCCCTCCATTGTTTTCTGTTTGTTTGTTTTGGGCCAATACCACACCATCTTTATTGCTGTAGCTTTGTAGTAGATCCTGAAGTCAGATAGTGTCAGTTCTCTGCTTTGTTTTAATATTGTGTTGGCTCAACTGAGTCATGAGAGTCAGTTTTTCAGTATTCTCAGAATAACTTGTTGAGATTGTGGTTGGGATCAGTTTAATCTGAGATCAATTTGGGAAGAACTAACAATTTGAAAGTTGAATGTAGCCATCCATGAACATGGAAAATCTTATTTGGTTCTTTTATCTTTTCACATAGACCTTCTACATATTTTACTAGATCTACACCTAAGTATGTATCTCTTTTTGGTGCTGATGTAAATGATATTGTGCTTTGAATGTCAAATTCTAATTTTTCATTGTTGATATGTAGGGAAGAAGTTGACTTTTTTAAAGATTTATTTATGTATTTGAACGGCAGAGTTAGAGGAGTCTTCCATCTGCTGGTTCACTCCCCAAATGGCCACAATAACCATGGCTGAACCAGGCCAAAGCCAGGAGCCAAGATCTTCCAGATCTCCCACGCTGGTGCAAGGGCCCAAGCATTTGGGTCATCTGCTGCTGCTTTCCCAGGTGTGGTGGAATGAGAAGGCCATGCCAGAATGGCCGCTGGCAACAGAAACTGCCTGGCAACAGGCTGTGATTGGTTAGGGCATAGACCACCCCTTGGCCGAATTGGCTGCCTTGGCTATATAAGCTGCAGTAGCAACTGGAATGAACGAGTCTGCAGGCTGCTCACCTCTGACCCACTTTCACCCGACTCCCGGGGTCTGTGTGGTGGCTCCGCGCCTCTTGCCCCTACCACGCTCCTCCTCTCAGAGCAAATCAACAGCAACATCTGGCGCGCCAGTGTGACTGAGAGAGAGAGAGACAGTGTGACTGAGAGAGAGAGACAGTGTGACTGAGAGAGACAGTGTGCCTGAGAGAGACAGTGTGTTGGACTCGGCGAGGTCCCCCCTTACTTTTGACAGGTAGTCCCCTCGGTGTTGTGTGTGCTGTTCAGTTCTGTGAGGGTGAGCACAGACCCCCCTGCTAAGCCCTTTCCTTGTCCTTGTCCTCAGTCTAAGTTAGGCGCACACTGCCCAGAAGCACACGTCGACTGCCCAGAAGCACACGTTGCTCTCGGCTCCTCCTTACTTTTGGTTCACCCGGCGAATTCACATGAGGGACTGATCATCCCAGAATTCAGAACCAAGTCATCTTCCCTCACTGAGAGAGGTGACGCTCCGGAGACACCATGTGGGCATATGGCCTTGACCTAAGGAATCAAGGAAGTCCCCCACTAAGCACAGGACACACGTACGATCTGATACACCACTGTCTGTTCGTCTAACGTAGGGAACCTCCTGCAGAATGCCATCAGCCGCTGAGGTGCTAGGAATTTGCTTTGTTATGGCAGCAGTGCTGTGCGTGTCTTTCCTTTGGCTAGAGTTGGCATGGCACACCGCTCTTAAACACTCAAATATGGGAAAGATACCCCCCTCTCAGAAGCGCACACAGATTACCAAACACAATGAATCTGTGAGTGATTAGAGCCTGTCACTCCAGGCCTCTGCCTCCCAGGCAGCAGTTGATGACTTAGAGACAGCTCGGACAGTGAAAATGACGTGACAGCAGATCATGCAGCGATGCCTAGTCAATGCCCAAATATCTGTGGGATGAACTTAGACGACCTCGAGGCAGTAACCCATGTGAGGCCATCCCATCCACACCCAGTGAGGATCCCCACATTTGTAGCAGTCCCCAGGCACCGCAGGCTCTCAGGGCAGCCACTAGACCCCATGCCACCCACATGTTTACCATTAATGTAGGAGTAGATGGAGAATTCAGGCCCTGGATTCCAACACCTGTTAAAAGGCTTCTGCTAGCCAAGGGTCGAGGATATGCTTGTGTCTTTCCAGAGAATGCGGGACAGCCCATCTGTGTACCAGCCAGAAACATGAAGCCTGCAACTGACAGCCACTCAGAACCAGCTGAACAAGACTGAGAGCCCACCTTGTTAGCTGACGTACCTGCCCTATCATCCTACCCCGAGAAACCACCCATAGCCACATCTGTTACTATTTTATACCCCACTAGCTCTGGTCAGCCACTCGAACGGCCCACAGCTTGTGTGCGGTCATGCCATTCCTGATTACCATTGTTCCTCATTCCTACCCCTATCTGAGCAAGCACTCCTGTGGTCTTCCGTTTTGAGTGCTGGTTAGTCAACGACGGGTAAGATCCCCTGGGAGACAAACTAAGGCACAGCCGCGTATGGAGACCACATGGAAACGGGGTCAACAATGGTATGGCCAAGAATCATGCCTCCTGTTGCTCAAAAATAAACGAAAAGGAGGAAATGTGGTGCAATGAGAAGGCTATGCCAAAATGGCCGCTGGCAACAGGCTGTGATTGGATGGTTTTGGAAACCACATGACAACGGAGCCTGCCTGGCAACCAGCTGTGATTGGATGGCTTCAGAAACCGCCTGGCAACAGGGTGTGATTGGTTAGGCCATAGAACCCCCCCCCCCCCACCACCAGATTGGCTGCCTTGGCTATATAAGCTGCTGTAGCAACTGAAATGAACGAGTCTGCAGGCTGCTTGCCCCCGACCTGCTTTCACCTGGCTCCCGGGGTCTGTGTGGTGACTCTGTGCCTCTTGCTGCCACCACGTTCCTCCTCTCGTTCCTCCTCTCAGAACGAATCCACAGCAACACCCAGGCACTGTGACCTTTGATTTATAATAGCTTTAAGGTAGCTAGTTTCTACATGTCCTCTAGATACCTTGTTTCGCTTACAACATTTGTCAATATGAAAGAGAAGCAGTAGTGGTCTTTTTTTTTTTTTTTAATTTATTTATTTGAAAGGCAGAGTTACAGAGAGGCAGAGGCAGAGAGAAGTCTTCCTTCTTCTGGTTCACTCCTCAAATGACCACAATGGCTGGAGCTGGGTCGATCTGAAGCCAGGAGCCAGGAGCTTCTTTTGGGTCTCCCATGCAGGTGCAGGGGCACAAGGACTTGAGCTGTCTTTTACTGCTTTCCTAGCCCACAGAAGAGAGCTGGATCAGAAGTGGAGCAGCTGGGACTTGAACCGGCACCCATATGGGATGCTGGTGCTGCAGCTTTACCCGCTATGCCACAGTGCCGGCCCCACGGTAGTGTTCTTTGTTGGCATGCCTCCATAGCCTATCACTGTCTGTTGATCAGACCAGTGAGGTTGTAATGCAGTGGGTGCTGCTTCTTATGCCCACATCCCATATCAGAGTGTGGGTTTAAGTCCTGGCTGCTCCAGTTCTGGTCTGGTTTATTCGTTTTTAAAGATTTCCTTATTTATTTGAAAGGCAGGGTTTCAGAGAAGCACAAGCAGAGAGAGAGAGAGAAAGGTCTTCCATCCATTGGTTCACTCTCCAAATGGCCGCAGCAACCTGAGCTGTGCCAATCTGAAGTGAGGAGCCAAGAGCTTCCTCTGGGTCTCCCACGCGGGTGCAGGGGCCCCCTTGGACTTGGGCCATCTTCTGCCCTCCCAGGCCGTAGAAGAGCTGGGTCGGAAGTGGAGCAGCCACAGTGCTGGCCCTCTGGTAGGGTGTCTTGCTGATGCATCCTGGGAGGCAGTAAGTGATGACTCAAGTCCTGGGTCCCTGCCGCTCACGTGGGAGACCTGAAAACAGTTCAAGGCTCCTGGCTTCCACCTGGTCTAGCCACGGCTGTTGGGAAAAGAGTTACAGATTGGTGCCCCCTCACATGGAGCACCAAAATGTTAGGAAAAGAGGCACGGAATAGAGAGGAGGCAGTGTACGAATTTACAACGAAACCAAATTTATTCAGAGAAAAATAAAGCCATAGAGGTGGGTGATCACCTGCCCGCATGCACACTGATGGAACACGTGGCAGAAGGTCCTGACCCCAGGGGCCGAGCCTTTTTCTGTTTTAGGAGAGCTAGGGATGGGGTGGGGTGGGGGCAGCAGGCAGAGGGGAATTCCTGGAACTGGTCTTTCAGGTGGCTGTGGGGGGGGTGGGGTATGATGGCAATAGGGTGTGGGACCCAAGTGAGTTTCAAGGGCAAGGAATACATTCCAGTGTTTTTCTCCTTTGGGCAATGAGGGAGCATGGCTGAGGCTTAGGTCTTTGTTCCATCAGCGGCTATTGTGGCATCTGGGGAGTAAGCCAGTGGATATAAGATCTTTTCTCTGTTTTTCATTCTGCATTTCAAGAGTGAAGATGAGCATTCTTTAGAAGATGGTAATGCTTGCTGGTGGTGAGCGCATGCAGTTACTTTGGGTGGGACTGTAAATTGGTAGAGTTTACTTGAAGACAGTAATAATAGTATTGAGGATACTCCAAGAAGTTTATGGAGAAAAGGAATTAAAATATAATGTGGATTTGAACTTTCTGAAGACCGTGTATGTATCAAGAGCCTTAATGAGGGGCCGGAGTTGTGTAGCAGGTAAAGAAGAGTCTTACAGGAGGCAAAGAGCCACAACGTTTTCTCCGAGTGAACTAAGTTGTGCCAAAATGCCATGAAACAGTGTGGCTGACGAGTTTTGCTTTTTTCAAAAAGATTTGTTGTTCATTTGCAAGGCAGAGTGACAGAGAGATGGGGAGAGGCAGAGAGAGCTTTCGTCCACTGGTTCACGCCCCACATGCTCACAACAGTCAGGGCATGACTGTGCCAGAGCAGGGAGCCAAGAGCTCCATCCGGTACATCTTTTCTTTTTCTTTTTTTCTTTCTTTTTTTTTTTTTTTAAGATTTATTTATTTATTTGAAAGAGTTATAGAGAGAAGAGAGGCAGAGAGAGAGAGAGAAAGAGAGAGAGAGGTCTTCCATTCGATGGTTCACTCCCCAATTGGCTGCAACTGCCGGAGCTGTGCTGATCCAAAGCCAGGAGCCAGGAGCTTCTTCTGGGTTTCCCACGTGGGTGCAGGGGACTTGGTGCTTCAGGCCAGGGCGTTAACCCGCTGCGCCACAGCACTGTCCTCCAGTACATTTTTTCTAATCCAGTAATTCTGCTCTTAGAAATGTATTCTAAAGAATTGATTTGACAGGTGCATAGGGACGTGAATGAGGAAAGTCAATTATTGTGGCAGTACTAATGGTACTGAAACTTTGACATATAGGACATTTGTTAAACAATAATCTATCCAGCTTTAGTATCCCTTATCTGAAATGCTTGGGACCAGGAGTGTTTGAGGGGTTTTGGATTTTGGAGTATTTGCATAGACTTTACCAGATTTTTGGAGTATTTGCATAGACTTTACCAGATTTTTGGAGTATTTGCATAGACTTTACCAGTTGAGTATCCTTCTTCTGAAATGCTTCAAAATCTGAAATTCTTGACTGTCTTGTTGGCACTTAAAAAGTTTTAAGGCATTTCAGATTTGGATCAATTTGTGGAAATAGTCTAAAGCTATCATAGGATGCCAATTTTTACTAAGTTGTGAATGTACCCTCAGACATTTATGTATTCTGTGTTTCTTGGCTTAACAGCGTGTTAAGACTTAAAAATTGGGATTTCCCTTCTCTTCTGTATTGAACCAGTAGGTACTGGTTATGGAAATATTAGAAGTGAGTAAAAAGGCCGGCGCCGCGGCTCAATAGGCTAAACCTCCACCTTGTGGCCCCGGCACCCCGGGTTCTAGTCCTGGTCGGGGCGCTGGATTCTGTCCCGGTCACTCCTCTTCCAGTCCAGCTCTCTGCTGTGGCCTGGGAAGGCAGTGGAGGATGGCCCAAGTGTTTGGGCCCTGCACCCGCATGGGAGACTAGGAGAAGCATCTGGCTCCTGGCTTTGGATCAGTGTGGTGCGCCGGCCGCAGCGGCCATTGGAGGGTGAACCAACGGCAAAAGGAAGACCTTTCTCTCTGTCTGTCTCTCACTGTCCCCTCTGCCTGTCAAAAAATTTTTAAAAAATGAGTAAAAAGCAAAAATTGTTGGGTGGGCACTGTGGCACAATGGATAAAGCTCTGTTTGAAGTACCCATGTCATAGTGGGGGGCCCAGTTGGAGTCCTGGCTACTTGACTTCTGATCCCGCTTCCTCCCTGTGTGATGCTGGGAGACAGTAGCAGTGGCTCAAATGGGTTGAGTCCCTGCCACCCAGGTGGGAGACCCAGATGGAGTTCTTGGCTTGCTGCTCTGGCATGGTCTGTCATGTCCTGGCTGTTGTGAGCATTTGGGGCATGAACCAGTGGATGAAAGATCTCTCTTGGCCTCTCCCCATCTTCCTGTTACTCAAATGAACAACAAATCTTTTTTGAAAACAGCAAAAATTGTCAACAACCTTGTTTCATGACATTTTGGTAGAACTTCGTTCACTCAGAGAAAACTATGTGACTCTTTGCCTTGTTTGTAAATATGTTTGTAAACTATGAACAGCTTAGTGCTGGACTGCAGGACTGGCTTAAAATGCCAGTCTTCTAGAGAGGGCTTCCTGATCATTGGCTGGCTTTTTCTAATGAACTGTTGTCTTATACTGCTTGAAAACTGTTACGTTTTCATATTATCTTGCCTGGAATGCTACTAGGCATTTACGAGTTAAGCATATTCTTCAAAAAAGCCTCACAGAACTGTAAGGAGCTGTCATTTATTTGTAACTGTAAATTTGCTTGTTTTGTCATTTAGCTTTTTTTTTTTTAAGATTTATTTATTTATTTGAAAGTCAGAATTACACAGAAAGAGAAGGAGAGGCAGAGAGAGAGAGAAAGAGTATTCCATCTGCTGATTCACTCCCCAATGGCTGCAATGGCCAGAATTGTGCTGATCTGAACCAGGAGCCAGGAGCTTCTTCTGGGTCTCCCATGCAGTTGCAGGGGCCCAAGGACTTGGGCCATCTTCTACTGCTTTCCCAGGCCATAGCAGAGAGCTGGATCGGAAGTGGAGCAGCCGGGACTCGAACAGGCACCCATATGGGATGCCGGCATTGCAGGCCATGGCTTTACCTGCTAGCCACAGCGCCGGCCCCAACTTTTTTTTTTTTTTTTTTTTTGAGATCCATTTGTTTATTTGAAAGAGTTACAGAGATGGAGAGGCAAAACGGATTGGGAGGAGAGGAGAGAGAGAAAAATCTATCTTCATCTGCTGGTTCACTCCTCATGTAGCCAAAATGGTCAGGGCTGGGGCCAGGAGCTTCATCCGGGTCTCCTGTAGGTGCAGGGGTCCCAGCACTTGGGCCATCTTCTGCTGCTTTCCCAGGCGCATTAGCAGGGAGCTGGATCAGAAGTGGAGCAGCCTGGACTCCAAGCAGTGTCCATATGGGATGCAGGAACTGCGAGTCACAGCTTTACCCAGTATACCACAGCACCGGCCCCTCGTTTAGCTTTTTAATTCACCCACCCTTGCATTGTGTGTGTGTTGGGGGGAGGTGGACTATGCAACTGGGACACCATGACAATAGCAGGGCAGGCAGTAGATACATCAAGATGGGGAGTGGGGGAGATATGGAAGTGAAATTTGTCCGAGGACTTTTCCTGAGTAGACAGGGTGAAGGGAGGAAGTTTGCTTTACTTCTGTTCCCAGGATGACAGCGCATTAATGCCTTCAGCCTTTTAATGCTGGACTAGGATTCTTACTAGAGCTTGTGTATTGACTCTGGTGTCTCCAATTAAAAGAATGGCCTGAACAAAGGTGTCCATCCATGGAGAAGTGATCAGCTGTACGTTGCACTGATTGTGCCTGGAATGGGGACTTGCAATAGGGGTGAGAATGGTAGAGGAGAGTGGTAGAGAAAGGTATTCAGGGGCCAGAGATAGAGGGGATTGGAGGGTGTTTTGTAGAGTCACTGAAAGGTTTTAGGCACTAAACAAATTCAGGTTTTAGGGAGAGGAGTGTGGGACCTGCCTGGTTGTTGATTTCAGGAAGGGAAAGGCTGAAGGCATGGGGGAGAGGGAGATAACCTCAGTTATGCACAAAGGATAATGGGGGCTAAAAGACAGAGACCTGCAAGAAGCTTCTGGCTCCTGACTTTAGATGGCGCAGCTCCGGCCATTGCAGCCGTTTGAGGAGTGAACCACTGGATGCAAGATGTCTCTTTCTATAACTCTGCCTTTCAAATAAATAAATAAATAAATCTTTGGGAAAAATAAGAGGAGTCTGAAATGAAGGAGACAGAGTCAAGGGTTGTTGACAGAATTAATGATTGCTGGTGATAGGATGCTGCAGGTGAGGGAGAAAGAGACTAGGGTCACTTCTCCTAAACAGAGATGAATGAGGTAGCTCAGGGAGGGGAGAAGGGATTGCATCCTAGTACCATGTTAAGTTAGAGATGCTTGTGGAAATCCAGCAGGCAGTTTCAAGTTCTGGCCTGGAACTTGGATAGAGATAGAGGGTGCATCAGTAAGTAATTTGTAGTTCAGATTGTGAGATGAGGAGAAATCATCAGGGGACAGTGTTCTGTCTGAGAAACCATGTGAGCTCCAGACAGAACTCTAAAGGACACAGATATTTACACAAAAAGCAGAGTGAGGAATGTGCAAAGGATTGTAGCATCCAAGTTTAGGGTATGCGTTACTCAAATAGTTCAGTAAATTTTTAACATTTTCTTTTACTCAGAGGGAAGTGGTTTGTTCACTTCAATATTCTTGAATTGTTAGCAAGTTGTGATTGGAAATCCAGGTGTATTTCTGATGTGTGAGCGGAAACATTCGTTTTCAGATAGTTTTTCTGAGAGCAGAGTGAGCAGAGGCAGTGTATAAAAGTAGGACTGGCTGGAGGGGCAGCTGTACCACAGCACAGGTTTTGAGGCCTTGCTGGCTGTCACCACAATTTTATATCCTCTGAATTGACCAGAGACATTTGTGCTGTAGGTTATTGCAAAGCTGAGGATTGAATTGTTGTTTTCTAGTATTAAAATTTTGTTTCATTTAAATCTAACACGTTTATTGTGTGAACTTTTAATGGATTATACATGTTAATTTTTTGCTTTTGGACATTTGGATTGTTTTATTGTGAATGTTGTAATTGCTGACAATTGCATTTTTTTAGGATAAATTGCTCAAGTTAAATTGCTTTCTCAAAATGTTCACATTTTTAGGACCTTTGATACCCTTTGTTCCTGTAGAAACATTGTATCGATTACCTTTTGCTGGCCTAAGCAGTTAGGGACTGAGTAAGCTGTTGAGCCTTTGCATCCTTGTTTCATTGCACAGTTGAGCTGCCTTGGGCTTCATGGAACGGTTCAGGGCTGTTGCTGTTTCTGTCCTGTGGAGTTGGATGTGCTCCTGTGCTCAGTGTTTACCTTCCTGCAAGGTGCTCTACCTGGACGCTCTCCTTCAATGCTGGCTTCTCCTAGACGGCCCACGTGCTTGGGCCCCTGGCCTGCATGGGAGACCGGGAAGAAGCACCTGGCTCCTGGCTTCCAAGTTTGGAGCTTCTTCCAGGTCTCCCACGGGTGCAGGGGCCCAAGGACTTGGGCCATCTACTGCCTTCCTTCCCAGGCCATCGCAGGGAGCTGTATAGGAAGAGGAGCATATGGCATGCCCGCACTTCAGGCCAGGACTTTAACCCACTGCTGCCGGCCCTCCCCTCCATTCTGCAGTGCTAGGGCTGCTTGGAGTTGAGGCCCACCCACATCCTGCAGGCACTGAGGAGGGGGCTGTATTGTCCTGCATCTGGGACTGATTTTCCTTATAATGCTATTTGATTGAGTTTTTTTCAGAAATGTTAGTAAACTCCAGTATGTTGGCAGGTATCACAGTTCATGTCACTTCTTTCAACTGAAATCACTTACTGCAAATGATGAAATTGTAAAAAATATAATGGGAACTTGGAAATGTCTGCATTGGTTCATCTTTTCTGGGCTTCTGTTTATTGTAGCTTGTAATGTGAAACTCATAATTCTTGATATTGAGAAAGCCAAACTAGATTATAACTGATCTTCCTTGTTCTAAAATGATTATATTCCCAGTCTCATCAGTGGCCTTTAAAAAATGCAAACGTTTTTTATCATTAAAAATGTTCAGTCAGGCCTTCTAAAGGGTCTTCCTGTCGCTGGGACCCCTAATTTTCTGATACTTTCACTTCGTTAGTATCCTTTCAGAGCTAGTCTAAACGTAAACATTTCTCCCTCATTTAAGAAATAAAGAGGACATAGTGTTCTTCACCTAAGTACTCTGTCAGCATGTACTTTTCATGGATCTGCAGTGCAATATGCCATTTCACAGCTTGTATCATTTAATGTAATCACTTTCCTGTTGCGTGTGCTGTTTCCCCAGGTTTTGCCACTAAAACAGTGCTGTATTTACTATACTTATATAATTCTGGTGAGAAAAAGGAAATCTTTTTGGAATTTATTGCAATGGGATTCAAACTATTGCATTTTAGTTTGGATACCTTATTTTTTAAAATGAGTTTTTCTGATTATAGGTAATGTCCATATTAGACAGTTAAAGTATTTTGGGTCCGGCACCGCGGCTCACTAGGCTAATCCTCCGCCTTGCGGTGCCGGCACATCGGGTTCTAGTCCCAGTCAGGGTGCTGGATTCTGTCCCTGTTGCTCCTCTTCCAGGCCAGCTCTCTGCTGTGGCCAGGGAGTGCAGTGGAGGATGGCCCAAGCCCTTGGGCTGTCTCTCTCTCTCTCTCATTGTCCACTCTGCCTGTCAAAAAAAAAGAGAAAAGAGAGTAAGGGAAGTATCCCTGAAAAACAAAATCACACTAAAAGTGAGGCATGGGGTGCTGAAAAATCATGGAATAAAGTACTTTGAATTGTGCTTGGCAAAATGCAATTAAAGATGTTTTTTATTTATTTTATTTTTTATTATTTATTTGACAGAGTTATACAGTGAGAGAGACAGAGAGAAAGGTCTTCCCTCTGTTGGTTCACCCCCCAAATGGCGGCCACGGCCAGTGCGCTGCACTATTTGAAGCCAGGAGCCAGGTGCTTCCTCCTGGTTCCCATGTGGGTACAGGGCCCAAGGACTTGGGCCATCCTCCACTGCCTTCCTGGGCCACAGCAGGTAGCTGGACTGGAAGAGGAGCAGCCGGGATTAGAACCCTGCACTCATATGGGATGCTGGCACTGCAGGCGGAGGATTAACCAAGTGAGCCACGGCGCCAGCCCCAAAGATGTTTATTTTGGTGCAAAATATCTTGAAATCTATGTATAGTTTTTCATAATATGCATGTTTCATGAACTTTTTGAAGATCCCTCATACACATGGATTTCAAATTTTTTTGCAGCAAAATAATTCAATTTTCCATGAAATTTTACCTATTTAATGTATAAGTGAATTTTAATACTTTTCCTTTTTTTAACTTGGGAATTACATTGTATATTTAGTTTTATAAATATGATTTTAGTGACTTATGATGCAACTTGAAGAGTTTTTTTTTTACTTCTATGAAATTGATTGCTTTTATGTTTTTATAAACATTCTTAATTAAGTCTACAAAGAAAGAAAGAAAGGCCCTACACATTTTAGGGTATGCACTACTCACAAATATTTCAGGAAATTTTTAACATTTTCTTTTCCTCAGAGAGAAGTATTTTGTTCACTGCAATATTTGAATTGTTAGTATCATGTTTGTGAGAGCCAGGAAATACTGACCTGAAAAAGATGTAAAGCTACTTGTTGCATTTATATTAGCAAAGTCTGATAAAGGAAATCTTACAATTGTTTCTAAAAATCGAAATACTAGGAACCATTTTAAAAATCTTTGTAACTGGCCGGCGCCGTGGCTCAACAGGCTAATCCTCCACCTTGCGGCGCCAGCACACCGGGTTCTAGTCCCAGTCGGGGCGCTGGATTCTGTCCCACTTGCCCCTCTTCCAGGCCAGCCCTCTGCTGTGGCCCGGGAGTGCAGTGGAGGATGGCCCAGGTGCTTGGGCCCTGCACCCCATGGGAGACCAGGAAAAAGCACCTAGCACCTGACTCCTGCCATCGGATGAGCACGGTGTGCAGGCCGCAGCGTGCCGACCGCGGCAGCCATTGGAGGGTGAACCAAAGGCAAAGGAAGACCTTTCTCTCTGTCTCTCTCTCTCACTGTCCACTCTGCCTGTCAAAAAATAAATAAATAAATAAAATAAAAAAAATCTTTGTAACTGACTAGCAATTGTTTTGATCTTTAATTTTTTAAAATTATCATGTTATGTAAATTTACTTTGACATACACTCTAGTTTTTGATCATAAAATTTTTTATTCTGATGGTTTAATGTAATCTGATTAAAACTATATGCCTTTTCAAAATTGCTACCACTAAATTTACTTAGTGAAAAAAGCATTTTTCCCTTTAAAAAAATCTTTGTAAATGATATTTGTAAAAATTGCCTTGCTTAATTTTCAGAGATTAAGCTATGTGCCTCAAGATTACAGAGCAAATAGAGAAGTTTGCTGTCATTTACTGTTTACATATTGACGGATAGGCTAGTGTCACAGCTGTGGACCTGAGATTAGCATTGAAAGTAACTTGTATGCTGTAAGAACAATAGGTTTAGTCATTCCAAAAACACTCAGTGTGGTTTATGAGACTGACATAGAACTGCTACTTAGAGTCCCTAACTTTTCTAGATCTGAAGAAGTTAAATGGTAATAGATGTTTTCAAGTATGAGTATAATAAATTGAAATAAAAAACTTGTGAGTAATCAAAAGGAATTCAGTCTTTTCTGAATCTACATGTGTCTCTTATAATCTTACTGCTCTTTCCCTCTCACTTGGGAGTTATTCATAGTTATATTGATCTGGTTTTAAAACTTTACATTTTCATTAGTTTTCCTATGCTAAGTAAGAAAATATTACACATACATGAGTATGCACATAGATGGGTAATAATTCAGAGTGGAAAATAACTCAAATAAAATGCTAAAAATGTTTCTTTCATCTCTCCCTTTCTCTCCCCAATCCTAATCATTCAGATTTTCTACTTCCAGGTTTTTATATAAATAAGCATGTAAGTGTGCGTATTTCCCTCTTTCTTTAAAAACGTTAGAGCATGTTAATTTCTCTGCTCCTTCTTAGTACTTCTTAGAGACAGTCTCAGATCAGTTATAAATAGGTCTATTACATTTTTAAAAATTATTTATTGGGGCCAGGGCTGTGGCGCAGTGGGTTAATCTGCCTATGGCACTGGCATCCCATATGGGTGCCAGTTCTAGTCCTGGCTGCTCCTCTTCAGATCCAGCTTTCTGCTGATGGCCTGCTGTGGCCATTTGGGGAATGAATCAGCAGATGGAAGACCTCTCTCTCTCCCTCTCACTATCTGTAACTCTACCTGTCAAATAAACAAAATCTTTTTAAAAATGATTTATTTATTTGAGACAAACAGGCAGAGAACTCCCACCTGCTGGCTCACTACCCAGATGTCCACAGTGGCAGAATCTGCCTGGGAATTGGGAGACAGGAACATAATGCAGACCACCCATACCAGTAAGAGTGACCTAACTATTTGAGCCATCCTCTGCTTGCTCCAAGGGAGCATGTTAGCTGGAAGCTACAGTCGGGAGCAGTCAGCACTGGAGCCCAGGCAGCATGATAGTGGACACAGGCATCTTAACTGCTGTGCCGAGTGCCCACTCCGCTACCTCATTCTTCTAAAAAGCACTACCCAATAGTCCCACCTGGCTGCCATGATTTTAATGGTTGCTTAGGTTGTTTTAGTTTCCTGCTAATTCAAATAGCATTGCAGTGAATGTTCTTGAGGATATGCCAGGAATATCTGTAGGTTACATTCCTAGAAGTGAAACTCCTAGGTCAAAGGCTATGTATGTTTTGAATTTGAATAGATATTTCCAAATTCCCCTTTAAGGAGGTTGTATCAGTGTGAAAATGGGACTTGTCCTCCTGCACAGTATACCATCTAAATTTTATGTTTCTCAAATAGGTATAAAAAGTCTTATTTCATTGTTTCTGTTACATCTTTTCTATAGTGAGTAAAATTGAAGTTCTTAAGTTTAAAAGATAATTATTTCCCTGTGTACTGTTTGTACCTTTTGCTAATTTTTCTATTTGATTATTTTTGTATTGAGTGATTTTAACAATGATCACTCAGGGTATGAATGTTCCTACTTTGTTACTTGTCTTTTTTTAAATGAACTTATCTTTTAATTCCACTTTCCCATGAACTTTTTTTTTTTTTTTTGAGATTTATTATTTATTTGAAGGGCAGAGTCATAGAGAGAGAGAGAGAGAGAGAGAGAGAGAGATTTTCCATCTGCTGGTTCACTCCCCAGATGGCTGCAATGCTGGAGCTGGGCCAAACAAAGCCAGGAGCCAGGAGCTTCTTCAGGGTCTCCCACTTGGGTGCAGGGGCCCAAGCACTTGGGCCATCTTCCACTGCCTTCCCCAGGCCACTAGCAGGAAACTGGATCACAAGTGGAGCAGCTTGGACTCAACCAGGAGCCAGCACTGAAGGAGGTGCTTTTACTGTCTATGCCTTAGCGCCATGTGCGCCCCGCTCCCCCCAGTAGTACTTGATCACTTGATCACCTTCTCTGAAAGAACTGAATTTCAAGATTTCAAACCAAAATATCATTTGGGTTCAACAGATTTTTATTTCAATAAACAATTCAGAGGCTGACAGCATCCTGGCATGACAAACTTGGCAAACGTTCCTAAAACCTGCCAGACTATATGTAAAAGTGTGGCAAGCACCAACCCCACAGGGTGACACAGTGTAAGAAGGGCAAAGATCCTCTATACACACCAGGGAAAACTGCTTCCCTCTCTCTACACTCCAGGGGAAACTGTGTCCCTCTATACACACCAGGGGAAACTGTGTTCCCCTATACACACCAGGGGAAACTGTGTCCCTCTATACACACCAGGGGAAACTGTGTCCTCCTATACACACCAGGGGAAACTGTGTCCCTCTATACACTCCAGGGGAAACTGTGTCCTCCTATACACACCAGGGGAAACTGTGTCCCTCTATACACTCCAGGGGAAACTGTGTCCCTCTATACACACCAGGGGAAACTGTGTCCCTCTATACACTCCAGGGGAAACTGTGTCCCTCTATATACACCAGGGGAAACTGTGTCCCCCTATACACACCAGGGGAAACTGTGTCCCCCTATACACACCAGGGGAAACTGTGTCCCTCTATACACTCCAGGGGAAACTGTGTCCCCCTATACACACCAGGGGAAACTGTCCTTCTATACACTCCAGGGGAAACTGTGTCCCACTATACACACCAGGGGAAACTGTGTTCCCCTATACACACCAGGGGAAACTGTGTCCCTCTGTTCACACCAGGGGAAACTGTGTCCCCCTATACACACCAGGGGAAACTGTCCCTCTCTATACACTGCAGGAGAAACTGTTGATAGAAAGCAGAATGGCTGGCAGGAAGACTGAGCCAGCTTTCCAGAGAAAGGCTGAAACTTCACAGATTTTGCTGAGGCTTGAGTATGTGGAGTCCAGCTGCAGATCTAGGAGCATGTTGGCTCTTAAGGGGAGATGAGAAGAAAAAGGGTGAAGTGATCCAGGTCTAGGCTTCATCTTCTGTTTTATTCTGAAGACAGTGAAATCTTCAGATCACTGTTCATTTCATTTGGTTGCAGTTGATCTTTTGGGAGAGAACAAACTAGAGCTATTGATAACATTCCTCATTGAGAAACTCAAGCTTCAAAACAAAGCAGGGTCTGATCTTCTGAAGGTGTTCTTTCCAGTAATAGTCACATCGTAATAAAAGGGACTGGGAAAGGCTGTCTGTCCCTTCACCAGTGCCAAGTGGCTTCAGAAAGCCCAGTGTGATACTCAGAACACTTTTTCAGCTTTCTCCAAGTATGTATCCCTTGGTGAGAAGCTTATCCTCGCTCTCAGTTCCGTTGTTTTATTTTTATTTATTTATTTATTTTTCTCTACTTCACATAGATCTGATATTCTTAAAATAACAAAGCAAGGCTTTTTCTGCATGCTGTCAGTGTGAGGGAAAAGTGGGTGTTTGTCCTTTCAAAAGGCCAGAGTTAAGGTATCTGAAGTTACCTGCCTTTAACAAGAGCGATTATTTGACAGGTTTAAGTAATCCTCCTAAATATTCCTACATGGGTGAGATTAGCAAGATTGCCTCTGGATACAAGTAGATTTTGTTTTTGATCAGATTACTAATGCTGAAATACACTGTACCAGATACCAGATTCCCGTACTTAACCTATACTCCACCTCTGCTTTTCCCATTACAACACATTTTATGTTAGTGTTTGTCCTGAAGTCATCAATAGAATTTAAAGGGTTTCCTCTAATTTATGAGTTAGGGGGAAAAAAGTCTTCATGGACTTGTTTATTCAGCTCATGGTTGACAAACAGCAAAAGATTAGTGAGGTCAGACTATCAGTGAAATGCAGTGAGCAGAGCCAACTTTGTCTTTCCCAGGAGAGTAACAGCTGCTCGACATACTTGGCCCTATCTGCAAATGGACAATGAACTAAGTTATTAGACAAAGGAATGTTATCAGTTATTTTATTTACTTTGTCACAAATCATCACCTTTAATCATAACTTTGGCAGCATGCTTCTCATTTGACCTATCAGCAGCTCTAGCTTTTGCAATTAAATATAATACCACAGACAGAATGATTTCAGTATTTGCATTTTAACTCCCTGGACACTCTGTCTTTGTTCCCAAAAGTTTAATAGAAGTTTTAGGTAATGTACATTATGGTTTCAAAAGAAGGTTTGAGTTGATAGTCTCACACCTGAATCTGGCATATAATGGGATAAGCTCACTCTCTGAGCTGGTCCATGAAAAACTAAATTTAAAAATTCTTCATCATATTGGTTTGATTTGTGTTTTCTTTGCAGCCATCATGTTTACAAAACTAAAAGCTGAATCTAGGCCGTTATTAACACTGTCCTTTTAAAGACGCATGAAAATGACTGATTATAATTAACGCCTTCATTTGTATTACTATGTTCACCTTTAGACTTTAAAAATGACTTTTTTTCATTGACCATAGCAGGCCCAGCAATCAGAGGGAAAAAAATAAAGGCGTAGGCATAATCCGAATTCACAGTTATGAATACCTATAGATGACCCACACTAGTAGCTAACTGTCAACTTCTAAAAGGAAATGCCCTATGCTGCTAAAAATAAACTTACAAACCTATGACAATGCATGAAGATACTAAGTGCAGAGGAATCCTTCCTATCAGTGTGACTGTATGTAATCTGTACCGAGTACTTTTGAATATCTAACACTTTCCCCAAGGGCGTAAAAATATTGTTCAAGAGTGATAAATCAAAACTTTGTGCAGACAAATATCATTACCAAAGACAAGTGACAAAGAGGCCAGCGTTGTGGGGTAGTGGTTTAACCTGCGACTCACAAAGGCGGCATCCCATATGGGTATCCGTTTGAGTCCTAGCTGCTCCACTTCTGATCCAGCTCCCTGTTAATATGCCTGGGAAAGCAGTGGAAGGTGGCCCGAGTGCTTGGGCTCCTGTACCCACATGGGAGTCCTGGATGAAGCTCCTGGCTCGTGGTTTCAGCCTGGCCCGGCCCTGGCTGTTGGGGCCATTTGGGGAGTGAACCAGTGGGTGGAAGACCTTTCTGTCTCTCTCTCTGCTTCTGCCTTTCCTTTTCTGTAACCTGGACTTTTGAATAAATAAATATTTTTTTAAAAATATATTGTTTTTCTAATTTAATTGTTAATGTCAAAGTCTAAAAAATATTGTTGTCTCCTGGACTCATCTTAAACCTCATGTTCCTTTCTGTTATTGTAAGTAGTTTTATTTTAATTATTTGAGAGGCAGAATTAGTGGTGGTGGGGGGAGAAAGATAGGATTTTCCATCCACTGGTTACTCCCCAAATGACTGCAGCGACCTATCCTAGCTGGAGCCAGGAGACTGGAAACTCCATCCGTGTCTCCCATGTGGGTGGCAGGGGCCCAGGCACTTGGATTTATCTTCCATTGCTTTACCAAGCACATTACCAGGGAGATAGATCGCAGGTAGAGCAACTAGAACCTGAACTGGTGCTCATGGGATTCTGGCACCGCAGGTGGAGGCTTAGCCCACTGCACCACAATGTAGGCCCCCAGTATAAGCAGTTCTTTTTGAGAAACCTAGTTTCAGATGGGGTTTTTCATATGTAAACTGATTAGATTCTTATGTACCTTAGTTTTATCTTTACTTTTATTTTTCAAAATATTAAAAGTTTCATAAATAATAAATAATTGAACATGTTTATGGGATGCAGCGTGACTTTTCAGTTCTTCTACATGATATGTACTGCTCAAATCAGAGTAGGTAACATTTCCTCTTTGTCATCACTTCATGATCAGAGCCTTGGAACTCCTTTCTAATGTTTGCTCAGAATGTCTATAAAATGTTCTCACTATCCTGTGTAACACTCTCAGGAACTTGTTCCTCCTGTCTAGCTCACATTTGGTACCTATCATCCAGTCTCCCTCTCTTCCCCTTCACTGCTCCTGGCCTCCTGTAGTTCACATATTCTCAGTTCACGTTGACTTTTTTTTACCTTCCACATATGAGGGAGAGAACATGTAGAATTTGTTTGTCTTTCTTTGGCTTAAATCTCTTAACATTCTCCAGTTCCATCCACTTTGCTGCACTTGAAAGGATTTCATTCTGTTTTGTGGTTGAAGAATGCTCTGCCGTATATCTACTACGTTTTCTTTTTTCATTTTTCTACTGATGGACACTCTGGTTTATTCCCTGTCTTGACTGTTGTGAGTAGTGCTGCATTAATAATGTTTTGTTTTCATTGTATTTATTTGCGAGGGGCCTTCTAATTTCTAACGTATGACAAATGATTATTTTTCCATTTGGGATAGTGATATAAGGCTTATCCTTGAAATAAATATATTTAATTTAAAATGAGTCTCTTTTTTTGCAAGATTAACATTGGTTGTTTTGTATCCTTTGCATTGCATCAAGTAGTGTGATATTATCCACCCAAAAGTATGGGCCCCCTTCCTGGTGAATTCCAAGAAATGTACCGCAACCAGTTGTCACACAAAATGATTTATTATTATTATTATTATTTTTGACAGGCAGAGTGGACAGTGAGAGAAAGAGAGAAAGATCTTCCTTTACCGTTGATTCACCCTCTAATGGCCGCTGCGGCCGGCGCACTGCGCTGATCCGAAGGCAGGAGCCAGGTGCTTCTCCTAGTCTCCCATGCGGGTGCAGGGCCCAAGCACTTGGGCCATCCTCCACTACCTTCCGGGATCACAGCAAGAGAGCTGGCCTGGAAGAGGAGCAACTGGGACAGAATCCGGCGCCCCAACCGGGACTAGAGATTTATATGTTTATTTGAAAGGAAAGGGAGAGAGAAGGGAGATAGTTTTCATTTGCCAGTTCACTTCCCAAATGGTTACAAAGACCAGGGCTGGGCCAAGCTGAAACCAGGAGCCAGGATTTTCATCTGGTTCTCCCACATGCTTGCAGGGGCTTAATCACTTGGACCATTTTCTGCTGCTTTCCCAGGCTGTTAACAGGGAGCTGGATCGGTTGTGGAGTAGCTGGGACTTGAACTGGCACCCATGTGGGATGCCAGCATTGCAGGCGGCGGCTTAACCCACTAAGCTACAACATGGGCCCTGGTAATTTATTTTAAGCAACAAATAATGAGACCACAGGGAATCATTCCCAAAGTCAAGACTCTCTGGGGAAATGGGTGTCTTTCATTATCTTGGGAAAGTGAGTATGTAAGAGGGGAGGTACTTATTGTATTGTAGGGGTGGATACAAGTTTACACAGGCGCTGTTCAGAAACATGTTGCAATTTAAGTTGCATGTTATGGTAATAAGGCTTAAGCTCCTTCTGGGAGAGAGATATTAATATTAAAATGAAGTCAAAGGTGACCTTTGGGTACATTTTGTTGCTCATGCAGTGGGGTCTGGGCCAGTCCAAGGTGGCTGATGACTGCATCTCTCTCTGAAAGTGACTGAAAAACCTAAAAGACAACACTGGACAACATCGGATGTTTTTAGGGTCTTAAAATAGAAATGAATCCTAAAATGCCTTTTGAGATATTTGCACATTAGATGGTGATAGTAGTAGTTCACGATTTCCTTGCATCATGTTACTGGTGATGGTTCCCTGATCACTTGGTTAGTGTCTGAAGGATTTGTATACTGCAGGTTTGCCATTGCTCCCTGATTCTAGCATGCATCAGTAGATCTTGTCTGTGAAGTTCATTACTGTAGTGTTTAGTGGGTTTTTTTTCCCCCTCTTCTACATTTATTTACTTGATTTTTGTGAGGAAGTGATTTTTCTGTTCCTTTATTCGATTATTTGTTATAAATATAGTTACTTTATGTTGATTAAAATCTAATACAGACCTTACTCTAATCATAAGAAATTATTGAAAAAGCCCAAACAGAGTGACAGCAAATAAATAAAAGACAAAGACTGAGATTAAGAAGAAATAGTAACTGAATGCATTGTGGAACCTGGACAAGAGTCTAGAACACATAAAGATCATTAGTGGGAAAATGGAGAATTTCTAACCAAATATGAGCTTAGTTAATACTATTGTGCCAGTATTTCCTGTTGATGATTGTACCTGGTTATATGGGGAGTGGATAAGACATAGTAAAGGACTTCTATACCACGTTTGCAGCTTTTCTTTGTCTAAAATTGGTTCAAAACAAAAAAAGCCAATTTAAAGAACACTGTTTAAGTAAGCAATGGTTAATACTTTAAATTAAGTCTTAAATTTTTTTCTACCTTTGGACATGTTAAATAAAGGCTTTTGATTTGAAACTTTGTATAAAGTTTTTAATTGAAAATTTGTATGATAATGGAGGATTTATTTCTTTGACTTTACATGTTAACAATGAGAAACTTGATTCTGCATGTTGTGTTCAAATAGCACTGTATATAAAAATCAGCTTAGGGGCCGGTGCTGTGGTGCAGCGGGTAAAGCCACTTCCCCCAGTGCCGGCGTCCCATGTGGGTGAGTCCTAGCTGCTCTACTTCCAACCCAGCTTTCTGCTATGGCCTGGGATAGCAGTAGAAGATGGCCCAACTCCTTGGGCCCCTGCACCCACTTGAGAGACCTGGGAGAGGCTCTTGGCTCCTGGCTTATGACCGGCTCAGCTCTGACCATTGCAGCCATTTCAGGAGTGAATCAGTGGATCGAAGACCTCTCTCTGTAACTCTGACTCTCAAATAAATAAATAAAATCTTAAAAACATAAAATAAAAAAGAATGAATGAAAAAGACCTGTGGAACTGAGATAACCTTGTTAGGTGGGTCTCAGGCATCCCCAAGGGGCAGCTTAGGAGAGTGGTCCCGGCCCTGTGCTAGGGAACCAGTAGGTCTGATCACAGTGTGCCTGGGAGTCCTGGGAGGAGTCTCATGCTTCCACACCCAGAAGACCCTCACCCACCCATATCCCAGGGGAAGAGAGTGGGGAGGAGAAACAGAGGGCCATACCCACGTCCATAAAAGCTCCTGTCAATGCAGACTGGACGCTCAGCTCTCCACTGAGGTGGCCCCGGGCCTGCCGGGCTTTGTCTCTTCATTAGACTCTGCCAGCATGCTCACTGCCACTCTGTCTCCTGTCTGAAAGTCTTTTCTTGTGCTGAAGTAGTGGTCCCACCTGCTGCACCTCTTCCTGGTCCTCACTTTGGGATCCATCCATCTAACTTTCCCACCAGTGTCGAATGCAGAGGCTTAAAACAACTCACGTGGTCATAGGTCGGAAGTTTGACATGGGTCTCACTGGGTGAAAGCCAGCCACGTTGGATCCAGAGAGCTGGATCGGAAGTGGAGCAGCTGGGACTAGAACCTATTCCCATATGAGATGCTGGGGCTGCAGGTGGCAGATTCACCCTCTACGCCACAGTGCCAGCCCCATCCTTTCTATAATTCTTTAATGAGGATGTTAAATTTGAAATTGCAACCTTCATTTCCTTTTCTCTTTTTTGGATTTAGGAAGAAAAGGCTTCTCTTTTACATCGTACTCAGGAAGAAAGAAGAAAGAGAGAGGTAAAAACAGCTTTGCAATACTCTATAAAGATAAGCATTTTCCATAGCATTTAAACAAACCTTGGTGTGTGTGTTTTTTATGACATATATGTGTGTATTTAGCTTTAGAAAAATTTCTGAATTTTTTGGATTTTATAGTTGTTTGTCCTCAAACCATTTTTTAAAATGGGCTTAAAAGGCAGTTTCCAGACTCGAGAAGGGGTATGGCCTTTTAGTTAACCTACTTGCTTATGATATGGTTTCCAGAAGATCTGTAAAGGCTTAATATATAATGTTCTTATTTTGTTAAGCAAGAAGAGAGACTCACTGTTAAAGCACGTATTTTAACTATGAATGCAGTAAAAAAAGGAACTACTAACATTCTTGGATTTACCTTTTATCTTTCTGGTGATTTCTTAAAATAGCTTTGGTTTGTTAATTAGCATTTATACTCTCTTAGGGATTTTCTGGATAGTTTTTATTTGTTATTTTCACAGTTCATTCATACCTAAAGCAACTATTTATTGAGAGCTTGTCATGCTAGATATACAAATAAGAAATAGAAGAGACAGATTCTTCCTCAGTGATGGAGCACAGACAGTAGCCAAGATACTGACGTAGTGGTACAAGCTATAAAGGCGATAGAGTAA
This sequence comes from Sylvilagus bachmani, assembly GCA_015711505.1. Lineage (NCBI taxonomy): Eukaryota > Metazoa > Chordata > Mammalia > Lagomorpha > Leporidae > Sylvilagus > Sylvilagus bachmani. Next base: position 132,224,174 of record CM027388.1, read on the forward strand.
TAGGATAGTAACTGGGAAAGCCTTCATTAGATACGGCGTTTAGAGGAGGGGCTCCCTGAAGGGGTTAGAGTTTCATTCCTGAGACTGAAAAAGAACTTGCTTTATAAAAACCTGGAGAGGAGCATTCTTGGTTAAATGCACAGCAAAGGAAAGGTTTCTCAACCTCCTTACTATTGACATTTCTGACCAGATGATTCTCTGTCCTGGGGGACTAGCCTCCTCATTGGAGGATTAGCAGTATTCTGTTCCCTCAGTTGTTGTAACCGAAAGTGTCTCCAGAAATCACCTGGATAGAAATCGAGAATCATTGCTCAACCAAGAGAGATTTGTTGGTCCATGCTTTTTTTTTCCCCCTCCGTCCCTTCTTTCCTTCCTTCCTCTCTCTTTTTAAAGTTTTTAGTTTCTCAGCCATAATCTTCCAATAACGTTTTTGCTGCGTTTTCCCTCTCTTCTCTTTGGATGCTCATATAACTATGTATATGTGTGTATATATATATATATTTTTAAGGTTTATTTTATTTATTTGAAAGGCAGAGTTAATGGAGAGAAGAGAGAGACATCTTTTTTTTTTTTCCTTTTTTTTTTTTTTTAATTTTTGACAGGCAGAGTGGACAGTGAGAGAGAGAGACAGAGAGAAAGGTCTTCCTTTTGCCGTTGGTTCACCCTCCGATGGCCGCCGCGGTCGGCGCGCTGCGGCCGGCGCACCGCGCTCATCCGATGGCAGGAGCCAGGAGCCAGGTGCTTTTCCTGGTCTCCCCATGGGGTGCAGGGCCCAAGCACCTGGGCCATCCTCCACTGCACTCCCAGGCCACAGCAGAGGGCTGGCCTGGAAGAGGGGCAACCGGGACAGAATCCGGTGCCCCGACCG
>CM027388.1:132225141-132327680 GCA_015711505.1 Sylvilagus bachmani
AGAGACATCTTTTCAACCACTAGTTCACTCCTCAAATTGCTGCAAAAACCAAATCTGGGGTAGGCCAAAGCCAAGAACCAGGAGCTTCTTCTGGATCTCACACATGGGTGCAGGGGCCCAAGCATTTGGGCCATCTTCCACTGCTGTCCCGGGCACGTCAGCAGGGAGTTGGGTTGGAAGTGAAGCATTGGCAGTTCCGTCTGGCATTCATACGGGATGTCGACATTGCAGCACCTGTCCCAGACTTGTATATTTGATGTTTGTATTGTGTACCACATGCTGCCTCTACACTCTTATATATTCTTTTGAATACCTGTGCTTTGATTCAACCATTTTCTTCTGACCTAACTTCTAATTTAGAAACTATCTTTAACAATGTCTTATTGTTAAATACTAATCATTTGAGGGGCCAGAGTTATGGTGCAGCAGGTTATGCTGGCATCCCATATGAGCACCTTTTTGAATCCTGTCTATAGCACTTACCGTCTAACTCCCTGCTAATACACTTGGGAAGGCAGCAGAAGATGACTGAAATACTTGGATCCCTGCCACTCATGTGGGAGACTCTGGAGTTCCTGGTTCCTGGCTTTGGTCAGGCCCAGCCCTGTTCATTGTGACCATTTGGGGGGATGCACCAATGGATGGAAAAATCTCTTTGTCTCTCTGTCACTCTCTCTCTCTCTCTCTGTCTCTGTCTCTGTCACTCTGCCTTTCGAATGAATCTTTTAAAAAATACATCCATTGATCTTAATTTTAGTTCTAAAATTTTGCTTTTATTCTTTTATGTTTTCCAGTTCCTTTGTTATTCAGTTTCTTGAACATAGTTGTAGATTTTTATAAACAGTGTCTAAACCCTAGTAATTGAGTCTTCTGTGTTTTTGTTTCTGTTGTTTGTCTTCAATTTTTAGTTTTGTCTTATGCATGCTGGGTTACTTTTGATTGAATACTTAATAGTGTATATTACAAATATGGAGGTTAGTTTCAAGCTCTATAATTTGACACCTTTTGGTGAATGTTACATTTACATTGAGGAGGAAGTCAAGAGAGAAACAAAATCACTGTTAACTAACACAGAATTAAGCTAACTTGAAGCTTACCTTCAGCCTTAGTGGGGACTGACTTATTTCCAGCACACCTTATAAAGTCTCTTCTGTCTCAGCATGGCCTGATGGTATTTTTTACTCCCAGCGTTGTATACATGTTTGTGTGTCTCAGGTTTGTACATGGTGCTACACAAGACACAGAACAATATATTACAGTAAAATGGAGCACAGAGATTAGTGTCACACCTGAGTTTGAATGCTGATTGTCTTAAATTTTTAGGTAAAACAATCTTGATTCAATGAAAGCTGGGCTTTTCTCTTGAAACAAGAAAGTGACCTTTAAAATTGATGTTTGTGTTAGCTGTTTGTATTCTTAGTATTTAAAGCTCAAAGCAAAGTTACTGTGCTGTTGAGTTTATAAAATAGTGTAGCCATTTTGGGAAACATTGTGGCAAAAATGTTAATTCCACTCCTGTGTATATACCCAAGAGAGATGAAAACCTGTATCTTTAGAGAAACTTGTACATGAATATTCATAGTAACATTACTCATAACAGCTCAAAGTGGAAACAGATGTCCATCAGCTAATAAACAAAAAGAGAAATATACATACAATGAAATATTACTTGGCTATAAAAAAGAGGGAAGTACTGACGTATGCTAAAACATAGATGAACTTTGAAAACATCATGCTCAACGAAAAAAGTCAGACAAAAAGGCATATACCATATGATTCCATTGTATGAAATGTCAAGAGGAGACAAGTGGTAGAGTCAGGAAGCATACTAATGGTTTCCAGGAGCCAGGAAGGGGAGATAGAGGTGATGAAGTTGTTCTAAAATTCGGTAGTGGTGACAGTGGTGAAAAACATATTCTCTGAATGATTTACTTTGAAGGAGTGTAATTTTTTTAAGGATTTACTTATTTGAAAGAGTTACAGAGAGGTCGATAGACAGAGAGTGAGCTCAAATGGCTACAGTGGCCAAGGCTTGGCCAGGCCAAAACCAGAATCCAGGTCTTCCACATGGATACAGGGGCCCAAGTATTTGAGCCATCTTCAGCTGCTTTCCCAGGCACATTAGAGGGAGCTGGATCAGAGGTAGAGCAGCAGGGACTCAAACTAGCACCCATATAGGGTACTGCTGTGGTAGGTAGCAGCTTAATCCTCCGTGCCACAACACTATCCCTGTCGAGTGTATTTTAAGTTACACTTAAGTATTTCAGTGAATTATATGGCATTTTAAGAAATCTTTACTAGTGAAATGTTATTTTTGCTGGTACTAACCAGTTGTTCCCTCCATAATTCAGGAAGAAAGGCGAAGATTGAAAAATGCAATAATCATCCAATCATTTATTCGAGGCTATAGAGACAGAAAACAGCAAGTAAGTTTGTTTTCTTTTAAAACTGGGAAAGAAATGCAGGAGCTTTTTTATATATTATATTGTAATATTGGCAAATGTTTTCATGTCTGTTTAATGCAAGTGTAAATGATATTTTTCCCAATACATAATTTTATGAGCTTTATCTATGCAAAGACTGATAGGTGAGTTTCTAGATAATTTTTAAATAATGCAAATGAGGTCTAGAACACAGCTACAGATCAAAAAGAATTGTGGAAGAAATTTGACCTTTTACTGGTAACTGTGGTAGCAGTATCTTGTTAGTTTCCACCACAGATGTAAAAGTATTGAGCATTGTATTCAGATGAAAAGAATTGTGTGTCCAAATAACATGTTTATGTATTTTTTTCTTTGCTTTCAGTATTCCATCCAAAGAAGTGCATTTGATCGCTGTGCTAACTTGTCACAGTCTGGTGGCACATTTCCCATTGCTAATGGTCCCAACCTTACCCTTTTGGTGAGGCAGCTTCTGTTTTTTTACAAACAAAATGAGGACTCAAAACGTTTGGTGAGTGTGAACGGTTTTTTCACTTGTCTTTGTTTATGTATTTTCCAACCTTTTTTTTTTAAGAGGATATGGTGAATTATCTTATCAAGAAGACAGATAAGTCTCTAATGAACATCTTTGAACATTTTTTTCAGTAATCTGTAACAAGTTACCTTTTTTTTTTTTAGAAGGTTTATTTATTTATTTGAAAGTCAGAGTTACACTGAGAGAGAAAGAGAGGTCTTCCATCCAATGGTTCACTCCCCAATTGACTGTACTGTCTGCAGCTGAGCTGATCCGAAGCCAGGAGCCTCCTCCGGGCCTCCCACATGGGTACAGGGGCCCAAGCAAAGACTTGGGCCATCTTCTTCTTTCCCAGGCCACATCAGAGAGCTGGATCGGAAGTAGAGCAGCTGGGTCTTGAACCAGCACCCATATGGGATGCTGGCACTGCAGGCCAGGGCGTTAACCCGCTGTGCCACAGCACTGGCCTCAGCAAGTTACTTTTTTGATGATAGATAAGTTTTATCCCTTAAAATTTGACAGTAACTGACTTTCTCTTTTTTTTTATGGGAAATTTCAAATATTAAAACCACATGTACCCTGACGCAGGCTCAGCAGTTAGGAGCACATTCGTTCATGCACAGCCCCCTACACCTTTGCCTTCTGTCACTGTGAAACACATCTTAAATATCAAGTACTCATCTGTAAATACTTGATTACCTGTCTCCAAAATATAGAGTATTTCTTTTTAAAACATCTAAAATATAATTGTATTTCTCTAAAAATTTTATATGCTTTTGATGAACAATATGTCAGTGATGAACAGTACGTGTTAATGATGAAACATACATAAACATGCATAGATGTATAATTTTTAAAAATACAACTTATTGTTTTCCCAAGAAATATTATGAGATTCAGGTATAATTATTAGGTTAAATATATATTTGCTCCTATACATTTTAAATATCTATAATTAATATTACCAGGTGGATATAGGGATGGAAAATGTCGACGGGTCCATGCTGTAAATGAGGGGTGGGGATTCAGCCCATGTGCCTTACAAGACCCATGAAATCAGTTAGCGTGGTCCAGCCAAAGCCACTGCTGGTGGGACTCAAAATTCAGTAAGTTTATAGTAGGCTAATTTTTAAGTAAATAATTTTAAATGGCCCATGACTGATATTATAAATATTCAAATGGCCTTTGGCAGAAAAAAATGTTTCCACCCCTGCTGTAGACAGTACTTATGAGACAGATCCCTGAATGAAATAAGTACAGAGGACCGAGGAATACTCTTGTTTTTCTGGCATTTGGCCTTAAAACTCAGTGCTACTTCCTGAATTGAGCAAGGCTGGAACATATGCAGAACTCTGTAAACTCGAGCTCGTCCAGAGAAGCAGTAAAAGCAGTTAATCCACTTAGAATGTCCTTACATCCAAGCTTTCTGTCTGAAGTTGATGAGGAAGAACCAGAAATTACGGTAGCAGATAATCTGGCTTTCTTTTTGGAATAGCCTGTCCCAGTCCTCATACCCTTTAACCTTGTAGATTGAAAGGCCAAGGAACAGAGTTATGTCGGTGCTGTGGGTGTCAATTGAGGTGTCTCTCCAGAATACCACTTCCTTTCATGAATGATCTCTAGTCTGCAGTCCCCTAATGGTTCCTAAACATGGGGCAGTAAGTGTGGAGTCCGGTTTCAGAAGGAGGTAGTTGTATACCCTGACTTTAGGCCTCAAGTACAAACAAACCAAACTTCATATGCACATTCTGAAATCCTAAATAGAATTAAATGTCATCGAACTGGTTTCCTATTTAACACCAAGTGTTTTTTTTTTCCATTTTCAATTATCTTTATATACAGAAGATAGTATATATTAAGTAAAGATTTCACATAGCAACACAAAGTGAAAAATACTGTTGGAGTACTAGTTATAGCATTAAATCACAATGTACAGCACATTAAGGACAGAGATCCTACATGATATTTTTTTAAAAATTTGATTAATTTTCTATGCAATTTCCAATATAACACCAAGTTTTTTTTTTTCATTTTCAATTATCTTTATCAAACTGGTTTCCTATAAGGAATATGAACTTTACTGTTGACTTAATTTTTTTTAATTACACTTTTATTCTTTCTCACAAACTTTTTTTTTAAGATTTATTTATTTATTTGAAAGTCAGAGTTACACAGAGAGGAGGAAGAGAGAGAGAGGTCTTCTGTTCGATGGTTCACTCCCAGATGGCCGCAATGGCCAGAGCTGTGCCAATCTGAAGCCAGGAGTCAGGAGCTTCTTCTGGGTCTCCCATGTACATGCAGGGACCCAAGGACTTGAGCCATCTTCTACTGCTTTCCGAGGCCATAGCAGAGAGCTAGGTTGGAAGAGGAGCAGCTGGGACTCAAACCGGCACCCATATGGGATACCAGCACTTCAGGCCAGGGCGTTAACCTGCTCTCCCCCAGCGTCAGCCTTTTAATTTGCAGACAAAAATTCAAGAGCAATAATTTTCTTTTTCTAATATTTATTTATTTGAAAGGCAGAGTTAGAGAAAGAGAGAGAGAAATGAAAGGAGAGACAGATCTTCCATCTGCTGGTTCGCTCCCTAAATAGCTGCAGTGGCCAGGAGCCCTGAACTCCATCTGGGTCTCATTTCTCCTGCTTTCCCATCAAGGAGTTGGATCAGAAGTGGAAGAAGTGGGTGCTGGACCAGGCTGAAACCAGCAGTAAAGAACTCAATTCAGGCCGTACATGAGTGGCAGGAGCCCAGCTACGTGAGCTACTGCCTCCCAGGGTCCACATTAGCAGAAAACTGAAGTTGGGAGCCAGAGCTGGGACACACAACCAGGGACGCTGACACAGGGTATGGGTGTCCCCACCCACATGTTAGCTACACGGTCAAATCCTGCCCCTTTAATGGGTTTTGATTAGATTTAACTATGTGTTGCCACTTAAGGAAATTTGGGGTATTACATAAAGTACAAACAGCTAAATTTTTATTGATTAAGAGTTGTATTTTCTGTGTTTTGCTATTTCAGATATGGCTGTATCAGAACTTAATTAAACACAGCTCTCTGTTTGTTAAGCAGTTGGATGGATCTGAGAGACTTACATGTTTATTTCAAATAAAAAGGTTGATGAGCCTCTGTTGCAGGTAATTCAGTCACAATAGTGACTTACACATGACAATGTATTGATTACTTTGTCTTGAGAAACAGCTTATTGATTTCTGTTTTCTGAGACTGTTTTCCACGTTTTAAGGAGGGGGAGGCAGTGGAATGTTCTGCATATTGCAATTTTTGCTCTAGGTAATTCTTGTCCAGATGACGTAGAAGTCAAAGTATAGATGTATCTTTCGGATGATATTTTTCAAGAATATCCTAGAGTTCTTTTGTGAAATGTTAGACATTCTTGTGAACGCAATGGCCAGGAAGACTCCTAGTGTGACATTGATTCTGTTCTGTAAGGCTTTCTACCAAAATATAGTTTGATAACCACTCAGAATATTCCTTTTATCAAGTTTTTTTTTAAAGATTTATTTATTTATTTGAAAGTCAGAGTTACACAGAGTGAGAGGGAGAGGTAGAGAGAGAGAGGTCTTCCATCTGCTGGTTCACTCCCCAGTTGGCTGCAACAGCTGGAGCTGTACGGATCAGGAGCCAGGAGCTTCTTCCAGCTCTCCCACATGGATGCAGGGGCCCAAGGACTTGGGCCATCTTCTACTGCTATCCCAGGCCCCTGCAGAGAACTGGATCAGAAGTGGAGCAGCAGGGCTGGCGCTGTGGCACAGTGGGTTAAAGCCCTGGCCTGAAGCGCCGGCATCCTTTATGGGCACTGCTTTGAATCTGGCTGTGCCTCTTCCCATCCAGCTCTCTGCTATGGCCTGGGAAAGCAGTAGAAGATGGCCCAAGTCCTTGGGCCCCTGCATCCATGTGGGAGACCTGGAAGAAGCTCCTGGCTCCTGGCTTCAGATCTGCACAGCTCTGGCTGTTGCAGCCATCTGAGGTGTGAACCAGCCAATGGAAGACCTCTCTCTCTGTAACTTTCAAATAAATAAAATAAATCTTTAAAAAAAAAAAAAAGTGGAGCAGCAGGGACTTGAAGTGATGCCCATATGGGATACCAGCACTGCAGGTGGTGGCTTTACCTGCTACGCGACAGGGTCAGTCCCTCAAGTTCTTATTATGTGTGAGACCAAAATTAGTCAGTCACGTGCATGGCTTTCTAAGGTCATGGTTTAATGAGATTACCAGGAAAAGGGTGCGTGCACTGGCTTTTGCTCTTAAAGATCTTTTAGTCCCCAGGATAACTTCTGGAGAACTAGAAAAATAGGAAGGAGAATTTCTTCTTTAGAAATTGCATACCTCATATAAAATGAATGAATTAACAGATAAAACAGAAGTTGATGCCACATAACTTTAGGATGAATGGAATTGGATCAGTGCAGTGTTGAAGTGGAAGCCAGACCACCTGCGTTGCAGTTACTGGTCTAGGCACTGAGGGGATAGATCTGCTTTTCCGAGGAGATTGGAATGATTCTTCCATGGCTCCCTATCTCAGGACTCTGCTGGGTGATTAGGACGATGGTTAGATGGTTCCTCATCACGTGTTCATAGTCTGCCTCACCCTTCAAGCAATTGGTTTTTTTGTTTTGTTTTGTTTTTTGTTTGTTCCTAAACTTTTCCAATCTCAGAACCTCTTGTATACTGAATGTTCTTGATACCATCATGGCTGTTAGCATTTCTGTTAGCTCTTCATTCATTCATTTGTCAAAGTTACAGAGAGAAAGAGAGATATGCCATCCACTGGTTCACTCCCCAAGTGGCTGCAATGGCTGAGGCTGGACAAGGCAGGAGCCAACAGTTTCTTCCAGGTCTCCCACACGAGTGGCAGGGGTCAAGCACTTGGGCCATCTTCAGTTGCTTTCCTCAGGCTATTAGATCGGAAGTATAACAACCAGGACCCGAACTGGAGCCTGTATGAGATGCTGGTGTCACTGGTGGCAGCTTAACCTGCTATGCCACAATGCTGGCCCCTAGCCTGGACTCTTAAAATAGAAGTTTTCTGTGCAATTTTTATTTAATATTAACATCCAATTTGTAAGAACCTACTTATTTAAATCAAGTGAATTTATTTTGAAAACAAAGATAACTTTTTGAAGGAATGAACATTTACATACTTTGTGCTTGAGTAGCCCTGAGGAACAACTTTGGGTTGGCCGATCATCTTTACAAGAGAATTGGGGAGTCCCCGCTGACCGCTAGGCACAGCGCTCAGCGCCGCGAGAAAGCCGTGCCACGTTAGGGAGTCCTTGCCCTTCTGGAGCGCGTATCTGTTCTGGGAGGCTAAGACAGCATAAATAAGGAAAATAAATGTTTTCATGGAAAAGTAGTAGACGTTGATAAGTATTGGGGAGATAGAGCGGAGGAAATGGGGGAGTGAAATTTGGGACGAGATGCCTTGTTTTAGACAGTTTAGCAGCAAAGTCTCACCCAGGAGCTGACTGCTGTGCAGGCTGTCGGCCTGGGCTGAAGTCCCAGGGGTGAGAGGGCCCTCCAGTGGGGCTTCCAGGACTTTGGTTTTTGCTGAGAGTAGGGAAGCCAGAGTTTTGAGCAAAGAATGACAGAACATGGATTTTCTTTTTTTTCTCTTTGTTTTTATTGTGAATAATACACCCCCCCCCCCCCCGTCTTTTACAATTATCTCAGTAGCACCTAATGAGCAGTGGTGGGGGAAGGTCTTGTGCTTCAGTTTAGCAATGTGGGAGGAAGGGATTGGGAGCAGAGACATGACACAGTCGGTGAGAACAGTGCAGGGGGATTCTCTTTACTTTGGAAAAGCTAATAACCTGTTTGTAGCTCTGGTAAGAACGAGAACTTAATGATGCAGGATGAAGAATTGCTGGTACGATGCTTCTGAGTGGGAGAGAGAGGACAGGGGCTGGCTGCAGGTTATGCGGTGTAGCCTTGGGATGGGGAAGGGCACTTTATCCAGATTGCCAGTAGACGATTACAGATGGAATTGGTTGAGGTGGGAGAGCCTGCCCTGCTCCAGTATGGTTGTCCTCACAAGAAGAGAAGCAGGACAGGCGTTGAGGTGCAGCAGGTGAAGCCGCAGCTTGCAGTGCTGGAGTGCTGGTTTGAGTCCTGGCTGCTCCATTTCCAGGCCAGCTCCCTGTAGCACCTGGGAAGCAGTACATGATAGCTCAGGTGTCTGGGTCCCTGCTGCTCACATGGGAACTGAAATGGAGTCTTGACTCCTGGTTTCAACCTGGGCCAGCCCTGTTGTGGGCATTGGGGCAGTGAACCAGTGACTGGATAATTGATCTCTCTTTCTCTCTCTGTGTCTGTCTGCCTTTCAAATAAATATAAATGAACACATTTAAGAAACTAAAATAGGACTTAATTCTGTGACAGCTTTCCCTTCTGCTGAAGGACTAGAAATATATTACTGTCTGTTTTACTTGGCAAATATTGCAGGCACAGAAAGTCCTGAAGGACTTTAAGGAGGAAATACACCTTAAAAGAGATCCTTATCTGAGTTTAATTAGACGGAGCTTCGCTTAATGCAATCTGTGGATTGTAGTCCTTCCCGTAGTTACAATACTTTTCACACTGTGTTTGCAATCTTTGGTCTGTCTTTTTTCCATTCATTTATTTATTCAATTTGAAAGAGAAAAAGACACAGAGAGATCTTTCAGTTGTTGGTTCACTCATATATATTCAATAGCCAGAGCTGGGCCAGGCTGAAGTCAGGAGCTGGGAACTCGATCTGGGTCTCCTGTACTTGACCCATCCATCCTTCACTCGCTGCCTCCCAGAGTGTTTGTCAGCAGGACATTGGAATCAGCAGGTCTGGTTATGAACTAGGGCACTCTGGCAGGGTTTTAACAGCTGTGCCAAACACCAAACCCAGTCATTGTTTTTTCATGTTCATTTTTTTTTTGTCATTGTATATTTTTCATCTCTATAAACTTAGTTCCATAATAGGGACTTAGAAAGTCTAAACGACAGAATTGACTCAATCATTACCCTGTCTTTGAGTCGCCCCATTTCTGGGATACTCTGGTACTAGAATTGAGTGGCTCAGATGGTACAGAGTGACTGAGAGGAATTTGGGGAAATGTTGCTGACAGTTGCCATCCAATAAATGTATGAATACATTTTTCATTTTCACAGGTTACTACAAAACTGTAATGATGACAGTTTGAATGTTGCACTTCCAATGAGAATGCTTGAAGTGTTTTCGTCTGAGAATACTTACTTGCCTGTTTTACAAGATGCTAGCTATGTAGTGTCAGTAATTGAACAAATATTGCACCACATGATTCAGAATGGTAAGTAAGTAATAGGTAGGGTGGAAACTGTGGATTAGCATTAATGTGTAAAGTAAGAGCTTGTGTCATTATTCTGAATGTAAAAATGTAACTTTTATAAGAAGTATCTGCTTGATCAAGGGGATGCCTATCAGGAGTGGTGAATTCTATACAGCTGTACTCAGTTCTACCCCATCTAAAAATTGGAGACATATTTACTCTTTCTTTACTTTTCCTTCTGCTTAGAAATGAAGAAAACTAATGTGTGCTTTCAGAAATTGTCCTGTGTACTTTAAATCAAGATTTGCAGTCAGATTCTTAGGAAAGGATTTGTACTTCACTGTCTTCCTAAATGGATAGGAAAGAAAATACCGTTAGTTCGTAAGTTACTTCATTTGAAGAGCCTATTTTACTTAAAAAGTAAACTTTAAAAAAATACTTATTTTATTAGAAAGGCAAAGTGAGAGAGAGATAATTTCCATTTGCTGGTTCACTGCACAAATGACCACAATGGCCAGAGCTAGGCCAGGCTGAAGCTAGGAGCCAGGAGCTTTTTCAGGTCTCCCAGTTCGTTGACAGGGGCTCAAGTACTTGGGTTATCTTCTGCTGCTTCAGGTACATTAGCAGGAAACTGGATTGGATTTGGAGATGCTGAGACTCAAACATGATATGGAACACCAGTGTCCCAAGGGGCGACTTAACCCACTGACCCTCCTGCACCACAATGCCATCTCCTAAATGGTTGCAGTGGCCGCATGATTAGGGCTGTGCTGGGCCAGGCCAAAATCAGGAGCCAGGAACTCCATTATGGTCTCCTGTGTCGGGGTGGGAGACCAAGCACTTAAGCACGTGGGCCATCTTCTGCTGCTTTCCCAGGTGCAATAACAGGGAGCTGGATCAGAAGTGGAGCAGCCAGGGCTCCAGCTGGTACTCATATGGGATGCTGACCCCACAGGTGGCTAACATGTTGTGCCCCAAAGCAGGCCCCAGATTTTGATCTTTTAAAAAACAGTGATAATTATAAGTGGCCTTTTGTAATTGATGTATCATTATGTAGTACTGACTTAAGGCTAAGCATTTGATGAGAATTTTTTTTTGCTTTTTCTACTTAATAGAAGTAGAAGGACATAATTCATTATTTGGAATTATAAAGTACTTCATAAAGATTGTGGAAAATGAAATTGAAGATAAATATATTTTGGTGCTGAGATTTTTTAAAACCACGTGACGTTGTTTCACAATGCACATTTCTGTCGGCCTCTGGATGTTCTGTGCTCTGAAGATGACCAGCACTTAGTACTCCAGCAGAACTTAGTACTCTAGTCATGCTGCCTGGTACTTTCAAAACGGCTCACACGTCTGCCTGTTCTTAGGGTTACAGCAAAAGCACTTTTTTTTCCCCAGATCAATGTATTTGTTTGAAAGAGTTACAGAAAGCGAGATCTTCCATCTGCTGGTTCATTCCCCAAATGGCCGTTTGGCCAGGACTGGGCCTGTCTGAAGCCAGGAGCCAGGAATCCATTTTCGTCTCCCGCATGGGTGCAGGGGCCATCTTCCACTGCCTTTGCAGGTGCATCATCAAGGACTAGATCGGAAGTGGAGCAGCTGGGAATCAAACCAGCACCCATGTGGGATGCTGGTGTCACAGACAGCTTTACCTGCTATGCTACAGTGCTGGCCTCCTGCAAAAGCACTTTCAAGCGTTTTTGTTGGGTTTCATTGGTAATCCATTGTGTAATAGAACTGGGCTAATTACAAAGTAGTTGTAATGCTAGAGCACTGAGTATTTTGTTTTGTGACAATACAAAATATACAGTTCTGTTTTTAAAAAGTATCCTAAGAGGCCGGTGCTGTGGTGTAGCAGGTAAAGCCGCCGCCTGCACTGCCAGCTCCCATATGGGCACTGGTTCAAGTCCCAGCTACTCCACTTCTGATCTGGCCTGGGAAAGCTGTAGAAGGTGCCTCAAGTCCTTGGGCCCCTGGCCCCACTATGGGAGATCTGAAAGAAGCTCCTGGCTTCAAATCTGCCAAGCTCCTGCTGTTGCAGCCATTTGGGGAGTGAACCAGTGGATGCAAGATTCTCTCTCTCTGTCTCTCTCTCTCTCTCTCTCTCTTTCTGCCTCTCTGTAACTCTTCCTTTCAAATAAACAAATAAATATTAACAAAAAATCCCAAGCAAGTGGACTAGGCTTCTTAGTGTGTTCCTTTTAAATATGCTACACAATGTTCTCATTTTACAAAAAAGGAAGTAAATATTTCCAAAAGAATATAATGATAGCAGTTTTTGTTCATTGCTCAATTAGGCTGTGACCCAAAACTTAGGAAGGAAAATTTAGTAAAGTTTGTGAATGTTGTTTCTGCTTATATACATAAGGGGCTTGAAAATGTTCATGGGGAAATAGAGCTAAAAGGTAAAGTGTATTTGCCATGAACTTTTCAGAGCCCTCTTGTATACATTGATTTTTAAGCACTCAGCTTGTGATCTCAAGTGTATCATTGCCTTGGTGAGGAACTAGGAGTCCTCCGAGAAAAGTCGGACTGCAGGACGTGGTCAGTGTGCAGGAGGTGAGACCGGCATCCTGCCTGTCAGAGAGCCCGGTGTTCCCCACGACCACAGGCAGGGCGATCAGTGAGGGTGACAGCTGCAGTAGACTGAGATAAATCCGTGCATTTCAGTCCGTGAATTTAACATCATATCAGTAGGATATTTAAAAACGAACCTGTTTTGGTTCCTGATTCCAGCTTCCCGCTAATGCTGACCTTGGCAAGCATCAGTGATTGCTCAAGTAAGCTAGTCCTTGACGCCCGTATGGGAGACCTGAACTAAGTCCCATCTCAGTCCCAGCCTTGGTAGGCGTTGGGGAGTGAGTAAAACAGATGGCGGGTCTCGTTCTCTCTTCCTGCCTTCTGAAAAACCATGCAAATCAACTGAATACTTGGAATGCTTTGGCAACATATCAAAGATTATAATATTTTTTGTATTTGGATTCATATTTGAATACTGATTAGGTGTTCGTGGTCTTAAAGAATTACCTTTACTTTCACTGTGATACCGATTTGTTTTTAAAAATTATCTTTTGGTGCTATTCTAAAAGAATTGGATCTTAGATTTGCTTTTGAATGAGGGCGAACATAACTAAAAAGATCAAAGTTGCTCATTGTTGACACTGAGTAACGGGTGTGTGTTGTTTATCATCCAGGTTAATTTATGTATTTGTTCGAAGTTTACTTTAACAAAACATTAAAGAAAAGTTAACTTAAATTCAGAAATTTGTAAAAAAATTTGTAAAAAGATGTAAAAAAACCCAAAGTTTTTGAGTTTTTTCATTGTTATACGAAAAGGTGCTAAATTTTAAATATGTATTTTTCCTTTCTTTTAGGATATTATAGATCTCTCTATTTGTTGATTAACAGTAAGCTTCCATCAAGTATTGAATATTCTGATTTATCTCGAGTTCCTATAGCAAAAACTTTGCTGGAGAATGTTCTAAAACCATTGCACTTTACTTACAACTCCTGTCCAGAAGGTGCAAGGTGAGAATGGGGTAGTCTTAATTGGTTTTGTCACTTCAAGAGCTTGGTACCTAACAATAACTTTTACATAGGATGCTATTGTAAATAGAGACTTGAGAGTCAGATGTCTACTTTATTACTGACTTGGTTTATAGAAAACTGTACTGTCCTTTGTGTATCTGCCCTGCAACCTAATGTAAGTTTGTAATTCTGATAACATGATTATTTTCCTGAACATGATTATTTTCCAGCTTTCTAGTAGCTGTGAAAAGATACAGAACATGGTGGAGTTACCTTAATGCAGAAGACACTAAATTGATTTCAGGTTGATCTGGTTGATATTAAATAGCTAACTTGGTTAATCTGCAACAGCAGATTTTCTATTTAGGAAGATATTTTGAAAGATAATTTTGATCAGTGACTTGAGCAGTATATTTTGATTTTATACAAAGCTTCCGTTTTTCTTTTCCAGGCAGCAAGTTTTTTCAGCCTTCACAGAGGAGTTTCTGGCAGCACCTTTTACAGATCAAATTTTTCATTTTGTCATTCCGGCATTAGCAGATGTACAGACCATTTTCCCTTATGAGCCCTTTCTGAATGCACTGTTGTTCCAAGAGAGCAGATATTCAAGGCAGAGTGGTGGAGCACCGTGGCTTTTTTACTTTGTTTTAACTGTTGGTGAAAGTTATTTGGGTATGTGATATAAAATATATTTGCTTGTACTCTAGATAGGAGCATTGGTAGGCTAGGCAAGAAGAGGCCAGTGGCAAGTGTCACGTAGGATGGTCTTTAGGTGGGATCTCAGGGAGGAATATAACGTGCCTATTCTAGAAACGTAATGTCTTCCTGGAGTCTGTTTTAAGTCATGTAATATTAAAAGAGCTTCAGAAAGTTCATGAGAGTACACATTTTCTTTTCTGTTTTTCCATAAATCTTTTGAAGCTCCATTGTATATACATGAGTTGTTAATATAGAGATACTGATGTACTCCAACTGCTGTATTGTTAGAGGGTATGAACTGGACCTCGCCCCAGGCCTTTACCTATGCTTTGACCAGGAGATTGCCTTTTCTTTTCTATTTATTTATTTGAATAACAGCATTACAGTACTAGAGGGAGAGACAGAGTGAGATGTTCCATCTGCTGGTTCACTCCCCAAATGGCCTCAGTGTGTGGGGCTGGTCCGGACCCAAGCTGAGAACCAGGAACTTCTCCCATGTGGGTGGCAGGGTGCAAATACTTGGGCCATCTTCCCCTGTTTTCCCAGGAGCATTACCAGGGAAGTGGATCAGAAATGGAGCAACTGGGACATGAACTGGCACTTGTATGGGATGTGGGTGCTGCAGGTGACCGTTTAACTTGCTGTGCCACTACATGAGCCCCTACCCTCATTTCTTTGAAAAGTAAGCTAAGCCTAGGACTATTATTTTGGTGTGACAGGCTAAACTACTACCTTAAGAAGAAAACTTGTCCTGTCTGCCGGGTTCTTCTTGATGGAGTGCAAAAGGATAGATACAGGAAGTTCTATTTTGTTGTGTTGTTTTAAGATTTACTTATTTATTTATTTTTTAATTTGAGAGGCAGAGTAACACAGAGGGAAAGACAGAGAAAGAGAGGTCTTCCACTCATTGCTTCACCTCCCCAACGCCCACAACTGCTAGGTCTAGGCCAGGCTGAGCCTGGAGCCGGGAACTCCATCCAGGTCTCCCAAGTGGATTGCAAAGATCCAACAGTTAAGCAGTTTCTGTTGCCTTCCTAGATGCATTGCTACGAAGCTGGGTGGAAAGCAGAGTAGCCTGGATTTGAATTGGAACCGTGCCTATGTGATACGGGCTTCGCAGCCGTGCCTCAGTGCATACTCTGGGAAGCTCTGTTGTGGCACACCTTAGTGTGTTTACTCTAAGTAAATGTCTTTACTACTCAAAAGAGAAAATCATTTTGTCAGTGTTGGTCAAGATCATGGAGACCATTGTGGATGCTGTCAACAAAAATAAGCTCACCAAGATGCAGTAGGAGATCACTTTTCAGCAGATAATGCCTAAAATCACTAATGTGAAAAAGATATGATTTTTTCTTTGAAAGAGTGAACTTTTAATCCTCAGAGCAGAAAATGAGAAAATAAAACTTGAAGTACAAGTTAAAACAAGTAGTAATAAGTGAAATGGTCAAAAATCAGATACCAAAGCAGGCTTCCATCTAAAAAAGAGCAAGCAGAGTCAAAACTTGTATTCACTGAAGGAAAGAAAGTGCAGCAATTGAGGGTAGAAACAGGGGAATTGCTTCCTCAAGCTCAGGCCCTCACTCAAATAAGGAAGAAAGAAACTAAGGTTGCGTGCTGGCACTGTGGCTTAGTGGGTAAAGCTACAGCCTGCAGTGCCATCACCCCAGAAGGGTGCCAGTTCAAGACCTGGCTGTTCCACTTCCGATCCAGCTCTCTGCTCTGGCCTGGGAAAGCAGTGGAAGATGGCCCAAGTCCTTGGGCCCCTGCCCCCACGTGGGAGATCCAGAAGAAGCTTGGGGCTCCTGATAGTTGCAGCCAGTTGGGGAGTGAACCAGCAAATGGGAAGACCTCTCTATCTGCCTCTCTGTAACTCTGCCTTTCAAATAAGTAAATATTAAGAAAAAAAGAATGAAAGATAAGAAAAATCAAACTGGTTTTCCTGCTCTTAGATTCAGTATAGCATGTACGTCTATAATTGGGTATGTGAAAAGTTTTACCTGCATACTAAACAATTCAGCGGCTGCCAATGCATGTCCAATAACTCAGTTAGTTCCCACAGGCTGAGGTCAGTCACATAAGATTGCTACTTCCTCAGAGGCCAATTGCCTGTAGTAGGCTGTCACCTGCACTTGGGACCAACGAGCAGAAATTCAGCCTCCCACAACCCCACCTTGGATTCGATAATGTAGTAGGATGGCTCACAGGGAAACACTGTATTGACTTATTTATGATGAAGAACGCAGCTGACCAGCCAGATGATGACATGCATAAGGCAAGGCATGTGGGAACTGGTGCAGCTTCTGTGCCCTCTTTGGGTGCCTTTCCTATACCTCCAGGTCTTGGTTTGGTTTTTAGAGATGTATTTATTTTATTGGAAAGACAGAGTTAACAGAGAGAGGTAGAGACAGAGAGAACTTCCATTTGCTGGTTTACTCCCCAAATGGGTATGATGGCCAGGGCTGGGCCAGGCTGAAACCAAGAACCGGGAACTTTTTCAGGTCTCCAAGGTCGGTTGCTTAAGTACTTGGGCCATCCTCTGCTGCTTTCCCGGGCACATGAGCAGGGAGCTGTTTCAGAAGTGGAGCAGCTGGGAGTTCAAACTAGCGCTCACCTGCCATGCCGGGGTCACAGGTAGTAGCTTACCCCGCTTAGATCACAATGCTGGTCCCACCTCTCCTTTCCTGGAGTCGGGGAGGGGCTCTGCCAGTGCTAACCTTCTAATCACTGGTCTTTTTGTGATCAGCTCCTTCCAGAATCTCTCCAGCAGCTCCACCCAAAGTCCTTTCATTAGCACAAACTCAGTTGGAATTAGAAGGGTTTGTTGGGGCCAGTGTTGCGACATACAGGGTAAAGCTGCTGCCCGCAATGCCAGCATCCCGTATGAGGGCCAGGTAGAGCCGCGGCTGTTCCACTTCTAATCCAGCTCCCTGCTAATGCACCTGGAAAAGTTGTGGAAAATGACCCAAGTCCTTGGGTTCCTGCACCCATGTTGGAGATTTGGAGGAAGCTCCTGACTCCTGGCTTTGGCCTGCCCCAGCCCCAGCCGTTGCAAATATTTGGGGAGTGAACCTGTGGATAGAAGATCTGTTTCTTTATCTCTCCGTCTCTCTGTAACAGTGTCTTTCAAACAAATAAAAATCTTAAAAAAAAAAAAGAAAAAAGGAAAAGAAAGACTATTCTGAGAGTTTTAGGTGCTCTGTGACGTGACCCAGGACAAAGAAGAAATATATATCATACTGTAACACAGAAATTTAAAAGCCAAGCTCTGAGCAGAAATGCCCCGCTGTGTGTGAGAAGGTTTTTCCCTTGTCTTGCCAGGGGCGCTCTCTGAGGAAGGCCTGCTGGTGTATTTGCGTGTGCTCCAGACCTTCCTTTCTCAGTTGCCAGTCTCGCCTGCCAGCGCCAGCTGCCACGACTCCGCCAGTGACTCTGAAGACGAGAGTGAAGAAGCGGACAAGCCCAAAAGCCCGGTCAGTTCCCAAAGTGCCTGTGCCCTGAGCTTGCGCTGCCAGTGGCTCCATGGGGAAGGTGTTTTCTAGCTTTCTGTCTGCTATCTGTGTATGTGTGTATATATTAGAGGCAAGGGGAGAGAGAGCTCATAGCTGCTGCTTTCTCTTTAAATGCATGCACCAGCCAGGGCTGGGCTGGGGCTAAAGTTAGAAACGGAACTCAGTCTTGGTTTCCCATATGGGTGGCAAGAACCCAATCATTTGAGTCATCATTGACCTCTCCCGGGCTCTGCATTAGTAAGAGTGGTGGAGTCAGGAGCTGGAGCCGAGAATCAAACCCAGGTACTCTGATCTCAGGCATGGCTATTTCGGTTTCCAGGCTAAATGCTTCTTATTCTTCAGTACTTAAGTTAGGCAGTCAAGCAGTTTTATTGCAGAACTTTCAGCCTTAACGGATAAGCCCTCTTACCTCTACTTTCATCATACTTTTCCCTAGGGATTGGACTGTCTTAGCTTTCTCTGTACATCTGTGGAAATGGATTACAGAAATACATAGTTTTTAAATTTATTTTTGGGGTCAGCATTGTGGTGTAGTGTGTTAAGCTGTTGCCTGCGATACTGGCATCCCATATGGGTGCTGGGTTCAAGTCCAGTTGCTTCACTTCCCATCCAGCTTCCTGCCAGTGTACCTAGGGAAGCAGCGGAGGATGATCCAAGTCCCTGGGCCCCTGCACCCACGTGGGAGACCTGGATGAGGCTCCTGGCTCCTGGCTCCAGCCTGGCCTAGCCCCGGCCATTGCAGCCATTTGGTGAGTGAACCAGTGGATGGAAGAACTCTCTCTCTGTTTTTTCCTCTCTCTGTAGCTCTACCTTTCAAATAAAATTTTTTTCAGAAAATTATTTTTGTATGCAAAGCTGAGTCAAACTGTACACTAACTTAATTATTACTTAGAGAATCTTGAAAGTGGAATTGTTGGATCAAAAGTCCCCCCCACACACTTTTTAAAAGATATATTTATTTACTTAAAAGGCAGAATTACAGAGAGACAGAGATTC
This sequence comes from Sylvilagus bachmani, assembly GCA_015711505.1. NCBI lineage: Eukaryota > Metazoa > Chordata > Mammalia > Lagomorpha > Leporidae > Sylvilagus > Sylvilagus bachmani. The sequence continues at coordinate 132,244,130 of CM027388.1, forward strand.
TCCATCTACTGGTTCACTTCCCAAATGGCTGCAGTGGCCAGAGCTGAGCTGACCAAAGCCAGGAGCTTCTTCTGGGTCTTCCATGCAGTACAGGGGCCCAAGGACCTGGGCCATCTTCTACTGCTTTCCCAGGTAATAGCAGAGAGCTGGATCAGAATTGGAGCAGCTGGGACTCGAACTGGCGCCCATATAGGATGCCAGTCCTACAGCCCTGCAGAGAGATCTTCTATTTGCTGGTTCATGCCCCAGATGGCTGCAGCAAGTAAGACTGGGCCAGAGTGGAGCCAGGAGCCAAAGAGTCCAGCCAGATCTCCCATGTGGGTGGCAGGGGCCAAGTACTTGGGCCGACATCCACTGCTCCAGGACTTGCACTGTGATATTGGATGCTGTTGTTGCAGACAGGGGGCTTAACCTGCTGCAACAACACTAACTCTCAAGTTCCTTCTTTCGTGTCACATGAACACCAAATAATGCACTTTTAAGTGCATTGTCACATACTGAAGTTCTTTTTGTCCCTTTTTATTTATAGTTTACTAATTTATTATGTAAGGAAATTTAATTGTATATGCACACACATAATTTATTATGTAAGGAAATTTAATTATATATGCATACACATAATTTGCGTGTTTTACTTGAGAGAGTTGTCTCCACTGAGTTTTTGCCTTAATTAAACAATTGAAATGGTTTAAGGTACAGCTATAATAAGATGTTAAATTGTTTTTGTTACAGAATTTCTTATTTATTTATTTAAAAAGATTTTATTTATTTATTTGATAAGTAGAGTTACAGACAGTGAGAGGGAGAGACAGAGAGAAAGGTCTTCCGTCCACTTGTTCACTTCCCTCTGGCTGCAACGGCCAGAGCTGAGCTGATCAGGAACCAGAAGCCAGGAGCTTCTTCTGGGTCTTCCATGTGGGTGCATGCTTCTTCTGGGTCTTCCACTGCTTTCCCAGGCCATAGCAGGGAGCTGCATTGGAAGAGGAGCAACCAGGACTAGAACCGGCGCCCACATGGGATGCTGGCACTGCAGGCAGAGGATTAACCTCAGTGTAAGGATTAACCTGGTAAGAAAAAATTCAGGCCGGCGCCGTGGCTCAACAGGCTAATCCTCCGCCTTGCGGCGCGGGCACACTGGGTTCTAGCCCCGGTTGGGGCGCTGGATTCTGTCCTGGTTGCCCCTCTTCCAGGCCAGCTCTCTGCTGTGGCCCGGGAGTGCAGTGGAGGATGGCCCAGGTGCTTGGGCCCTGCACCCCATGGGAGACCAGGAGAAGCACCTGGCACCCGGCTCCTGCCATCAGATGAGCGCGGTGCACCGGCCGCAGCGCGCTGAACGTGGCGGCCATTGGAGGGTGAACCAACGGCAAAGGAAGACCTTTCTCTCCGTCTCTCTCTCTCTCACTGTCCACTCTGCCTGTCAAAAATAAAAAAAAAAAAAGAAAAAAAAAGAAAAAATTCAGTTTGATTCCTTTGTAATCAACCTTCCCATCACCTATAAACCTTAAACACTAATCCAAACGTCTGTCTCCCCAGCCCATAACTGTAACATGCCGGCCCCTCATGTTGATTTAATACTCAGTGTAATCCCATACTATGCTTGAGTAGCTCAGGTTTTCTAGGGAAATGAAAGGGTTTGTTAATACTTCCCTTCAAGATACAAACAGGTGCATTAGCTTAGAATGAAAGAAAATGAGTACGGTAAGAAAAAGAAAAACAGATTTTTCATTGCTGGGGTTTATAGGAGATGGGAAGGTTGATTACAAAGGGATCAAACTGAATTTTTTCTTACCAGGACTGTTACATCTGTCAAAAAACTGAATTATTCAGCAGAAAGTATGAATTTTGTTTTGCAGTTACAGTTATGGGCTGGGAAGACAGACGTTTGGATTAGTGTTTAAGACATCTGCATCCTGTGTGGAGAGCCTGGGTTTGATGCCCTGCTTGGTTCCGTGTTCTGTGTGCCTTGGGAAGCAACCAGTGATAGATAAGCAGTCGGGTTCCTTGCCCCGTTGGGGGAGACCTAGATGGGTTTCTGGCTCCTGGCTTTTGCCATTCCATCCCCTGGACTTTGTGGACATCCAGACCAGTGAATGGGTGATATCTATTTTTCTCTGCCTGTTAAAACAAAAAAAAAGAAAGGAAAGAAAAGCAAAGAAGATTCTGGAAGGGGGAATTCTGTGTAAGTGGAATGTACATAAAAGTTATGTCTTTATTAGAAAGTTAAAATTTTTTTTTAAGTTTTTTATTTGAAAGGCAGAGCTACAGAGAGGGAGAAACACACACACACACACACACACAGAGAGAGAGAGAGAGAGAGAGAGAAAGAGAGAGAGAGAGAGATCTTCCATCCTGGTTCACTGCCCAAATGTCTGCAACAGCCATAGCTGGACCAGACTGGAGCCAGGAGCTTCCTCCAGGTCTCCTACGTGGATGCAGGGGTCCAAACACTTGGGCCATCTTCTGCTGCCTTTCCAGGCACGTTAGCAGGGAGCTGGATCAGAAGTGGAGCAGCCGGGACTCAAATCAGCATCCACATGGGATGCCAGCACTGCAGGTGGTGGCTTAACCTATTACGCCACAGTGCCAGACCCGAGTTAAATCTGAAATATGTGCGCGCGTGCGCGCGCGCACACACACACACACACACACACACACAGTATGTTCCGTATCCATGTGACGTGATAGCAAGAGAGCTGTCAGAAAGTCCACCCTTACTGTCACCCAGCAAACGTGATTAACGCAAGCATGAAGACTCATGAGCAGAAAGAGTCCCCCATTCCTCTTGCTGTGACTGCACTTTTAACATGAAAAAGAGAAACAGCTGGTGAATTTTTAAATTATTTAGGGGAAAATGTTGCTCCATTTTCTTTTTTAGTATATTCAAGATCTGTTTATTATATAAACTTAACTCCTTTTTCATTGTCTTAATTTTCCCCTTGCCTTAAATTTTGTTTCTTTTCTATCCACATTTGGCTTAGGAATTAATGGCCCAGTTGTGGACGAGGCATTTACGGATTTGACTCCAGCTCATTCTGTGCCGGGTCTTTTATATCCATGTTTATATATTGCTTTTTGTCTCCTATGATATTTAATTATGTAGAATGAAATTTGATTTTATGACATTTTTCGAGGGTCAGAGTTTGCCCTTTGTAAGTTCTTTTGTCCTTAGGTTCCTGTATAATCTGTTTGCTTACTGTTCATGTATAATTTTCATTAAAATTGTACACTAAAATATATGGAGCTGGTGATGTGGCGTCGCAAATTAAGCCCCTGTTTGTAATGCCAGCATCTTATATAAGCGCTGCTTTCAATCCAGCTCTCTGCTGATGCATTAGGAAAGCAGCAGAAGGTAGCCCGAGTACTCAGGCCCCCGTCACACATGTGGGAGACCCTGATGGAGTTCCAGGTTCCTGGCTTTGGCCTGGCCCAGCCCAGGCTATTGCAGCTATCTGGGGAACAAACCAGCTGATGGAAGATTCTCTCTCTAACTCTGCCTTTCAAATAAGTAAATAAATCTTTTTTTTTTTTTATAGTGGTTCAGTGTAATATACCTTTGTTCTAACACATCTTTACTAAGTACATTTTTAAAGATTCACATTTGAAAGATGTGATTTATTTCTTTAGTTTCTAATGCAGTGTTTTATTTGATAAGTTATTATAGATTGCTTACATGCAGGGTTCCAAGCAGCACTGCATAGAATACATACATTCATTCTTAAGTGTATATGTACATATAGGTAAGAGAAAAAGAATGTCTTTGAGTGATATACCAGATGAGTACATTTCATAGAGTATTAATAGCTTTTTTTTTTTTTTAAGATTTGTTTATTTATTTTGAAAGCCAGAGTTAGAAAGAGGAAGAAACAGAAAGAGAGACCTTCCATCCACTGGTTCACTCCCAAGATAGCTGCAGTAGCCAATGCTGGGCCAGTCCAGAACTGGAGCTTCATCCAGGTCTCCGACATGAGTGGCAGGGCCCAACACTTGGGCTGTCTTCTGCGGCTTTTTCGCAGACCACGAGCAGGGAGCTGGATCAGAAGTGGAGCAGCTGGAACATGAACCAGCTCCCATCTGGGATGCTGGCGTTGCTGGCGGTGGCTTCACCTGCATTGCTACAACCCCAGCCCCTAACTCATGTTTTATTTGGTGGATGAGTTCATCTAGTAAATTAAGAGATATCATAATATATTTATCATGTATATTCTTCAATTAAAAATATTGTTACGATTCTGTTTTGCTTCAGCTATGAATTCTCAATTTTAGGTGGAAATACCATCATGTGATAGTATAGTTTCAGTGTTTATGCTGTCTTGGTAGAACTTGATCTGAAATTCGTAAATACCAAAGTGTTATTAGTTGGCAAAAGCTGACTATTGACAGTATCCTGGGCACAGTTGATAGCTGTTGGTGACTGTGGCTCTCTAGAGGACTTCAGATTACTTCAAGGGATATATAAATACAGATGTTGACAAATTAATTGTGATGTGGATGATAATACCTATCTTAGGTAATACCTATCTTGTGTTTTCCCTGGATGAAAAGAACAATTCTGTTTACGCTTGTAATGGAGAGATAGGTTGTAACAGAGCATCGTTAACTTCAACTGATTTTTCTGGTATTTTCTAGGAGGATGGTCGGCTCTCAGTCCCGTACATAACAGAGGAATGTCTGAAGAAGTTAGATACGAAACAGCAGACCAACACCCTGTTAAACTTAGTGTGGAGGGATTCAGCTAGTGAAGAAGTCTTCACCAGGATGGCGTCCATCTGCCACACGCTGATGGTGCAGCATCGCATGATGGTGCCGAAAGTCAGGCGAGTCTGCTTTGATGCTAATAGGGTGCAAACAGGAAAACATGTTTCCCTCTCCTGCGATTACTTGGCTCATAACCCGGGTCGTTGTTATCTGCTATTTTCTGATGAATAAGACGTAGAATATTCTTCTGTTTTTCAAGCATTTCATGGAAGATGGAACTGTATCTTTTCCAAACCATCAAATCAAATACCATGTGAATCCTTTCCTTGCTTATGAGGCTCTGAGGAACGCTGTGTGTGTGAAGTGTTAAGAAATCAAGTCTTGGCCGGTGCCGTGGCTCAACAGACTAATCCTCCGCCTTGCGGCGCCGGCACACCGGGTTCTAGTCCCGGTTGGGGCGCCGAATTCTGTCCCGGTTGCCCCTCTTCCAGGCCAGCTCTCTGCTGTGGCCAGGGAGTGCAGTGGAGGATGGCCCAAGTGCTTGGGCCCTGCACCCCATGGGAGACCAGGAGAAGCACCTGGCACCTGGCTCCTGCCATCAGATGAGCGCGGTGCGCCGGCCGCAGCGCGCCGACCGCGGCGGCCATTGGAGGGTGAACCAACGGCAAAGGAAGACCTTTCTCTCTGTCTCTCTCTCTCACTGTCCACTCTGCCTGTCAAAGAATAAAAAAAAAAAATAAAAAAAAGAAATCAAGTCTTGGGGCAGGCATTTGGGCACACCAGGTTAAGCCACTTCTTAGGTTGCCTGCATCCTGCATAGAGTGCCTGTTTGGCATCTGGGTACTCTGCACTTCAGATCCAGCTTCCTGCTATGCACCTGGGGAGCAGTGCATGATGGCCAAGTATTGGATTTCCTGCCACGCAGATGGGAGACCCTGATGGAGTTCCTGACTGTTGCAGGCATCTGGGGAGCTAGAGATGGGCTGTTCTCCTCCCCTCTCCCCCCACGCACCCCGTGTGTGTGTCTTTTTGTCTGTCTCTTTCTCTGTCATGCTGTCTTTCAAACAAATAAATGAAATCAGCTTCTATTTCTGTAGTTACCTTGTATTGAGAGTTTAGTCTTTGCCACTCATCTTAACAGTTGAATTCACAGCTGCATTATAGAACTGACAGACTACATATCAGTTTAGGGGTTTATAAATGGCACCCTTTTAATCAGGTTGTCCATGACAGTTTATTCTTGTAAATAAATTTTTGTTTTTTGAAGCATCAAAATAAATTTGGTTAGGTCAAAACAAAACATTTAAAACTAGCAAATTTGTGCATAATTGTGATATTAGTCTTGAACTATTTTCTTTCCCTCCGTTTTGAGTGTTTGTTTAGCAGTTTCTTAAAAAGTTCACTAGAAAAATATTTGCAGTGCAAAAACATACATAGTATTTCTGCTAGGTTCTGAGGGCCTGATGTGCAGAGCAAACTGTGAAGGCACTCTCAGTGAGCAGGCCCTGTGTGAATTCTGTTACCCTGGAGAACTGTTTCTGTAAAATGCAGCCTGTTGGTTAGGAAAGCATTCTTTGAAATGAACTGTAAGTAAGAAATGAGTCAGTGGTTGAAATTGCCTTGTAAACACTAATGCGGCAGACTAATGAGGTGCTGTCTTGGTTCCCTGGTGTTAATTACCACCAGAGGAAGTAAGATGTCAGGGAAAATGACCCTGGGTTGGGTCAGGAGCTTTTGTAGGGGGGTTGCAGTGGGGCAGGATGTGAGAGGAGGATCCTAGCGGCTGAGCCAGTACCCCGGCTTTTATTGCAGTACAAAGTCCATTGCTTTGGGTGGTAATTGCTGGATTGAGTGCGCCACTGCCCTGGGCTGAGGGTGCCTGGTGAGAAGGTGTTCAATGGGGAAGGAGCTTTCTGTGCAGGCCTGCTTTTATGAGTCCAGCACCTGTTTCCTCTAAGAAGCTGCTCTAGGAACTTTATGATTTAAGTGTCTTAGGTATTAAGTATTTAGAATGTTCTTTATAGCTCATGAACTAGCAAGTAGGCTTACTTTAACTATTGTAGATCTTAACTACTCCCATTTTGATTTTTTAAAAGAAGTATTTAAAAGATGATTAGTGTATTCTCAGTTGATAACTCATTGTGGCTAATATTTGTTTCTCCTATTTTCAGAGATAGGATTTGCAGTTTTCATTTCTGTCAGGATGTATAAAGGAATATTATGAAAAGATTTCCGAGGTAGATGTTTACATAACAAAAGAGAACATTGTATAATAATATTTTATATAATAAAGGTGGAATATGTATATTTGTATTTGCATAAAGAAACTTGGAAGCATTGTGTAAGAAACTCATGAAAGTGACTGCTCACGTGTCTGAATATACAGGAGAAGGTGGCATGGAGGGGAGTAATTGTGGTGTTACTGGCACTGTTTTCAGGTTTGGTTTAGGTGAATGTAAAAAAATTTTTTAATCAATGCAGTAATGAGCTGCCAGCTACTTTTTTTGAGAGGAAATTTTTATACCTTACCATTGAACATGGGAATTTGAATGCAATTTAATTTTTAAATTATTTTTCCCTTAAAAAAACATTTTCACTATTTTAAAACACCAGTGAATATTGACTGGTTGTATTGTGTTTGTGTGTGTGTTTTGGTTAAAAAAGGCACTGTTCCATTATCCAGATAACCAAAATCAGAAAGTAGGATGGTGAGTATGTACTTAAAGATAGCCTAATTAATAGATGTTCACCTTTAACCCTGGCAGACTTAAAATTTTTAGTGAATGTTATTGTAGTGCTCTATTTTCTGCATCCTGGTTTGCAGGTGGTCCTCAGTGAGGTGAGCGCGGTTACCCTTTCACCTGGCTACCGCTGCTTGCCCACATCTGTGTGGCTGTGCCTGGACAGCCAGCCAGGCCTCCACAATTCCCACGCTGCCTGCCCACCGGCTTGCCAGCACACAAAACCTTTCCGTGGTATTTGACGTTCCTGTCCTTCGTTGTCTTGACGCCATTTGACCTGTTGCCTTCATATAGGTGGACTTCCTGTATTCTAATGTCTCCTGAATTTGTACCTTTAGTTTAAATAACTTTATGATGCTCAGGACCTACAGACCTGAGATAGTGTCTGGTACCTTACATGCTGTCCTCAAACTCCTTACACATTGTGGAAGATTGAATTCAGTATGTTTGCCCAAAGACCTTCTTTTAATTCGCCCAGCAGGGGGCTCCTGGCTCCTGGCTTTGGATCTGCTCAGTTGTAGCCATTGCTGCCATTTGGGGAGCGAACCAGTGGATGGGGGACCCCCTCCCCTCTGCCTCTGCCTCTCTGTAACTCTGCCTTTCAAATAAATAAATAAATCTTTAAAAAAAAAAAAGTTGCTTGGGATACCTGTATCTCGTGTTGGAGTGGTTGGCTCCACTTTGATTCCAGCTTGCTGGTGGTATGCTACTGGGAGGAAAACAGGTGATAGTCTGAGTAGTTGGGTCCCTGCCACCATGCGGGAGGCCCAGATTAAGTTCCTATCTCCTGGCTTTGGGCCTGGCCCAGCCCTAGCTCTTGCAGACATTTGGGAAGTGAACCAGTGGGTAGAAAAACTGTGTGTTTCGGTCTATCTGCCTTTCAAGTTAAAAAAGAAAGAAAGAAAAGAATTCATTTTTTTTATTTGAAGGGCAAGTTTTCTGTTTTGGTTTGGTTTTTTTAAAGAGAGGAAGAGAGAAAGAGGTCTTCCATCTGCTGGTTCGTTCCCCAAATGAACACAATGTCCAGAGTGGGGCCAGGCCGAAGCCAGGAGCCAGGGACATCTTCTGGTGTCCTACACCGGTGCAGCTTCCACTGCTTTCCCAGGTGATAGCAAGGAGCTGGATCGGAAGTGGAGCAGCCAGGACCCAGACCAGTGCCTGTGTGGGGTGCTGGCATTGGCAGCAGTGGTTTAAACCATTATGCCACAACACTGGCCAAAAATAAATAAAATTGAAGAACAAGGTCATTCTCACAGGAAGTTTGATTGAACAGCACTTTGCTGGGGTTTAGGCTTAGTTTCGTGCCTTTCCTAGTCGTTCCTTTTGTGTGTTTGGTCATCTTGAGTTGTTAAAAGATATGTGTTTTCCTAGGCCGAACTGTTGAAAATATTATCCTAATCATTTCATTCCATTGTTTAAACATGGATCTCCTTTACTTTCAGGTCAAAAACTCCCATTCCTTAGACTGTTGGTTTCCCCTTGTTATTTAGCAGCTGGTGATCTCTGGTTTTGTTTCCAGCCACAGAATGCTTTTACCCCAGCCGTGCTTGATTACGTGCGTTTCCTGATCCTTGTGTGCTTCTGTGCTTCCGTGTGGTTTCACGTCTGCACCCTAAGGAGCTGTTCAGCCTGCTGTTTCCTCCTCTTCTTATAGTTGCGTTGAGGGGGCTGGTCATTCTTCAGGTCTTGACTGATCGACAAGCTTTGAGACAGAATTTTAAAGATCGTGTGTTAGGGCATAAAAAAGTTGATATTATAACTTGGCTATAACTTTCAAATAAATCAAATTATAAGGTATCACAGGTCAGTTTTATTTCACCACCTACTTATTGTTCCATCAAAACCTGATTGAATAACCAGCTTAAATCATGATGATTTAGACCATTGTATGCCCTGGAAATTGTTAATGTTTCCCCATGTGGTTTCTCAGCAGTGTTAAGTATGGCTGTGCTAATGAATGATCATTAGCTTTGATTTATAAATTCATATCTTATACTTTAATAATTTGGGATAAAATGATTATCCAGCTGTCTTAAATGGAGAAAATATAGATTTGTGTTTCATTATATATCTCAGATTAAATTTATATACTTAATGTTCATGTGTTTGTAAATAAGTTTTTATAGTATTTTAGAAAAAGTATTGAAGATGTAACTGAGAGAGAAAGAAATTTATTTTTTGTATTATTTCATGTTGCTTTTTATCAGCATCTTTAAACATAACAAGTAGATTTAATCAGTGATTGTTTCATGTTAATATTTGCATTCTATTTAATAGAGAAATAAAATTAATGAGTCTTTAAACATTTCAGATAATGATTTTATTATTAAATCTGTTGTAAAATCATGTGTTGATTACAAGCTAATATCTAATATTGCTAGAAACATCAATAAATGAGGCTTGCTTTAGTCAGATTTACCAATAATAGTGAGTTTTGAAACACACAAAGGAACAAGAAATGCGAAAATTTTTTAATTATATATTTTTATCTAACTTAATACCTAAATGTGTTATTTCAATATAAAATATGTTACCTTTTCCACTCTTAGTCTTTAAAAATGTGTGCTTTACCTTTCTCAATTTGAATTGACCACATTTCAAATTTCAGTAGCTGTATATGGGTAATGTCTGCTAGGTGAGACAGCATAGTTGTATGAAAACTTGCTGAATTTGGGCTTTTAGAAGAATATTTGATAGAGAAAAAATTAGGAACCTTATTTTTTAAATAGGTAAGAAGGAGTAAGTTGTGTTTCTGACCATTCCCAAACTCTTATGTTGGCATCCTGCCATGTCATTGTAGTATGTATCATTTTTTCCTATGATGCTCGTAAAATTGCCCAAGGGGGAAAAAAAAAAAAGAAGTAAAACTCAAAGCTAATACCTTCAGTAATTTAATAATTTTTTATTATTGCCTATTGAGTGACTGACTATCTTGAAGTTACCTTGAAATGTAACATTTGAAAGCTGTACCGAGTAAAATTATGTTTCCTAGGTACATATCAAATGAAAAAGTTAGTGAAAAACTTATTAAAAAAACTGTTATAAGAGCATGTATACAAAGAAATATATAAAGATGAATTTATAACATATTCAGCTTTTATTATGTCTAAATAGAAGAGATTTAGTATTGATAAATCTCTTTTGCCGTATATTGTTTTTATTTTTAGGAAAAATAGCAAATACATGTTTGTAAACAATTTCTTGATAAAAGAGGAAAAACCTAAACATATTCTAGGATTTTTTCATGTTAGAAGTTCATGTTTTTTAATTATTTTTTTCCTTTTTTTTTTTTAAATTCATTTATTTATTTGAAAGTCAGAATTACACAGAGAGGGAGAGTCAGAGAGAGAAAGAGATCTTCCATCTGCTAGTTCTCTCCCCAAATGGTCGCAGTAACCAGGCCAAAACCAGGAATCAGGAGCTTCATCCGGGTCTCTGATGCAAGTGCAGGGGCTCAAGGACTTGGGCCATCTTCCACTGCTTTCCCAGGCCATAGCAGAGAGCTGGATCAGAAGTGGAGGAGCCGGGACTCGAACTGGCACCCATATGGCATATTGGCACTGCAGGTGCTGGCTTTACGTGCTACACCATAGTGCTGGCCCTGTTATTTTTTAATAAAGCTCTGTTTTTCAACAGGATGCTCTTCTTTGAAGTGATTTTGCTTTTTTAAGATTTATTTAAAAGGTAGAGTGACAGAAAAAGATCTGTCTATTGGTTTACTTCCTAAATGGTCACAACAGCCAGGTCTGGGCCAGGCTGAAGCTAGGAGCCATGAGCTCCATCCCCATCGCCCGCCTGGTGACAGGGACCCAAGTGCATGAGCCATCTTCTGCAGTCTCCCAGACACGTTAGCAGGAAGGTGAATTGGAAGCTGAGCAGTCAGAACAAGAACCAGCACTCAGATAGGGATAGCTATTTGTTATTTTTGAAGACCATATTTCTATATATATGCTTACTCTGTCTTGTTTCCTCCCAATTTCTTTTTAGGCTTCTCTACAGTTTAGCCTTTAATGCCAGGTTTCTGAGACATCTTTGGTTTCTAATATCTTCCATGACAACACGGATGATCACAGGGTATGTGTTGCACACTTGATAAATTGAGCTTATGAATACGGAAATTGACAACCAAATAAAACTGTTTTGAGAAGGCATTTTTAAGTACTACTTGGCTTGTTTCAAATTGGAAGAAAATTCTAAAGTACCAAACTTCATAGTGTGTATATTCAGAGTATGGCATTACATAAGGTAAGTTTGTTTTTAAAATCCTAGTGATTTTAAAAAAACCAGAGACTTTGAATTTATTTGCTCTATTTGAATTTAATGTGCTTTTGAAAGGGAAATTTAGAAGCAAATTTTATGGTTTTACAAACATTATAGAAGTTGGTTTCTAAAATGTTATTCAAATTGATTTTTGCATATACGAATCATTATGTAACTGGATCTTTAAAATACATGCAATAAGTAGAAATTTCACATTCAAGAACCCTTTATAGCCCATCACAGTGTTGTTGAATTTCTCCTCTGTTGGAAGTCTGAGCTCATCCCTCTCTACTGTAAACACAGGAAGACATGTAACCCAGTTGTGCTAGACTAATAGCAGTTGTACTTACCGAGGCCTGACTAGGAGTCAGCTTGCCCTATGAAGGAAAGGCACATTTCACTGGGAGGCGAATCTGGTGAAAGGAAATGTGTTTTTTTTTTTGGAGCAAGAGATTGGTAGAAAGAATTCTTGGTGGGTGTCCAGAATTTAAATATGCACTCATCTTCAAAGTAATCCGTAACAAGTCAGGTGATGCTAGCCTATCTCTGTGGAGATTCCTGGATTCTGAGGTTCTCTGCGCAGCAGGTAGAGAAAAAGATGAGCAGCTCAGCACGTTTTAGTGCCCTTCACCCGCGGGGCTGCGCTTGATGAATGAAACTTGGGAGTCTGAAATGTCTGTACAGTGCTGTTAATAAAAGGAGAATTCTGTTTATGTTTACCATTACTTTGAAATACTCTCATGTTTCTCATTTACTGAATCATGTGTGGGTAGAAGTTTTTAATTATGCCACTGTAGTGACTGTTGAAACTCATAAAGGATAAGTTATCTATCTTGTGTTAACAGTTAGCAACAAAAGTGTAGTAACTTAGTGTCTAGAAAAATCCCTTTTCCTTTCATTTGAAAAAAATGAGGTTTGAGACACGTTTTGTTTTGTTTTGTCTTGTGCATTTCAACCACTCCTGACTATGCCAACCTTAATGTTCATGAAGGAGAAGTTTGTTTAGCGCGAAAGGAGATTGGGGCTCATTAGGACAGGAAATTATCATTTAACCTCTAAGTGTCTCAGCTTAGCAACGGAGATACAGCCATAGTTCTGTCTGATAATTATTTATTTGTTTATGGCATTTATCTCTTGTGCGGAAATGGAGTCATGGTGTGAAAGAAAAATGGGATATTGTTAATTATTTTAAAATATTAATATTTGATAAGTTGGTAAAAACTTTTTCATCAAAGACAATTTGAGAATTTGTTTATTTGATATTTAGTATTATAAAATCCCTCAAAAAACAAGAGTATTAATATAGTCCTAATCTGACAGTCTTGAAAAACTTAATGAGGGCCGGCACTGTTGAATATAGTGTATTATATAGTATATTATGAAGACTGTACATGAACTTTTTCAAAATGCTTACGTACCAACATAGAGTTGTTTTCTGATTCTATTATTGTATAAACTTTTTGAAGTATCCTTTAATATGTCTCATCATGTTTACTATATGGAATAAAATTTAAGATGAAATACCTGATTTTCTGAAAATGGCATTGAGTTTAATTTTAAACAGCTATTTTTTAAAAAAAATATTTTATTTATATATTTAAGGGGTAGAGTTACAAAGAGAGAAGGATCTTCTGTCTGCTGGTTCACTCCCCAAATGGCCATAACAGCCAGCCAGAGCTGGGCCTGTCTGAAGCCAGGAGCCAGGAGCTTCTTCCTGATCTCCCGCGCAGGTGCAGGGGCCCAAGCACATGGGCCAACTTTCACTGCTTTCCCAGGCCATCAGTAGAGAGCTGAGTTGGAATGGGGCAGCCAGGACACAAACCTGCGCCCACAGGCAGAGGCTTAGCCTACCGTGCCATAGCGCTGGCCCCTAAGTAGTTTCACAGGAAGACTTACACAGCCAAGGCTCTCAGCTTTAGCAGTCAGAGCTTCATCAGCAGAGTGGGCTGAGATGCAGATTTCCAGGTCCTAAACCTGAAACTTGAATTGTCAGCTGTGACCTCAGAGGCTCTTATGTAATTTAGATACAGGTTGGTGCAAGACCTGAGAGACTTTCTGCTTCTCACACAGTCAGGGAGACTGCATGTGGACTATTGCCATCAAATATCACAAACAACATTCTCCTTCATGTACCTTGTATTCAATATTTAGTGTTGGAATCAGCCAAGTTAGCTTCCTCCTTGTTAAATATGAAGGAACCTACAGCCAGCTGGTTACTGTTTTCCATTAGGCATTCCCTTACTTTGCCCATATGTCACTGGTGTGTATACTGAGTGCCATTGTTATTCAAATAGGCTGCAATAGTATTTTTTAAACTTTAAGGCAAGAATCCACTCAATAGGGAGCTTATAAAGAAGCAGCTCCTGCAGTTAGAAGGAAGAGGGGAGGATTGGTTCCTACAGACACAGAAGTGGAAACCTTTGTCCTGTGGATATGTGCAGAGCCTAGAGATTTGCCTCATTGATAATCAGTAATTCAAGCAACTTCCCTCAGCTACAAATCAATGTCTTTTCGAGTACAGTGCATTATAGAATTGTTATTTGTACGTAAGTCTTTGAGATGGACCTGTTTTCAGAAGAGTTTTCGATTCGGTATTTACGGTAGCTCGAGTAACCAGCAGAGAATCAGCCGCAGGGGCACGTGGTGCTTATGTGACCCTTCTGACCTGTCCCATTTTCTGTCTTTATAAAGTGAAAATGATGACTGCCTCTTGTGTATTTCACAGGGCTGCAGGAATGGGGAACCTTTTTTTCTGCCAAGGTCTATTTATATACTTATAAAATCATCCATGGGCTGTACGAAATAATCAACTTAAAAATTAGCCTGCTGTGGATTTATTGAATTTTGATTCTTGCTTGTAGTTGCCTTGGCAGGGCCAGACCAAATTATTTTGCAAGTCCCTTTTATATTTTTTAAAATACTTATTTTTTATTTATTTGAAAGGCCAACTTGCAGAGAGAAGAGGAAAAGACAGAGAGAGTGAGCGAGCGAGCGAGCTAGCGATTCTATCCACTAGTTTACTCCCCAAATGGCTGCAACGGTCAAGGCTGAGCCAAAGCCAGGAGCCTGGATCTCCCTCAGGGTCTCCCACGATGGTGCAGAGGACCAAACACATGGGCCATCGTCCACTGCTTTCCCAGGCACATTAGCAGGGAGCTGGATCACAAGTGAAGCCCATAAGGGCTTCCAGCATCACTGGTTAAGGCTTAACCTACTATGCCACAACAGTGGCCTCAATTTCACAGGCCTGTGGGCTGTCTTGTAGGGATAGCTCACAGACCAGATGTTCCCCACCCCCGCGTTAAAGAGAACAAGTTAATGTTTGTTGATTGCCTTAACCTTTTTAGAAACTAAAGTAAAGGCTTTTTGCTTTTTACTGGCATACGTGTGTGCATAACTGGTGATAAGATGATGGTAACTGGCTGGTGCCACGGCTCACTTGGCTAATCTTCCACCTGTGGCGCCGGCACCCTGGGTTCTAGTCCCGGTTGGGGTGCCGGATTCTGTCCCGGTTGCTCCTCTTCCAGTCCAGCTCTCTGCTGTGGCCCGGGAGGGCAGTGGAGGATGGCCCAAGTGCTTGGGCCCTGCACCCGCATGGGAGACCAGGAGAAGCACCTGGCTCCCGACTTCGGATCGGTGCAGCACGCTGGCTGTAGCGGCCATTTGGGGGGTGAACCAACAGCAAAGGAATACCTTTCTCTCTGTCTCTCTGCTCTCTCTCTCTCACTGTCTAACTCTGCCTGTTAAAAAAAAAAAAAAAAAAAAAAGATGGTACCTTTACGTACAAGTATTCTGCAGCTCACTAGGCTAATCCTCCGCCTTGCGGTGCCGGTACACTGGGTTCTAGTCCTGGTTGGGGCGCCAGATTCTGTCCCGGTTGCCCCTCTTCCAGGCCAGCTCTCTGCTGTGGCCAGGGATGGCAGTGGAGGATGGCCCAAGTGCTTGGGCCTTGCACCCCATGGGAGACCAGGAAAAAGCACCTATCACCTGCTCCTGCCATCGGATGAGCGCGGTGTGCCGGCCGCAGCGGCCATTGAGGGTGAACCAACGGCAAAGGAAGACCTTTCTCTCTGTCTCTCTCTCACTATCCACTCTGCCTGTCAAAAAAATAAAAATAAAAAAAAGAAATACTTCTCAGCATTTAGTGGTAAGGGAACTAAAAGGTGCCAACCATCATTTTACTAATACCAACAGAATATATGATATTAAGGTTTTCATCTGTATGTCAGCAGAACTTCCCGTGGATGGCCCAGTAAGTACTAGGCCTGTGGGAGTGACTCAGGAAATACTGGAGTGCTACTGCTCTCACAGCATGGTTAGTTAAGTGAGGGCAGCTCTTCTGTCCTTTGTCACCCTGGCTTTGGTAATGAGAACAGCTGCACTTGGTGACTCTCTATATGTCTCTGCTGCATTTTTGTTTTGGATGAATGCCTTTGTCCATTGACTGAAGAAGCCATTCCGCAGCGTGCTGAATGTGAAATGCTGCAATTAGACTTATACATCAGGCGTTTGGGGATGTATAAGATGGTGGCCGTAGCAGGAGCGTATTTCTTCATGGGAACGGAGTTAGGTTGTGTGTTGGAGTCCTTGCTGTTGTCGCGCTGTTAAAGGCAGTTCCCTGCTCTGAACTGTGCATGGTGGAGATTGGAAAGCTCCAGCCGGCAGAGCCAGCTCACCACAGCCACTTTGCTGGGGCGTAATCTGTGAGTCCTTACTCCCAGTCAGGTCTCATCTAAGATACACCTGTAGTTTGTGACAAAGGCTGCTCAAGGGGGTGAGAGGGGGATTACCCACAGAGTCTGCTCGCGCACTTGATTGAGATGGATGCTGGAGAAGTCACTGGGGCTTTACAGTTCTGAAAGATCTCGTAGGTGAACCTCTGTTAGCTAAATGTTCCACTAGTTAAAGGAACCAGGCTGAAATGAGAGGGAATAGGAACACATTCCAGGTGCAAGAAGTGCATTTGATAGATGGTGGTTGTTGGTAGCTGGAAGAGACCACAAAAGTTCTCTGAAGACCATCTCATCTTATCACTGCTTGAGGGGTCACTTCATGTAAGAGCAGCAGCCGTGACCAGAGCAGTAAATATACCCAGACAGCAGAAACAAGGCTCAGAGTAGAAGAGGGAGGCTGTTCCTGAAGATCCTAACTTCCGTGTAGAAGTGTTTCAGAGTTGGTGGCTAGATACATTGTTCATAAGACCAGAATGACTTACCTTTGTTAAATATGTTAAGTAGAGGGGGAAGGGAGTGGTGTAATTCATAAAGTAAAATATGTGTCTACACTAGTGGCATACTTATTACAGGCCTCTTTTTAGGATCTCAGCTTTTGTGCCACTGGCTTGTTCTCAGTAACTAAATTTACCCAGTTGCTGTAAGTACTAGCAGGCGTATGGATGAAAGTAGTGGGTTGCTGTGCTGTTTGTTGTTAATCTTGGCTGTTTATTAACCTGTATAGTCGCAGGGACTTTACCTTGTCTCTCAGTACTGTGTTAATGTAAGTATTATTTTCCTTGTTTGTATTTGTCTGATGTCATCTCTTTATTAGTTCCCATGCTAAAACACTTAAAATAACTGTTTTTTCTTTTTCCTTCCTTTCCCCAACTCAAGGTCTATGGTACCATTGCTTCAGGTGATATCAAGGGGTTCTCCCATGTCTTTTGAAGATTCTAGTCGAATCATCCCACTCTTTTACCTTTTTAGCTCCTTGTTTAGTCATTCACTAATTTCCATACATGATAATGAGTTCTTCGGTGATCCCATAGAAGGTAAGAATTTTGAGGAATCAATTGGTTGCTTGCCACATGGCCTGTTGGTTTTCATAGATGATAGAAAGATTTTATGCCTACTGAGCCTTGTAATGTGTGTTGACAAATGAGCAGAGTGTGTGTGATACAAAATTGGCTTATGTTTCAGTTGTAGGTCAAAGACAATCATCCATGATGCCTTTTACTTTAGAAGAGCTAATTATGCTGTCTCGCTGCCTTCGGGATGCGTGCTTAGGGATCATCAAGCTGGCGTATCCAGAAACAAAGCCTGAAGTGCGCGAGGAGTATATTGCAGCATTTCAAAGTATTGGAGTTACGACCAGTTCTGAAATGCAGCAGTGTATACAGATGGAGCAAAAACGATGGATTCAGTTGTTTAAGGTGCAGTTTGTTTTTTTCTTATTGAGGGTGAAGTATATGCAGATTTGTTTTGGCAGGGCTCATTGCAGGAGAGTGGAAACGCAGGCGTGTTTCAGGCAGAATGTTCAATTTGCAAATCTTTTTTAATTAAGAAAAGTCATGCTTACTTTTTATTCGCCACATTTAATGTAATTTTTATATTATTACGTGTATCTTTTGTAAATTACTCTAAGTACTTTTTATGAAGAGTGAAGTATAAATAAAATGCTTTTAATGTTTTCATTTTTATTTCCCATGGAGAAGATCTCTTACAGATTTTTTAAAAGATTTTAATCTTTTAAAAAGTTAATTAACAAGAGTGGAATGGCCATTTAATTTTAAGTAGAAGTTGTGTGTAAATTATTTTGAAATATTTTTATTTTTAGCCATGCAGAAAGAGAAGTTATGAATTGCCATGACTGGAATGTTGGAAGGAACCTTCCACTGAAAATGTAACTACTGGGGCAGAATAAGAGAAGTGAAAAAGGGTGCTTGACTTCCCGTGAAATTTCTGCAGCAAACACTTCTAGTCAGCTAAAACTGCTCATTAAAGGAGTGAGAGCAGAAGAAATGCATTTTCCAAATTGAGTGCTGGATTTACAGTCCGTTTAACACCAGCGACCCTCGCACACTCATGTTCAGTTCGAGCCATCAGCTGCCCCTCAGGTCTTCGATCACTGCTTTTGTCAAGCTATCTATTTAATTGAAAGAAGTTAATTGAATGAAAATGATCAACTAAGCTTGTATTAATATTGCTAATGGAACTTTCTTCTTGGCCATGTTTGGAGAAAGATGTCAAGCTAGACTTTAGGAAAGGCCCATTAATGCTTGCACTTAACCTGATGGGCTAATTAAGGAATGCTTATTCATCCTACAAGCCCACAAGAGTCTCTATCCAGCCCATTCTGCCTGGTTTTACAACACATTTCACTTAGGAAGCATGAGCATTAGCAGCCGTGAGAGGAACTGATAATGTTTTGATTGCACTGAATACAGTACTAATGCAGCATTGAATTTATAATTCGTGCAGATTAATGTAATATGTGTTTGCATACTTTATTTTAATTACCCATCTCTATATTCCTAAGCAAACTTGAAAGGTCATATGTTGAGCCCTTAATAGATCCATGCTTAAAGATAGACAATTTTGCAGTTTTTCTAAGCTAAAACTAAGCTTTTTCACCTATATAAACGTGTACTTCTTATGTAAGCTTTGCCTGGATATGGGTATTATGGTAGCGTGTGTGCTTTCTTGTTGTTTAATTAAACTCTGTGATCTTTGTTCATAAAGCTCTCCATTAAGTAAGATATCAGGTTTTGTGTACAGTATGAGATAATTCCACTGTTTTATAGCACCTATTGGAAGTTTCATAATTTTCATATAACAGGCTTATCTTTTGCACATGGGAATCTCTTAATTTAATAATGCTGTATATATGATATTTTCCAAGGTGGGTGTTTAGTGCAGCAGTTAAGCGGCTTTGTGGGACCCCAGCATCCCATATTCGAGTACCTGGGTTCAGGTCCCAGCTCTGCTCTCCTAGAATTCTAGCTTCCTAGGGATGTACACACCAGTGTGAGAGTTGGGCAGCAAGTGATGACTCAAGTGACTGGGTCCCTGCACCACGTGGGAGACTGGATGGTGTTCCGGGCTCCTGGTTTGGCTTGGCCCAGCCCTGGGGTTTGCAGCTTTGAGAGTGAACCAGAGGATGGGAAATTTCTTGTTTCTTTATCTCTCTCTCCATTTCCAGCCCCATTTTGCTTTACATAACTTTAATGAAAGTTTTGCAGGTAATTTTTTTTCTTATACCCCTGAATAAGTCATTGAACTTTAATTCATCATTCAACGAAAGTTCAATTTTTTTTTTGGTTGTAGGATTATTTTAGGTTTGAAAATAAGTTATTACTGGGCCGGCGCCGTGGCTCAACAGGCTAATCCTCCGCCTTGCGGCGCCGGCACACCGGGTTCTAGTCCCGGTCGGGGCACCGGATTCTGTCCCGGTTGCCCCTCTTCCAGACCAGCCCTCTGCTGTGGCCAGGGAGTGCAGTGGAGGATGGCCCAGGTGCTTGGGCCCTGCACCCCATGGGGAGACCAGGAAAAGCACCTGGCTCCTGGCTCCTGCCATCGGATGAGCGTGGTGCACCGGCCGCAGCACGCCGACCGCGGCAGCCATTGGAGGGTGAACCAACGGCAAAGGAAGACCTTTCTCTCTGTCTCTCTCTCTCACTGTCCACTCTGCCTGTCAAAAAAAAAAAAAAAAAAAAAAAAAAAAAAAAAGAAAAGAAAATAAGTTATTACTAAGGCTTACTGATTTTTCAAGTAGAAATATTTCAAAGCAATTTTTGGAAAGCATTTGGTTCTACCCTCCCGTCTCCCCCAGACCTTACTGCTTGTTAATGCAGTTGAGTTCCCAGAATAGTAAAAGGTCAAGACATAATCCTTGAGAATAGTTACTATGAGAAAGAGACAATAAGAATTTATACCTGGATGGTTACTATGTTCTGACAGTATGTGCTAAGATCTTTGCATGTACCCATATCAATTCATTTAATACAATGATTTTGGAAGGAGGATACTATAATTATCCCTATTTTACAGGTTAGGCTATGTCCCTAGTAGTTCCAGAGAGCCAGCTGCTATTTTATATTCCTTCTGTAAAACTAGTACTAAAATAAAATTTCATTAGCATTCTTTGTGTATTATGATGCCAAATTTGAAGAATTAAAGGTACAATCAACCAAGGAAGGTAAAAGCAGTTTGCCAATGATTTTCTGCCTTCTGTTGATCTTGACAGAATTGCAAATGATGAGACCTGACTCCTTCAACACCAGCCGTTTTCCTTTTTCAGTCTCATGATGGTCTTCCCAAGCCAATTTGTGTGAGAGGCTCTATTGGCTGGTCACAACCTAGAATTTTAAGTGCATAGAGCCATCTTTCTTTGTCACCATAAGAATTGAGGTCAGTTTCTAAGCCCTGCATTGACACTGCTAAAACAGTTTATGCATTTATCAAATTTGTAAACTCCTCTTGAAATGTAATTTATAGCTATAATTGCTTTAGCTCTTTGAGGAGATAGGAAATTTTACTTTGGTGTGTGTTTGTGTGAAGCTACCACAAGTTACATCAAAGGACAGTGTATCATAGAAATGAAGAGGAAAGCATTGAGCTTCCTTACCTGTTTATTTCTGTATACATGCATGTGGAGAAGTCTGCGGTGTGAATGAGTTTGATTCATTTGGTAGTTGATTCATATGTTTAGTTTCAAAAAACTTTCTAAAAAAAAAAAAAAGCAGTGCCCTAATTATTGTCCTGACATACAACCAGTAACTGTCACTGTAAACCAACAGATGCAAAAGACTGTAACATATTTTGTTCTTGTGGAGGTGTGCCATATCTTTTTTTATGTTTGGTAGTTTGATTGTTTTTATTTTTTTGACTAATTAAAATGGATTTTCTGAGCATACAGTCGTCTTTCAAAATATCCCAGATTTAACAAGTGATAGCCAAGGACTGTATAAACCTTGATTAACCTTTCAACCATGGCATTCTATGCCAGCTATTCATGATTTCCCCAGGTTAGGGATGTTGCTGAAACATCCACAATATTTATCCCACACATGTTAACCCAGTCCTGTGCCTGGGGATCATAAACGAACTCAAACATGCCTCTGTTCTTAGTGTATCCCTAAACAGCAATACAGCTAATTCCTTTGAAGACAAGACAAAGCTAGGAGGTCAGTACTATTGAAACATAGAGGATAGAAACACCAGGCGCTACTGTCCTGACGCACCTTGATCATCTTTGAGAAAACCCTCGTTCTCCTGTGAGTGATATTCTTAGAGCTGGTGCACCACCACCTGTCGTCATAATTCCTTGTTTGCATCTTTATTAGAGTCAAGTTTTTAAAAACCTGCTCTCATTTGACATGTTTCTCACATTACACCCTTACCACATCTAATTAACTTATTATGTTTGCTTCATACTGGGCTTTTTAAAGAGTTGACAGTGCTGATTGGTTTTACTAATCAGATTTTACACAGCAGAATTTTATTTTACTTGGACTGTATATACTTTTTTAGTTGCAATGTTATATCTAAAAGTTAATCATCTCAATTCAGAAATACTATAATTTGGCATTCATAGCTTCTAATCTGTTAACTTAATACAATGATACTATAATATATTAAGATACAATACTATAAGTAACATTTAAGAATATTTCCCTGAGATCAATTGAGCAAGATTTTATAATTATGATCAACATAGGCAATGAACTCACAAACATAGTGGGATCATGTGAAAAATATCTTGGAAAGTTGGCAAATGTTATTTTCTTTTATAGGAGTCTATGTTTTTAAGAGATTATTTTCTTGATCTTTTTAATATTGGAGTTGAGAGAAACCTATTTTTAAGTTACATAACAAAGCTTGTGTAACAATTGCTTTTATCTCTAAATATTGACTTAAATAATTTCATTAGTTTATTTAAGGTTTTATTTAATGTGGAAGAATATGATATGGGAGACAGGAGTTAACATATCAAATAAATATGCTGCTACATTTTTTTTAAGATTTCTTTTTTTATTTGGGAGGTAGAGTTACAGACAGAAAGAGGAAGAGACAGAGAGAAAGGTCCTCCTTTCACTGGTTCACTCCCCAAATGACCTCAACACGTCATCCTCTACTGATTGCCCAGGCAACAGTAAAGAGCTGGATCTAAAGAGGGGAGAGGAGCAGCAGGAAACGAACCAGTGCCTATGAGGGATATTGGTGCCGTAGGCAGAGGCTTAGCAGACTGAGCCATAACATCAGCTCCCATTTTAGAAATTTTGTTGAGATCAGACCAAACTTTTGTGGAATTATGACCATTGATATATCTAACTCCAGATGCTTATGTAAGAGAAATGCTATGTGAGCATCTTTATTTATTCTTTGTTTGTTTGTTTGTTTGTTTGTTTTTAAGATTTATTTATTAGAAAGACAGAAAGCCATAGAGGTCTTCCATCCAGACATAGAGGTCTTCCATCCACTGGTTTACTCCCAAAATGGCTACAATGGCCGGAGTTGAACCGAACCGAAGCCAGGATCTAGGAGCTTCTTCCGGGTCTCCCACATGGTGCAGGAGCCAAAGGTCATCCTCTGCTGCTTTCTCAGGCCATAGCAAGGGCTGGGTTGGAAGTGGAGCAGCCCGGACACGACTGGCGCCCATATGGGATGCTGGCACTGCAGGTCAAGGCTTTAACCCACTACACCACAATGCCAGCCCCAGTTGTTTCTCTTTTTGGAAGACATGAAAAAGACATGCTTCTCATTTTCTGTCAGTGACCTTGATATAATATTTATTTCTCAGGAAAAAAAAACCAGAAATATTGTTTTATTTTTGCAAAACATTTTACAAGCATTGCAGCAGTTGGAGATGCTTTTGATTATAGCCCATATGAGCTGATACATTTCTAAATTTGTGTTTCAAACTTAGTCACTGCCTCCCTTTTAATTTTGTTTATTTATTTGTGAGACAGAGACATAGGGAGGTAGAACCAGTTCACTCTGAATTCCTGCAGGAGCAGGGAATTCAATCTAGATCTCCCATGTGGGTGGCAGGGACAGAACTACTTGAGCCACCACCTGCTGCTCCTAGGGTCTGCACTGACAAGAAGGTTTCACTGGGAGTTGGAACTAATAATGAAATCCAGGCTCTGCATCCCAACCAGCATCTAAACCACTGCCCCTCCCTTGTGATTAAAGAATCATCACGTGCACATAGTTGCATTGGTTTTTCTCTGTTTGCTGACGGATAACTGCTTTGTACTTCCAGCACTTTCTTGTGATGGCAGAAGGAAACACTTTTCTGTGAAGTATTTGGTGGTCTAAGGCCAGGTTTCACTTACTGAGTCTTTGAATGTTCTTTGAAACATGTAGATAACAGGAGCATCCCCTGTCCCACCGGCATGTGCTCCTCTAACATCTGGTCGGCGGTGGTGCTTGCTTTGTGCCCTTGTAGTTTCTGAACTCCTTTGCATGACACAGACTCGTTCGTTTCTTCAGGTGATCACCAATCTAGTGAAAATGTTGAAGTCCAGAGACACAAGAAGAAATTTTTGTCCTCCCAACCACTGGCTGTCAGAGCAAGAAGATATTAAAGCAGATAAGGTATTACTGAAATATCACTCTAATGTTTTTCATTAAAAATTATTTTTCATCTTTTAACTTTCGTGGGGGTTCTCATGAGGTAGTTCATCCTTGAATTAAACTTGTAGCTTCTAGTCCTGCCCACTGACAAGGTCTCAAAACAGTGATAGGTCCTGTGGCGTGAACAGCTCCAATACCCAGAAAAGAGTTCTGGCACAGTGGTTGGCGCCGAGTCTGGGAAAAGACCTTACTAGTTGGGTCTGAAGCCCTGTTGTCACACTGGAGAGAGAGGCCACAGCAGGAGGCTGGCACCTGTGAAGGGTTCACGGGCATCTGACCGGCTTCTGCTGCTCCCAGGTAGATTTGAACTTCAGCAAAGATAGATTTCAGTGAACTCACGCTTCAGGCACATTTACTCAATGAGTTCATAATGATACTAAGAAGAACAAGAACTTTGTCTGCTGTTTTTGTAGGAAGCAAAGGAACCACCACATTATTTTAGTAACTGTGGTGAGCAGAAGAGTGAGCATTCAGACTGCCTTTGCTTTGTGGACAGGACCTCGTGTTAGCCAGGCAGTTTGCAAATGGGAGAAGAGTCCTGGACCTCACATTAGCCAGGCAGTTTGTAAATGGGAGAAGAGTCCTGGCAAGGACTACATGAGAAGGTGTTTGTGAACTAGGATGACTGATCCTATTGTGCAGGTGCTAAAGTATTATGTGGTCTCTGGTACTGCTCCAGATACTGTCCGTGCACTGGGCCTTGGGGAGGGGCTCATGCCGGAACATAAATCTCAGCGTCTTTTCCTTACTCCAGAGTTTTGCTGCAGAAAAATGTTAGCTGACCCCAAAGTACTTAGTGACATAATTACTTTATACTTGGGCACAAATTCTCCTAAGAGCCAAAAATAAGGGATGAGAGGAACTAACAGACTACAAAAAAACCTTAAATGAAAGTATTCTGTACTTATCTTACTTGAGCACTAAGACAGTCAAATTAATTGAAAAACATTTATGGGAAGTGGATATTGATAATAACAAGAAGTTGTTGGTTTTTTAAAGTGTGATATGTTTCACTTCACAGAGGAATTATATTATAATTTACTGTCAATTGCTATGGGGTATCTTAGGGAAGGTAATTAAGCTATAAAAGTATGAAAGGGCAGCCAGTGTAATAGAGAAGTCCTGAAAAGCGCATGCTGAGATGACCTGTTTGTCATTCGTAAATATCAGACACTGACTCTGGGGAAAAACTGTGCTGGCAAAAAGAAAGCAGTGAACGTCGGTTGCTCTCCCCGCAGGTCACCCAGCTCTATGTGCCAGCATCCAGGCACGTGTGGAGGTTCCGTCGAATGGGGAGGATTGGCCCGCTGCAGTCCACCTTAGAAGGTGAGTCCTCGAGAGCTGGCACTGCTTTTTCAATGTAGGTTGCTATTTGGGTTATTGGTTTTTTAACATTTACTTACTTATTTGAAAGTCAGAGTTACAGAGAGGGAGCGCCGTAGAGAAGAGAGAGAGAGATCTTCCTTCTGCTGGTTCACTCTCCGGATGGCTGCAACAGCCAGGGATGGGCCAGGCCAGTGACAGGAGCCAGGAGCTTCATCTGGGTCTCCTACATGGGTGGCAGGAGCCCAAATACTTGTCAACTCAGCTACTCATCCCAGCCCATTAGCAAGGAGTCGATCAAAAATGCAGCAGTTGGGACTTGAACAGCACCCATATGAGATGCCAGTGTCGTGAGCAGCAGCTCTACCCACCACACCACAATATGAACCCAGTACGGGGTTATTGAAGTACATGTGTATATTGGTTGCACACTGTAAAATTCACTCCTTTCAGTGTATAGTTCTGTGATGTTTGATAAACTTAATTATGTGACCACCACCAGAATCAATCCTACAAACTAGTTTTATCATTGCATACGATTACATTATGTTCCTTAATGGCCAGCTCCTTCCCCCAGCCCTAGCTCCTGATTTATCTTTTGTCCCTACCATTTTGTCTTTTCCTAGGTGTCTCTAAATGGAATCATAAGGTATAACATTCCTTTTTTTTTTTTTTTAAGATTTATTTATTTGAAGGTCAGAGTTATAGAGAGAGAGAGGTCTTCCATTCACTGGTTCATTCCCCAGATGACCACAGTGGCCGGAGCTGTGCCAATTCAAAGCCAGGAGCTTCCTCTGGGTCTCCCACATGGGTGCAGTGGCGCAAGCACTTGGACCCTCCTCTGCAGCTTTTCCAGGTGCCTTAACAGGGAGCTGGATCAGAAGTGGAGCAGCCAGGGCTTGGCTCTGCAGGCCAGGGCTTTAACCTGCTGCACAACAGCACCGATCCCATAACTAACTACTTTGTTTTTACAAATAGCATCGACATGTTCATGTGAAAACCACAGTAGACAGTGTGTGATTTGCTTAATCCTGCTTAATTTGTCCAGTATAAGATTAATTACTAGGCTCTTGTCACACTAAGTTCAGGCAGTTGAATTTAGTTGTGTTTTTTTTTTTTTCCCAATGAGGAGAACTTGAATTTTTGAATACCTGGGGATTAATGGTTATTTCATATTTCCTTTTAAAGACCCTTGTTGTAAAATTCATTTAAAAGGTGTTGGATCTAATTAAATGTACTTGCCGGGCATAATCTTATTTTTAATAATGTATAATTAAATATTTTAGGTATCCAAGGTGTTTAAATTGTTCCATTTTAAGACTTGGATTACGGGGCCGGTGTTGTAGCATAACGGGTAAAGCCACCGCCTACCATGTCAGCATCCCATATGGGCACCAGTTCGAGTCCCAGCTGCTCCACATCCCATCCAGCTCTCTGCTGTGGGCTGGGAAAGCAGTAGAAGATGGCCCAAGTCCTTGGGCCCCTGCACCCACATGGGAGACCCAGAAGAAGCTCCTGGCTCCTGGCTTCAGATTGGTGCAGCTCCAGCTGTTGTGGCCAATTGGAAAGTGAACTAGCAGATGGAAGACCTCTCTCTTTCTGCCTCTCCCTCTCTCTCTCTAACTCTTTCAAGTAAATAAAAAAATAAATAAGACTTGGATTATATTCTACTAAAGTTTTCTATAAAATATAAACAATTCAGTGTTTCTCAGGCTGTTGTTAAGCTACTATCTTCAACTCCAGTATCCCATATGGACACTAGTTCATGTCCCACCTGCTCCTCTTCTAATCTAGTCCCTGCTAATGCGCCTGGGAAAGCAGTGGAAAAAGCAGTGGAAGATGGCCTGAATACTTGGACCCTTGCACCCAGGTGGGCTACCCAAATGAAGCTCCTGGCTTTGACCTGGCCCAAACCTGGCTCCTGTGGCCATTTGGGGAATGAACAGTTGATGAAAGATCTGTCTCTCCCTCTCTTTTTGTAACTCTGCTTTTCAAATAAATGATTTTTTTTTAAATTAGTGTTTCTTAATGAGAATATTAGAAGGATGATAGGTTCTGCAATTTGGTGCTCTTGTCCTTTTGATTCCAAGTAATGTTAATATATTAGCTCATCTTATAACTTCCTCAGTAATCCAACTCTGTCAGGATGGAAACATGCTATGTTTTTGTTTTTTGTTTTTTTAAGATTTATTTGCAAGTCAGAGTTACAGAGAGAAAGGCAGAGAGATAGAGGTCTTCCATACAATGGTTCACAGGCCAATTGGCCCCAATGGCTAGAGCTGTGCTGATCAGGAGCCAGGAGCTTCTTCCGGGTCTCCCATGTGGGTGCAGGGGCCCAAGGACTTGAGCCATCTTCCACTGCTTTCCCAGACCAGAGCAGAGAGCTGGATTGGAAGTGGAGCAGCTGGGACTTGAACCAGTGCCCGTATGGGATGCCGGCGCCTCAGGCCAGGGCATTAACCTGTTGTGCCACAGCACCGGCCCCCATGCTGTGTTTTTCTTTTGCTGTGCTCACCACACAGTGCTACACGCTTTTCCACTCATGACTGCACAGCCTGATACATGTCTAGGGTTTGTAACCAAGAAGGGGCAGCATTATCTGCCCCAGTGTCTGCCAGTAGTGGGACAATGAGCCATTTAATTTAGAAAAAATAATGCTGGATTGGTGTTTTCAGTGACTGATAGTTTAAAATAGTCAATTATTATACTTAGTTTCCTGCTGATTAACTTTTAACATATAAAGTTTCAACTGCCAGGATAAATTTATTTTGTGGTTGTAAATAAAATTATATTTGAAGAATTCAGAGCCCAGTGGGCTTTTGGAAGGGTAGCTATAAAGAGAAAATACGGTCTTTTCTACACAAATAACTATGCACTTAAAAAACTTGAGCTAACAAATAAATATAGTGGTAAACTGTCACATGTAAGAACCGGGTTCCTTTGGTTCAGTTGCGGTTAGAGATGTTCAAAGTGATGAGATTCTAGCTAGTAGCATGGTTGGCAGTCAGTAGATCTGCTGTTTATTAAATATGTGGTATAGTTCAGAATACTTGAATAAAATACATTTTGTATACAGAGCGTAAAATGGAGTCGTAGTAAAAGTTTTTTTTAATAAAGTTATGAAAATCTTAATGTTTTTTCCTCTTCTTTGATGTGTGTTTGAAAAAGCTAAGTAATAATTTACTGTGCCTCACTCAGCTCTCTCTCGGGGAGGGGAGGGGATAGAACATGCGTTCATTAATGAAATAATGATTTAGGGGCGAATCCTGACCTTGGTAACTGGCAGTGGAAATGGGAAGGAAAGTACAAATGAACTGATTGCGTTTCTTAATGTGTTGCAGTGGGTTTGGAGTCCCCACCGCTGTCCGTATCTGAGGAGAGACAGCTCGCCATCCTGACGGAACTGCCGTTTGTGGTTCCATTTGAGGAGCGCGTGAAGGTATGCAGGTGCTTTCTTTATTGGTTAAATCACGGCATTTTAAGGTCAGTTACTATTTTGGTTTTAAAAAAATTAGCACACCAACAAAAACAGTCTCTAAGGTTAATCTAGTACCTAGTCAGTTCTAGAGTTTTTATTTTGCTCATTAGATGTAGTAGCTAACAGTGATTTTTTTAAATCCAACAAAATATTTCTTTATACAAACAGAATGTGGTTTTTTTTCCCTCTTAGTTGTAGCTAATTGAAAAGCCTTTTATGCTACAGATTTCCTGAATCGGAGTGTGAAGTCCTCTTTCTCTAATTAATAAATTCTGCATTAATATTAGAAATAGAATATTTTGGTAAAGATATGCTCTGCAGATTCATGTTGTAGTTATCACAGCACTACTTTATTTTAAGAAGGAAGATGGATGGGTTTCTTATATTCCATGCCTGATGATTTTGACAAACATACAAAAATGTCTACATGTTTCTGTTTCCAAATTTAGTTCAAGATGTTTTGTTTGTATTTAATAAGTATACTTAGCAAGTTTCTGAAAATCGCTGGATTCTATTGTTGGGTAATAGTAGGCCTTTGCTCTCTCTTTAAAGGGCTTTTTTTTTTTTTCTTTATTTTTTAAAGAGATGGACAGACAAAATGACCAAGGGTGTTCCCATCAACTCACTCATTCCCCAAATACCCATTATGTGCAGCACTAAAGCCAGGAGCTAGGGGCTCATTCTAGGTCTCCCAGGGACCCAACTGCTTGAGTCATCACCTGCGACCCCCCAACGTCCACATTGTTAGAAAGTTGGAGCTGAGAATCACACCATGGCACTCTGATAACGGGATGCAAGCGTCTTGTTAGGCCAGTTGCTGTCCCCAGAGTTCATTTGAAGCTATTGATGGCGCTTCATTAAAAACCATACACGCCCTCACGGTATTGCATAACTCCTGAGCTCCCTCTGCTGGATTTCTAACGTCAAAAATGTTTAAATTTGATCATCATGAAAACATTCCCACTGATACTGGTATGCGCATTTTACAAAGCTATCTGGCCTTCTAACCCTTACTGCCTAAGGTGTTTTTTTTTTAAAGAATTAGTACATGAAAATATAGCAGGATTTTTTGAAATTTGTGTAATGGAAAAAAGGAGCAATATTAGAAATACTTAATAAATGTTATACATGTACCTATAAAATAAATATTTATTATCTTGGCTACTACAGTATATTTTAGGGGTGGACATTTTGCACAATTAAGATACTGCTTAGGGTACCTGCATACCATATCAGAGTACCTGGTGTTAAGTCCTGGCTCTACTTCTGATTCCAACTTCCTGCTATTGTAGACTCTAGGAGGCAGTAGGTGATGGCTCAAGTACTTGGATCCCTGCTACCCCCATGGGAGACCCAGATGGAGTTTCTAGCTCTTGGCTTTGGCCTATCCTGGCCCAGCCCATGGTGTTGAGGGCAGTTGGTGAGTGAGCTAGAAGATGAAAGATTTGCCTGTCTGTCTGTATGTCTCTCTCTCTCTCTCTGCTTTTCAAAGAAATAAAAATAAATTTTAAAAAAATTTAAATCATTTGTAATTTTATTGAAATTTATTTAACATCTTTCCTTTGGATTATGTTTATAACATAATCACCTAATAACCCAGAACTTTCCCTATTTGTTAGATCTTCCAGAGGTTGATTTATGCAGATAAGCAAGAAGTTCAAGGAGATGGCCCATTTCTGGATGGAATTAATGTCACAATAAGAAGAAATTATATTTATGAAGATGCTTATGACAAGCTTTCCCCAGAAAACGGTATATATAATTCTCTGTACATATGCATATGATGGAGGGGAGGGAAGCACTGGAAATTATTCTAGAAGATGGTGATCATAAAAAATTTAGCATCCATCATATCCACAGTGACTTGGTGTTCTGTTTTGTTTTTTAGTTTTATTCATTAAAGAGACAGAGTTTCCATCTGCCCACAATGGCCAGAGCTGGGCCGTGTTGAAGCTGGGAAGTGGGAACCCAACCCTGTCTCCCATGAGGGTGGCAGGGACCCAACTACTTGAGCCATCACCTGCTGCCTACCCGGGAGCCCGTTAGAACAGGAAGCTAGGGTCAAGGTGGGGGCTGGCACTGTGGTGTAGCGGGTAAAGCTGCTACCTGCAGGGCCAGCATCCCATATGGGCGCCTGTATGGAAGGCCTTGCTGTTCCTGTTTAGTTAGGGATATCTGTGTGAGAAGTCGAGCTGCTTTGTAATTTTTAGAAATTCAAGCTTTGCAACAAATCATATAATCAATAATTCCCCCACCCTTCTTGCTTTGCAGCAGTGTAGCTTTTGAAGGATCATATAGGATCCGGAATACAGATTCTTGTTAAAATCTTATCTTCCGCCTCCCAGGGGCTTTGTAATGTTAACTTCACTGGCACCTTCATATATTTTGTTTGGTAATAATGATCTGTTACAGTACTTTTTTTTTTTTTTGACAGGCAGAGTTAGACAGTGAGAGAGAGACACAGAGAGAAAGGTCTTCCTTTGCCGTTGGTTCACCCTCCAATGGCCACCAAGGCCGGCGCACCACGCTGGTCCGATGACAGGAGCCAGGTGCTTCTCCTGGTCTCCCATGGGGTGCAGGGCCCAAGCACCTGGGCCATCCTCCACTGCCTTCCCTGGCCACAGCAGAGAGCTGGCCTGGAAGAGGGGCAAGCAGGACACAATCCGGCACCCTGACCGGGACTAGAACCCGGTGTGCCAGCGCCACAAGGTGGAGGATTAGCCTAGTGAGCCACGGCGCCGGCCTTGTTACGGTACCATTCTATATCCTCAGTTCTACTCCCCTTCTCTTCAACCTTATCTTTAGAATAGGGGTAAGAATTCTGTTTTTTCCAAAACACCCACGCATGGTACACGCATGTAAAAGAACTGCTTTATGTTTTTTCCACTATAAGCTCTGAGAAAAATCTTAGTCTATGTCCTGCCTGTTTTGAGTACATTACAGTTTTGAGTCATGGATTAGAATGTCCAGAATATTCTTGCTCTGCTGCCTTTGCTTCATTGCTTTCTTTTAACACCTCTCTTGCTTGCCTTCCTCCTCTTTTGAACAGAGCCTGATTTGAAAAAGCGGATCCGTGTGCATTTGCTCAATGCCCATGGCCTGGATGAAGCTGGCATTGATGGTGGTGGTATTTTCAGAGAGTTTTTAAATGAACTACTGAAGTCAGGATTTAACCCTAACCAGGGGTTCTTTAAGACTACTAATGAGGGGCTTCTGTATCCCAACCCGGCTGCCCAGATGCTCGTGGGAGATTCGTTTGCCAGACATTACTACTTCCTAGGCCGAATGCTTGGAAAGGTAAAGTAGCCTTTCATAAACAAAGCTGTCAGACCAGAGGCACTGGCACTTTGTGTTTCTCTATAGTTATGCTTAATTTTCATGGTAAAGTAATTTGGTGAACCCTGAATAGTATTTAATTACATAATAACTACAGTTCATCATTATGCAGTACATATACAAAGAATTTACTGATGTGGTATAGAAAAACGTAGGAAACCTGTTGTTCATGCAAGTTTTGCCATAGTCATCTGCTAGAATAGGTCTTATTGATAACTTGTAACTTGGGAAAACTTTGTATTTAATGGTGAAATGTTCAGAGTGCTCGCTGCATTCAGACAGGGAACAAGGTAAGGATATTGAAGGCAGCCCTGGCACTTCTGAGCCGCTTCCCAGCCGGTGAGTATGCCAGACAGTCAGATCTCATGCAAAAAACTACTGTTTTTTTCTTTGTTGCTTCAGGGTTGTGTTGCTTGTTGTACTTTGTTAACTTCTTTGCAGGTGAAGTAATTTTAATGTTAACAATTGCTAATACCAGAAAAATGTCTGTAGCAGTTACTCTGTTAAAATCAGGAATTGAATATGGCCTCAGCTGTTCAGAATGGCAGGGAAAAAAATCATTAAGTTGTCCCCATGTATCATTGAAAATTAATGATTCTTGATTTTTCTTTGAACAAATTCATTCCACTAAAGGGAATTATATGATGGAATGATGCATTTGAGGAGATGTACGATCCCCAAAGTACTCACACTCACTGCCAGTTTCTCATGATAATGACTGAAAAGGTTTCAACCCAAATTTACTGTCTGACATAGAAACTCATTCTGATGCCTTGTGGTGTAGGGCACACAGAGAACCTTCTCTCCGCCCCCGGGTCCCCTGACGGCTCACTGTCTCTAGGTGAGACACGTCTCCTTGCTGTCCTTACCTTCTGCGTTGTTCTCATGGTGCCTGAGTCCGGTTCTGCCAGACGACCTGGACCTACTTTCTGAAGATTTTGTTCCCAAATTATTTAAGTATTTATTTTAGGAGTTGGATGTATTTTTTATACTATGGTAGAAATTTGTTACACATATCTGGCACAGAACATGTCTACTAATAAGATTATTATTAAATAAAACCAATATATTATCCATGAATCATTGGTATATTGTATGTGTAGGTTAAAGTTTTTTGTATTTGGGGGGAATTCATTCATTTTTGAATGGTCTTAGAATGCGTTTTCTTCTATATTTTTAAAATACTGGAAGATAGGCCGGCGCCGCGGCTCACTAGGCTAATCTAATCCTCTGCCTTGTGGCGCTGGCACACTGGATTCTAGTCCTGGTCGGGGCGCAGCGGCCACTGGAGGGTGAACCGACGGCAAAAAGGAAGACCTTTCTCTCTGTCTCTCTCTCTCACTGTCCACTCTGCCTGTCAAAAAATTAAAAAAAAAAAAAACTGGAAGATAGATAGATGCCTGCTATATACTTCTTTTAATTGCTTTTTGCTGACATGTTTTTTTTTTTTTTTTTTTTTTTTTTACAAAAACTATTTGTTTGAAGAGACAGAGACTCAGATATCTCCCATCTGTCCAAATGCCTACAGTGCTTGGGGTTGGGCTGAGGCCAAAGCCAACCACTAGGAATGCTATCCAGGCCTCTCCTCTGCGTGGCAGGAAGCCAGTTACTGGAGCCATCCACACTGCTTCCCAGGTCTGCATTACCAGGAGGCTGGAGACAGGAATTAGTTAGAGACAGATTAGTTTGTGCCACAAGGATTGTAAACAATACTTAAAGCTTCCAAAAGTCAAAAATTGACAAGAAATGTTACTATAAAGCAGTGCCCAGCAAACCACAGCCACTGGAACAAGTCTGCCTGCCTGTTTTTTGTTATAAAAAGATGTTATTTGAACAGCGCCACTCCTGATTACTTGCATACTGTGTTTGGCTGCTTTCTTTCCCTTGGATAGCTGAGCAGAGCCTCAGCACGTACTGTCTGGCCCTGTACAGGAAATGTTTGCCAGCCCCTGCTCCAGGAAGTAAGTGATGAAGCATCAGGGCTTCCATCTTCCATCATGAAAAGTCTACTGGGGTACAGATCTACATTTTGATGTTGTGAGGTAGATAGATTTTAGAGGATAGGATCAAAGTTGAATTCAGAATCTGATACATACTGTAGGTTGCAGGGCGGCACACATTTCAGGCGTGCCATGCTTGCTGTAAGAAGGGCCAAGTGAGAGGACTGGAAAGTGCCCCCTGGGTTCATCAGCCAGTTTTCGTTGGTTTCATTAGTTTCTAACAACTTTATTGAGATATAATTCACATGCCATGCAATTCACTCATCACCACAATCAATTCTAGAATATTCATCACCAGTTCCGCTCAGCCAAATACCAAATTACTTTTTGTCTGTGTGAACTGGTCTGTTCTTGCCATTTCATTTAAATGGAATCATAGCAGTATATGGCCTTGCCTTATTTAGTGTAATATGTTTAAAGTTTTTCCAGGTTGTAGAATTGATCAGTACTATATTTCCTTTTATGGCCAAGTAATATTCCAGCGTATTATGTATCATGTTTCCTTATGCATTCATCAGTTGGTGGACATTTGGGTTGTCCTTGGTGATGTTTTTAATGGAGTGGTATGATAAAAATGGGTTTTATTTGTGGAATTAAAGGACATGGAAGGTAGAGATTGAGAAGGTCTAGGTGGCCTTTTCGCAAAGTGCAGCTCTAAAGGGAAGGAGAGGGAGGGTCTCCAGAGGACGAGCAAGGTCCGGGAAAGCAAGGCAGGTGGGCAGGTTGGTTTTCAAAGACAGAGGGTAGCGTTGTGCAGCTAAGAAACCACGATCTGGGACCCAGTGGTTAAGACCCAGCAGAGAACGTCATGATGTGGTAAGGCGTAAGTCTGAGAGAACCCCTGGTGCTGGAGATGAGGGCAAGCAGTCACATTGTTGGTTTAGTTTTCATTCGTTTAGATTTAAGCCTCTCTTGTGACTGGTGGCAGCAGTGTTGAGCAGGGCTACAGCACAGGTGCAGGGCCAGCTCTGTGACTGAGCGGGCGTAGAGCAAGGACAGGCGGGCAGTTGGCTGTACGGGTGAGTAAGGGAGACCCGGGCTGTGGGCCTTCACTGCTGGGTTGCTCTAGGTAGAGGGACGGCGCGCGCTTGCGATGTCGGCCCTGCAGAGCTCTGGCGTGCAGAGGGCTGCGCGTTCCCGGGGAGTAACCACAAGACTGTGCCTGAGCTGAACGTCAGAGAAGAAGGTTCTTAGAAATGAAGATATATTGAGGATGAGGGGTAGAAGTTGTTGCCAAGTGTGATTATGAAGCTTAAGCAAAGATAGAAAGTGATGAGTGGCATTGGCGGCCTTGCAGGAGTAGATTCTGGGGCGCTGAGGGCATTTTGAGTTATTTTGTGGATTCTGTGAGGTAGGAATGCTTGGTTTCCTTGTCTAAAATTTGTTGACCAGAAATGTTGTAACTAGCAATACTACAGCGTTGATCTCCAAGTCTAGCTTTATGCCAGTACAACATTGTTTTTGGTGGGCGCTTTTTTTTTTTTTTAAGATTTGTTTATTTATTTATTTCAAAGGCACACAGAAAGGGAAAAGTGGAGAGAGAGAGATCTTCCATCTGCTGGTTCACTCCCCAAATGACTTCAACAACTGGGGCTGGGCCAAGACGACTCCAGGAGCCAGAGCTTCTTCCAGGTCTCCCCTGTGGGTGCAGGGGCCCAAGCACTTGGGCCATCCTCTGCTGCCTTTTACAGGCACATTAGCAGGGAGCTGGATCGGCAGTGGAGCAGAGATGACTCAAACCAGCACCCACATGGGATGCTGGTGTTGCAGGCCATGGCTTAACCCACTATGTCATTGGCCCCAACAATGCTGTTTTGATTACTGTAGCTTTGTAATAAGCCGGTGGTGGTGTGTGTGTGTGTTCATTAATGATAAATGTTAATAGAACCCCAGGTCTAATTTAAAGAAGAATAGTGGGGAAAAAAAATCAGTGCATCATGGATGTAAAGTAATTCCCCCGTATTTGAATATCTGTGAGATGCATCATTACAGGCCAAGTTAATATTATTTGTTCAAAGTTTTAATATCATTGATAATACAGATTTTAAGGGTTCTACAAGTTTAGTAATGGGCTCCAACTTGACTTGACTGTCATATACACCATAACAGTGTGTATCTTTACACTCACCTTATTGCAGTGACGAATTTCAGACTTCACCCTGATGTTAGATTCCTTAACATATATTTTAAGCAGAACATCTCATTTTAATTAATTTTAAGACGTGCAACATCTCTCCCAGTTTAGATCTGGGTAGTCAAGTGACATTTCCTTACTGATTGTCACACAGTCTTCTTATCGAGAATCAGTTTCACTTTCCTTTACAGGAGAAAAGTTTCATAATTCCTTGCATAAAAACCTTCAAAAGTATGTCCCACAGTTCTTCCAAATTGATAACAACAAAAAGAATAAATAAAGGTAAAGGTGAGCTTTTATCTTGCTAAACTAACATGAAATACTCTGTAAATGGAGTGGGTGGTTCTCACATACGTAGTTCACTACAATAACAGAAGATACTGTAAATTTTATTTGTATGATTTGAATCTTATTAAAATTGTGTGTATCTGTAAATATTTCATCCTAAACGTGTAAATCACCCGGTCTTGATTAATGTGAATATTAGTGATTCTGTGTCTGTTGAGGATGAACATTTTTCCCCTCTGCCCAGGGCTGAAATGATTCTGAAGATGCTGTCTCCTTGTCTAGTGGTATGGTAGATTCCGGAGGGCCAGAGGATGATGGGTTGCAGTCACTCTTTTAAAACTATGAAGTTCAGACATACTTCGTCTGTTAATTTATTTCTATGTATTTAAGACTTTCCTTGCATACTTTCTGCATGGAAAGTCCCAAGGCAGTCCCAGTTTCTAAAACATGTCTGATTACAAATGGTTAAACTTTGTACCAACATACTAAAAATTGTCCAGATCTAAGTAAGTGTAATAGTGTAGCACTAATAGTGTAGTACCTGCACATTATATCTTTAAGAGAAGAAAATTGTATATTGATTGATTATGATATTTATTGGGTCATAATGTATTTAAATTTTCCTTAATGCATATGTTAGTGATTGTTTACCGTGATAAAGTGCAAAGAGGTCTTCAAGAGTGATCCTGCATAGGAAGAATTACCTCATGTCACTGGTCACTTCTCAATTATAAGTTCCATTAGCAGATGATTCCTGCTTCTGGTGTGGATCCTGATTGCATTTTATTGCCTGTAAATCAGGATCCAGACAGGGAATAAATAAACAGCTCAAGGATGTGGTAATGTCATCTGGAACTTTTTTTACAGATAGAAGCACCTAGGTCCATTTAAGCCAATTAAGTTCAGAATATTTATTGAGGTAAATCCTTTATCATATTTGAATTCTATTTGAAAAGGGCTCCTTTTTTTCTTGCTTCAGAATATTGATTTAATTGGGACAGAATACCAATAAATCAGATTGTTTGATAACATCTTGGTCATATATTTGCAAATTTTAATTAACAGATTGTGTAACTTCAGCATGGTTTATAATTTTGTATTTCAGTAGAATTCAGTATGCACTTAATGTGCATAAAGTGTAATATTGACAGTTAACAGTTTATTTTGACATTTTCAAAAGTTAGAAAAATTTATTCTTTATCATTAGAGTTCCTTTAGTAAATGCACACTGAATGTGCTGAGGTGGATGTTAGTAATTTAAATTGCCTGTCCCTGAAGTGGGTGGCAGAGTTCCTCCGTTACAGTATGTCGCTTTGAACCTTCAGCTCTGCTCATAAGGACGTAGTGTACTTGGGCTTCTGCGCTCCACTGGCCGAGAACTGGTACTCTCATCTCTCAGGCCGACGTATGTTTTCCCTTAGATTTGTGTAAACATAACATTCGACAGATAGTGGATCGTGCTATGCTCAGCACACAGTCTTCCAGACAATATGAAGACTGTTCTCTACGTTGATATCAGCAAATTTCACGAGGAAACTTGCTCTGAATCTCCCAGTTGTCTGCAGTGGACCATTCATTATGAGTTTGTTCTTACTGACCTACTTCTTGAAGCAAAAGAAGTTAAAGAGAATAATTTACAAATGATTGCTTTATTTGAATTTTGCTCATTCTGAGAGTCATACCTGCTTTTTTGTTGTCGTTAAAAATTTATTATTTATTTAAAAGACAGAGTTACAGGGACAGAGGGAGAAACAGAAAGAGAGATCTTCTGTCCCTTGATTCACTCCCCAAAAGGCGACAACAATTGGGGTTGGGCCAGACCAAAGCCAGGAGCCAAGAGCAGCTTATGGGTCTCCTGTGAGTTTGCAAGGGCCCAAGCACGTGGGCCATCCTCTGTTGTTTTCCCCGGTATATTAGCTGGGAGCTGGATCAGAAGTGGAGCATCCAAGACCCCAACCAGAACCTATATGGGGTGCTGGTGTCAACAGGTAGTGGCCTTTACCAGCTATGCCACCGTGCTGACCCCCATACCTGCTTTTACAGCATACGAATAATCACAGTTTATATCCTTTCACATTAAAACAAAGCATTTGTAGATCTGGAGGTAATCCTTCTTGTAAATTAAGATCGGAGGGTTTTTATGTAATTTTATTTATTCAAAATTAACCACGAAATAAAAATGACCGGTATATTCCTGAATCCCCTGGATTCCAGTATGCAAATAATATTCTTGTCATCGTTTTAGCTGCTCAGGATACTTGCCAAAATTATATCTGTCCTTGGATAAAATAAATCTTACTATTGAATTATTCCTTTCCTTTATTATTATTTGTTTGAGAGCCAGTGAAACACAGAAAGAGCGAGCTAATGCGAGCTCCCCTCTGCTCACTCACTCCCTGCATACCTCCTTGCTGGGGCCCAGTCGTGAGCTGGTACCCGGGTGGAAGACAGGACTCGGACACCTGAGCCATCATTGCCCTGGAGAAGCAGTCAGGAGCAGCGTGGGGCACTAACCCTACTGGACGCTGGCATCTTAACCTCCAGGCCAACAGCCGCGCCCCTGGTCATTTTTCAGGCACTCGCAAGTAAGAGTTAAACATCTGAGTTCCTGAGAACAGGTCAGTGTTACGCGGAGGCTGTTCTCCGCTGTCTGAGCCGTGTCAGACTGTCACGCGAGAGGCAGCAGTTTGGTCACCCCTGGGACGTCTACATCCATATTGCAGTTCCGGGTTTCAGCCCCAGCGACTCTGCTTCCATCCAGCTTCTTGCTGATATTTACCCCGGGAAGCAGCAGTGATGGCGCTAACACTTCCAGCTTCAGCCTGGCCCAGCCCAGGCTGTTGTGGGCATTTGAGGGTGAGTCAGAAAAGGACCTCTCTCCTCTGTCTCTCTCTTTCTGTCACTTTGCCTTTCAAATAAAATGAAAATAAATATATGAAACAATTTTAAGAACTGTCACATGAAAATTAGAAACAGTCTTACTGGTCTTATGTGACCAGTATGCTGTTTTTCACTGCTTGGTTTTTTTGTGTATGCAATAAGGACAGTAAATATCTAATAAGATACCACTCATTTAGATCTTTTTAAAATATTTAAATATTTATTTAGATTAAGTAAACGTGACTTTAGGAAAAGCAAACCAAATGAAATATTGAGTTTATTCTTAAACTTGATCAGCTTTGGCAAGTGGACAGACCAGGTGGGGATTCCTGGTTTTACCAAAGGAGGGAGGACATGACCTGAATTATGTTTTAATGGCTCTCCTTAGCTTTGGTGTTATAAATAGCTTAGACTGGGTAGGAAGTCAGCTAGGTGTATTACAGTCATTCAGGTTGAGTAATGATGTGTGTTAGTCCTGGGCGTTCGTGGTGGGGAGAAGTCCTATTCAAGGGGCTTTGCTGAAGAATCAGATTTGAAGATGGGAGAAGAAGAAGGCAAAAGGACAGCATGGTTTTTGTTATGAGACTGGAAGGATGGCGGTGTTGTTGTGTAAGCTGGGGAGAGCTCAGGCAGGAGATCTGGGGACAGAGAAGCAGATGTTTGGTTTTCCTTAATTTTATGATTAACCGTGACACATGCACACGGAGCCTGTAGATAGGCAGGTGAATATATAGGCCTGGGGTTAAGGGGCAAGATCTAGACTTGGCCATCAGCATTCAGATTGAATTTAAGGTTACCAGACTGGGTGAGGTCACTCAGGGAGCAGGTGGAGCTGGAGATCAAGAGGAGCTGAAGCACAGAGTCCCAAGGCATTCGGGGTGCAGAGTTCAGGGAATGAGGGGAGATGTTAGCAGCAGGACTTCTGGAGAAGCAGCTCGAAAGACAGAAAGAAAACCCGGGAAGCATAGAACTAAAGCAGTGTTTCAAGGGAAAGAGAGGGATGAATGTCGTTTGATAGTAGAAGATCGCTTGAATAGTATCAAGAGTGGGCAGTGGCCATGTCATTTAGCAGGATGGACAGTTCCATGGAGTGATGAAGGCAAAGCCTCACCAGGTGGACTAAAAATAGTGACAGCAGCATCTTCCTAGAGATTCACACGGAAAGTATTCGTATCCTCTACCCTGTATCTGTAGATGTACCCCAACTGCATTGTGTCTGTGTGTTCACCAAAATATATGTGTAAGAATGTTTAAAATAACACTGTATAGCTCCCAAACTGGAAACCCTTCATGTGCCCTTCCAAAGTACAATAAGTAATAAATTATGGAATGTTCACATGAACTGCTAGGTGAGTAGAATACAGCTACTCAAAATATGGGTGAGCAGAACAAACCCAATGTTGAGTGAAAGAAACAGACACAAGAGTGCATGGAAGTTCAAAAGATAGGCAGACCTGCCAGATGTGTTTGTAAGGCAGGATGGTGATGCTTCCTGGAGGGCAGAGGCTGGAAGGGGGCACTAAAGGATTCTGGGGTGCGGATTTCTGTGTTGTGGACTGAGTGCTCTTACATGAGTGTGTTCCTGTGAAAACTGAGCTGTGCACTTGTGATCGGGACATGCTGCAGTAGGCTTCAGGTAGTTATAAAGGAAGCTAAGCGCAGAACTAAGGCCGCTGTTAGAGCTCGCTCTCGGGGAGTGTTGTGTAAGGACATGGGGCGAATAGAGCTTCCTCTTGAAGATGGGGGAATAACAGCAAGTGTGTGTGCTCTGGAAATCAGTTAGTGGAGTTGCTGCTGGCAAGAGGGTCAGCACCCGCGAGGAGAGTGTGGCCTCATTACTGAGGCAGCGGTGCCATAGGTGCAGGGGCGGGGTGGGGGCTGGGTGGGGGCAGCCCCCCAGAGCGGAGCTGCAGCAGGCAGGTCATGAGAAACCAGTGAGGAGGTGTCTGTTTGGGATGATGGGGAGGGGGAGGGGAGGGTTCTCCAAGGATGGTCCCAAACTAAAAGCTGATGCTTTGTTCTGGAAATGTCTCCTTTTGCTTACTGAAGAGAGTTCTTGGTGATGTGACTCAAGACTGGATGTCCGTGTTTTTTTAACTTCTTGTGGCGTTGAGAAGCAGGGGTGTCAGAGCTGTCAGAAGTGCTCAGCTATCTGCTGCTTGTGGGTGGAGATGAGAATGTGGGCTTGTTGCCTTGGTAAACCCTTTGGTCCTGAAGATCTAAGTTTGTTTGCCTTTTACTCTCCTAGAAGTATTTTGGTGAGCAGGGAAGCGTATTTCTCTTTTGGAGGTGGAATTTGGAAGCTGTGGACCAGAAGCCAGAGACAAGAGTGAGGGTCGCGTCCACGCTGGTTGGGACGATGTTCGTGTTGTGGATTGGTTTCCAGGCATGCAGTGAGAAAATGGACTGTGAGAAGTGATGTTTGCAACTTCACCCACCCAGCATTCCTACAGGTTTTCTGACAGAAAAGAGAAGTTTAAGAGTAAGAGGAGAAGGGGCCCACTCGGTAGTGCCGCCTTAGCTGTGGGAGCACAAGTGAGCACAAGTGAGGTCCGGTGGTGCTGCCTGCTGGGGTTTAGGAAGTCAGTACTGACAACCTGGGTGGTATTTCAGGGTTTCCAAGGGTGCCCACTGGGTTATTCTTTTTTCTTCAAATAGCAGCTAGACTCTGCTCACTTCCTGAGTCATGAATAAATGATTCCATTCAACCCTCCTGATATTTAAAGAAGCACTGTCATGCACTTGGCGGAGCAGGGCAGAAAGCAGTGAGTGGGAGTTGAAGTCTGCACTTGGGGAACTCAGTGTCCTCCCAGGTCATGGTCACATAAGTGAAACACTGTGTGGCAACACAGATGTTTAATTCAATGTCAAGATGGCCGGGAGAACAGAGGAGTTACAGGATTTTTTTCTTCGCAAACCCGTTCTTAGATGCTAAATGCCAGTGTTTAAAGTGGTCCCTAGCATATATGCATTAGCGGATGTTTGTTAAGTGAATGGGTACCATATGTTGTACTTGGACTGATCCATTAAAGATCAGGTGTATTACCTGCCTGGCAGGAGTTCAGAGTTACCACATCACTAGTGGTCCCAAGCAAGAGACTGTGTCAGCATCTATTAGTAATTCTAAAGCATAACTATTAAATAGTATGTTACTATTTGTATACTCAAAAGCCCTTATTTTACATTTTAAAATGTATTTTTGAGAGCACAAGAGAGAGTGCTCCCATCCTCTGGCTTACTCCCTGAATGCTCACAATTGCCAGGACTGGACTGTGGCTGAGTCTAGCACTTGGTCTCCTTCATGGGTGTCAGGAGCCCAGTGACTTGAGCCATCACCACTGCCTGACAAGGTGCACTTTACAAGAAACTGGAGTCAGGAGCGGGAGCTGGGATTCGAACCCAGGCACTCTGATATGGAAGGTGAACATCTTAACTGCTAGACCAAATGCCTACCCCACATGTGTTAATTTTTAAGCTATGTGTGGTTAGCATGATTTGAAATAATTAAAATTATCTCCTTGCTCATTAGGATGGCTTTAAAGCAAGGCATCTTTTCTTATATAGTTTTTAGATTAAGTTACAAATGTTCACTTCAGAACTGCCTGAAGATTGATAGGGATGCATTTGAAAAGCATTATTTTTTTATTGATTCTTAATGTAGTAAATTACTGAAGTTATTTGGCAGCAAACAGAAGTGGCCTGTGGTGTGCC
Organism: Sylvilagus bachmani; assembly: GCA_015711505.1. Taxonomy (NCBI): domain Eukaryota; kingdom Metazoa; phylum Chordata; class Mammalia; order Lagomorpha; family Leporidae; genus Sylvilagus; species Sylvilagus bachmani. The sequence continues at coordinate 132,287,332 of CM027388.1, forward strand.
TCACATTTATTCTCCTGATAGAGCCACAATCTGCATTAATTGCACTACGACTGCACTCACTTATATTAAAAGGCTTCTACTATAATTAATCCTTTTTATTTCAAATCATTTTGGCACAATTTCGAGCTATAAACACTCATAAAAGACAGACAGTTGACAAATACGTTATAGGTTTTTCCATATACCTATTGCTGTTTTTTCATGACAAGCAGTTACTGATCTGCTTCTAGGAACAAGCACGGTGCAGCTGACTGAGAATTAAAGCCAATGTGAAAAATGCTAAGTGGATTATTTTGCATAAAAAATAGGCCGTTTTTGAAGTTGTGTAATTAACCTGTGTTTGGAAAATACCTTGATTTATGCTTACATTTGTATCTCAGTTGCATACATTATGGAAATTTAATTTATAATCCATTTAGCTGATGCAATCATAGTTTTTAGTGCTATCATTTATTAGTGCTTGTATATTAAATGCTCTGAAGGTTTAAACCTGCCTTCTGTAAAAAATTATACCTATGCATTTACATTTTATGAGTCACAGTGGGATTTCTGTTTAAAATGCAGGTAGCTCTGATACATTTAAAAGAATTTTGCTGGTTTATTGTTACTAATGCAGAAATGGCGAACAATGACCTTGTATATTGAACATGGCATGATTTACACTTCCAGTTTACTTTTAAAGTCCACTGTACAAATGAGGGCTTTTCTTCAACACCTGGAATCAATCATGTAGTTTTATGCAGGATGTTGTTCTTGACTTTGAACTCATCATTCACTTAGAAGTAATGGTCTTTATAAGTGCTCTAGGTTAATAGTAGTAACCATTCTTAACTTTAGCAAACTGTGGCTTTTCAAAACAACTCTATATTGTCAGTAGATGACCAAATGCTAGTTGCCATTTTGTTACTCATTCCCTCATTAGAAATACTTTTTTTTAATCATTAATACTCACATCAGAAGTAAAAGCACAAGACTGTAACACTTCAGTTTACCTGGCAAAGAGCAACGTGGTCTTCCTAGAAAGAATTGCTTTCTCAATTGTTGGGGGATTGCAGCCGCAAAGGCCTGGCCCCCTGGTGCTCTTGAGCCTCAGATTTGTTAATTCACACAGATCTGCCTTACTAGATCTCAAGTCTCAAGTGTAGTGTGTGCAATGTGGTGTGGTGATGGCCTCTTGGTTGGAAGAGTGACTTCTGAGTTGACAGTCTGATGAATGAATGGTTACACCATAGTTGAAGTTTTTGTCGAAACTTTCGTTGTAGCATTTCATGAGTTGCATAATAGCACTGGATCTTAAAACAGTGGGATAAAGTGGATCTAGATGCATTACAGCAGATCTCTGTAGCAGATGTCATCGTAGTTGAGTGTAAGATTGGCTTCATCCATCCTCCGTCCTCTGTCTTGTCCTTCCTTTCGTCCCTCGGGCCACTGAGAAGTCCTGAGTCCGAGAAACTCTCAAGAGCGAGATTTTCGAGAACCAGAGAGGGTGTCTACTTGAAAACTAGGCCCCGAGGTCTTCACCACCACGTGGGGATGCTTCCTCCCTGGCCTGAGAATAGAGGGGAGAGAGCATCTCACAGGGTCACTGTAAATGCCTGTCTCTCTGTAGACTAGATATCCTAACAATAATGGCATTTTTAGAGGAAATCCAAATTTCCTTCTGGTTTCTGTAGGTTCATTCTTTAAGTTAGGGAAATGTTCAGATAGGACAAATGGAAATGAAGATAACTGATGTCCTACTTAGACATCATGTACATTTAAGAAATAATAACCAGGGGCCAGCGCTGTGGCATTGCCAGTAAAGCCACTGCCTGCAGTGCTGGCATCCCATATTGGTGCCGGTTCGAGACCCGGCTGCTCCACTTCGTATCCAGCTCTCTGCTGTGGCCTGGGAAAGCAGTAGAAGATGGCCCAAGTGCTTGGGCCCCTGCACCCACGTGGGAGTCCCGGAGGAAGCTCCTGGCTTCAGATCGGCACAGCTCCAGCTGTTATGGCCATCTGGGGAGTGAACCAGTGGATAGAAGACCTCTCTCTCTCTCTCTCTCTCTCTCCCTCCCTCCCTCCCTCTCTCCCTCTCTCCCTCCCTCCCTCCCTCTCCCTCTCCCTCCCTCTCTCTCCCTCTCTCTCCTTCTCTCTCTGCCTCTCCTTCTTTCTCTGTGTGTAACTGTGGCTTTCAAGTAAAATAAATAAATATTTAAAAATAAATAAATAAAAGAGTTGATAACCAAAATCTTTATTAATCAACCTTGACAAGAAATATTTGTTCTAGCACCCAAGTCAATTTGTTAGAATAAAATACTAAGAATATTTGTGCAAATTTTGCAGTGCATTTCTGATTCCTTGTTGGATTAATAGACTTAAGCCATTGGAGTGTGTATTATATCAGGTGAGCCCCTGGCATTATATTGGAAACCTTGTATAAATTTACTTCCCACCTTCTCTTGCTAGGGAATGTCTGGAGATTAATACAATAATGCCAACGCTTGATTTAATCCAATGGCTTTTGTTGTCATGGAAGTATAAATTAAAACCCCAGTGGGAAACCCCATTGTACCCAGCTTGAATGACTGCAATTAAGAAGGCTGACAACGGCAATAGCAGTCATAGTGAGAGTGTGGGCTAGCTGGTGGTAATTTGAAAAAAAAAAAAAGGTTCTTGCGTTTTAGAAAACAGCTTGGGCAGGGTCTAGTACAGTTATGCCTAACACTTCTGCTCTCCACAAGTCTGCTTTTAAGTATATACTGAAAGGAAATCTGTGTGTATGTGTGTGTGTGTGTCCATGTCTATGTCCATGACTGGTCCTAGCAGCCTTATTCATTAAAACCAAAAACCGGAAATAATTCACATGCCTACCACCAGGTGGAAAGTTAAAGAGAATACACAGCAATAAATAAAATAAAAGAGGAACGAGAACAGATTATGCTCAAAAACCATGATGCGTGCTGTATAATTCCACTTAACCAAGATCTGGTCTGGTGAACTTCTCTGTGGTAAAAGCAAACTGGGAGAGAGATTGACTGGAAGGCACAAGAGAACTTTGCAGGGTGTAATGGTTCTGTATCTGTATGTGTGTAGTGATTATACAAAGATAACCATACATAGAAATTCATCAAGCTGCGTGTGTAAGATTTATACATCTAACTGCATGTAATTATGCATTAACATCCAAAATTTCTTGAAATGTAAAAAATACATAAAATCCAAGTTTGGAGCCAACCATTTGCATTTGTTCATACCTTGTGATTGTTTTTGTGTTGGAAAGGGAAGGTGGAATAGCTGCGATAAAGATGGTGTGGTGTGCTAGAAGTGAATTGAACTATGACCCCAAGAAAGCCATGTTCAAGTCCCGGTAGCTTGTACCTGTGAGTGTGGCCTCATTTGGAAATAGTCTTTGCAGATGTAATCATGCTGAGGTGAGGTCTTGCTGGATTAGAGTGGATTCCCAAAACCTGAAGACCATTGTCTTTTGAGAGAAGAAAAGATTAAGACATAAAGCAGATACACACACAACTAGAAGATAACCACATGAAGAGAGAGGAAGTGGAGTGCTGCACCACGAGTCAGAGAACACCAGCCATCACTGGAGACGCAGGAGCTGAGGGAGGCAGTGGGGAATCCTCCTAGAGCCTTCAGAGAGAGGAACGCCCTTGCCAGCACCCTGGACTCAGACGTGGCCTGCAGAGCCACGAGACAGTCTGACCGTATGGAATGTACTTGTCAACCTCCATTTTCAGTGAAGGATTTGATTTGGCTCTTAAATTCCCATTTCATAGAATCATGCTGTGATTTCAACCCTTAATTATCTATTCTAGAATTTTGGTTAGTTTTTGTGTTTTTGTTTGTTTGTTTGTTTTTTGTTTGTTTGTTTTTAAGATTTATTTATTTGAAAGGCAGAATTACAGAGAGGTAGTGAGAGAGAGATAGCAAATCTTCCATCCACTGGTTCTCTCCCTAAATGGCTACAATGGCTAGAGCTGGGCCAACCTGAAGCTAGAGGCCAGGAGCTTCTTTGTGGTCTCCCATGTGGATACAGGGGCCCATGGACTGGGCCATCTTCAGCTGTCTTCTCAGACACATTAGCAGGGAGCTGGATCAGAAGTGGAGTGACTGGGACTCGAACTAGTGTGCGTATGGGATGATAGCATTGTGGGCGGCAGCTTTACCCACTATGCCACAGTGCTGGCCCCTGTTCTAGAGTTTTCAGCATACTGATTGCACACACTGAATGCTTCAAATGTGGCCTGGCATGTGGTACATACTGTTAACTGCCACCATCTTTGTCTCTATTCTGGGAATAATAGCTGCTATAGTGAGATTCTAACATGCATTCTTTTATTTGAAAGAAGCATGAAGAAGAGTTTATATTAAGTGGTAATCTTTGACCATTGCTCTTGTTTAAGGCTCTCTATGAAAACATGCTGGTGGAGCTGCCTTTTGCTGGCTTCTTCCTCTCCAAGCTGCTCGGGACAAGTGCAGATGTGGATATCCATCACCTGGCCTCCCTGGATCCCGAGGTGTATAAGAATCTGCTGTTCCTCAAGAGCTATGAGGGGGATGTGGAGGAGCTGGGGCTGAACTTCACCGTGGTGAATAACGACCTAGGAGAGGCGCAGGTAAGGACGGCGTCCTGGACCTTTGGATCAGGGGCCCCAGTGCTGCGTACGTGTCAGTGAGGAGGGTGATTCACGTTTCCTGCCCAGTGGTCATATTTCCTTGTGTGTGCGAGTAAAAATCTACTTAAGAGACCATTTCAGAGAGAGTAAAAGGTCTCCCATCTGCTGATTCACTCCCTAAATGGCTGCGACAAGCAGAGCTGGGCCGATCCAAAGCCAGGAGCCAGGAGCTTCCTCCTGGTCTATTTGGTTCCAGGGGCCATCTTCCACTGCTTCTCTCAGGCCGTATATAGAGAGCTGGAACTGAAGAGGAGCATCCGGGACAGGAACTGGCGCCTGTAGTGGGTGCCAGCCCCTCCACACCTTCCTAACAGGAGCCTTTGCATTGGTTAACAAGTCCGGTCATTCTTCGCCCTCTCAGTTACCTTGGAGGCACCAACACTGTTGTCTTGGATATATTTCTGACCTTCTTACCCATGTTGTTACTCTGCTTATTTTTTATCTTATTTTTCAGTGACCCATGTTAGAAGACTCAAACTAACCTTCTTAGTAACAGCTTCATTGAGAAGTCATAATCTTTTCTGAATCTAGGAGCTGAATTTTAACTGTAAAAAGTATTGTTATCTTTCAACTTTGTAATTCTTTCTCTAAGTTGATATTATTTCTTGGTTTCTAACTTTTTACCTGGCTTGAAAAACAGCTGCGTATAAAATAAATACCGTCAGTTAAATAGTTGACTGACACAGGGTACTCTTTAACCTAAACCTCCAAGTTGCCAGCTCTAACATTGCATTTTGGTAAACACACATATTGAACAAGTTGGATTAATGCAGTTTTCATCATTTTGTATCACATTATTCCTTACCACCAAACCTATTCTTTATTCATTCATTACACATTTATAGCATTGTTTTTCAGTTGTTATGCTGTACATTTTGTGTGTGTGGTTTTTTTTAAGCATAAGAGGGTACACATTCTCATAAGAGAGTCAGTATGACCTGTGCTGTATCAGATAGGCTTATTTTAGAAGTAGGTCAAGGGGCCAGCGCTGTGGCATAGTAGGTTAAACCTCTGTCTGCAGTGCTGCCTTGCCAAATGGGTGCCAGTTCTAGTCCTGGCTGCTCCACTTCCGATCCAGCTCTCTGCTATGGCCTGGGAAAGCAGTGGAAGATGACCCACGTCCTTGGGCCCCTGCACCCGTGTGGGAGACCCGGAAGAAGCTCCTGGCTCCTGGCTTTGGATCATCACAGCTTCAGCCATTGGGGCCATTTGGGAAGTGACCCAGTGGATAGAAGATCTTTTTCTGTAACTACCTCTCAAATTAAAATAATAAATCTATCCAAAAAAGTGTGTCAAAAGAACAAGCACAAAACTCCAAATATGCCCAGGAAAGCTGCCTAGAATAGACCCTGGCTGGGTTATTAGGAGCTTACCTGGAAGGTTATTTACAAGTGGCTGAAGGTGAGAACATACGTGGGTTGGGTGTCGGAGAGCTAACCCTGCCAAGAAGACTAAGCTTCACAAAGACTGATCATAGATTCAGAAAGAGAGCTGATATGTGAGTTCATGGGTGTTTCAGTACTTCAGTGTAAGGTGTCTTAAACAAAAGAGATGCATTGGAGCCGTATGAGTGTGGGGGAGCATTTGATGCCGCAGTTAACCCATTTGCCATATCAAGAGTTCTAGGCCCGGTTGGGGCGCCGGATTCTGTCCCAGTTGCCCCTCTTCCAGGCCAGCTCTCTGCTGTGGCCAGGGAGTGCAGTGGAGGATGGCCCAGGTGCTTGGGCCCTGCACCCCATGGGAGACCAGGAGAAGCACCTGGCTCCTGGCTTCAGATCGGTGCAGCGGCCATTAGGGGGTGAACCCACAGCAAAGGAAGACCTTTCTGTCTGTCTCTCTCACTGTCCACTCTGCCTGTCCAAAAATTTAAAAATAATTTAAAAAGAGAGAGTGCTTGGGTTCCACCCTGGGTGCCTGCTGCTTCGGAGCCCTGGATTTAGTTCTAGGTTCCTGCTCTGGCCTGGCACAGTCCCCAGGTATTGGAACCCTTTAGGGATTAAACCAGCAGAAGTGCTCTCACTCTCTGTCTCTCTCTCTCTGTCTCTCTCTCTCAGATAAATAGTTTGTGAAAGCAAATACCTCATGTAAGTGGAATCATACAGTATTTGTGTTTTTGTGACTGGCTAATTTCATTTAGCATAGATGTTCTCAAGGTTCACTTGCATTGTAATACATATCAGAAATTCCTTTATGTGACTGAGTAGTACTGCGTTTTATGGACAGACCACATTCTGGTTATCTATTCTTCTGTTCCTAGACATTTGGGTTGCTTTAATATTTCAATTGTGATGAATAACATTGCAGTGAACATGCGTGTGCAAGTCTTGGAGACCCGGCCCACAGTTCCGTTTGAGTGTATACCTAGAAGTGGAGTAGCCAGATCGTGTGGCAGTTTGATGTTTGCTTCTGTGAGCTATGGGTAACTTTGTGAGAAATCACCAAACCGTGTACTGTAGCGCCCACACTATGTTACATTCCATTCCCATTGGCAGCGCACAAAGGTTCAGGCTTCTCCATATCCTCCCCCACCATCCTACTAGATCTGAAGTGGTATCACATTAGTGTTGATAATTTTAAAAAAGATTTATTTATTTCTTTGAAAGGCAGAGAGAGACAGAGATCTCTTCCATCTGCTGGTTCACTCCCCAGGTGGCCAGAGCTGGGCCGATCAGGAGCTTCTTCCGGGTCTCCCACATGGGTGCAGAGGCCCAAGCACTTGGATCATCTCCTACTGCTTTCCCAGGCCACAGCAGAAAGCCGAATCAGAAGTGGAACAGCTGGGACTCAAACCAGTGCCCATATGGGATGCCAGCACTGCAGGCAGTGGCTTTACCTGCTACACCACAACACTAGCCCAGTGTTACTAATTTTAATCACACTGCTGTGCTATAATACTGAAAATTTCTCAGGAAAATTAAGAGATTTAACATTTTTTTTTCTTTCTCACTAGACTGCAGAATTCTGCAGGATTCTGGTATAGTTTTTATACCACCGTGAGGTACCCAGAAAGCATACACAAAGGTTTATATATCCCAGTGTTTAAACCTTCTGCGTATTCTTTTCAAGTGCTGATCTTTTTGAAACTTGGATTTCATTCTGACACCTACAGCACTACGAAATAGGAATGAGAAATAAAGTGGGTGTTGTGTTTTATTGGTTTCCCATAACTTCCAAAAATTTTTGAAATCCACATATAACACACAGAGAGTTTTTTGGTGTTGTTTTTTGGTTTTGTTGTTGTTGTTGTTGGTTTTTTGGTTTTTTTGTATTTTTATGTTTTATTTATTTTCTATTCAAAAGTCAGAGCTAGAGAGAAAGAGAAAGATCTTCCATCTGCTGGTTGCCTCCTCAAACGGTTGCAGTGGCTGGAACTGGACCAGACCAAAGCCAGGAGCCAGTGGCTTCTTCTGAATCTCGCACGTGGGTGCAGGGGCCTGAGCACTTGGGCCATTTTCCCCTGTCTTCCCAAGCACATTAGCAGGGAGCTGGATAGGAAGTGGAGCAGCTGAGACTCGAACTGGCACCCATATGGGATGCTGGGATTGCAAGCGCCGGCTGTTTACTCTCTACACGACAACACCGGCCCCCTAGTTTTTCATAATAGACGTTTTCCATGAGCTTTTAGAAGACTCCTCATAATCATGTTAGGTGGGAAATCCTGCAGTCCAGCCGTGGGGCCTTGTTCCTATCCCCGGTTTTGCTAATTTGCTGTGTGGCCTTATGCAAATCATGTGTTCTCTCCTTTTCCCTTCGATGCTTTTGTTCACACCTTAGAGCTGAGGTTTCAACAATACAGAATCCAAATGGTTTTTGGAAGGTGATGTTTGTTCATTGTCACAGGGACCTTTTCTGCAGATGAGGATGTTGCTTGCTGCTGTTGCCTTGCGCCATCTAGTGGCCTGATTTTAGAATGGAGTAAAAGCACTGGTACAAGTCCGCAGTATGACCAACTCCTTTGCTAATGGGAGAGTTTTCCATTTTTCCTCCTGAAATAGATGGTAATAGTGAAATGTCACATGCAGCAAGAGTTCCATTAAAGCACCGCTGATCATATTGGAATCTGTTAAAAGCAAAAGCGAGAAGTAAGATGTTCCAATTATTCATAGACATTCCCACTGAGTTCACAAATTATAGATGATAATGTATAAGGATAATTATACTAAAAAGTCTAGAGGGACCGGCACTGTGGTGTAGTGGACTAGGCCTCTGCCTGCAGCAGCAGCATCCCACTGGTTCATATCCCGGCTGCTCCTCTTCCCATCCAGCTCTCTGCTGTGGCCTGGGAAGGCAGTAGGAAATCCCAAGTACTTTGGTCCCTGTGCTCACATGGGAAACCCAGAAGAAGCTCCTGGCTTCTGGCTTTGGATTGGCCCAGCTCTGGCCGTTTCGGCTATTTGAGGAGTGAACCAGCAGATGGAAGACCTCTCTCTCTCTCTCTCTCTCTGCCTCTCTCTCTCTCTCTCTCTCTCTCTCTGTAACTCTCTCAAATAAATTAATAAAATCTTTAAAAAAAAAAAAAGTGAGGGGGAGGGAGTCTGACCAGAAAATTCAAGAAATTCACTGGGAAAGCCACCAAATTTAGAAGGACATTGTACAGATTTCTGTGGAGATTTATTCCAGATTTATTTGGAAGTCGTAATTAGAGGGGGGAGGGTGTCTTCCATTTGCTGCAACAGCCTGGGCCCCAGCCCACGAGTGCAGAGGGATATCTTAGAGTTTTCTATAGAAATAAATATATAGGGACCAGCACTGTGACAGAGAGGTTAAAGCTGCCGCCTGCAGCACCGGCATCTCAAGTGGGCACTGGTTCAAGTCCGGGCTGCTCCATATAAGATCCCTTCTAATGTGCCTGGGGAAGCAGTGGAAGATGGTGCGAGTACTTGGGCCCCTGCACCCACGTGGGAAACCCAGAATTAGCTCTTGGCCCCTGGCTTCAACCTGGCCCAGCCACCGTCTTTGTGGCCATTTGGGGAATAAACCAGCAGATAGAAGACCTCTCTACCTCTCCCCCACTCCCACCCCTGTATTTCTGCCTTTCAAATATTTAAATAAAAAAGATACATTAGGTAGTGTTCCATATAGGTTTGAGTATGCAAAATATGACAGTTTAAAGATCTCTAATGTGCAAATATTTTACTGTTGGCAGTCGTGTTGTTGATCATCCCTTTCAAAATAATGATTCTGCAGATCTCAAATTTGCTTTCTTTGGTATATTCAATGTGGTTGTTTGTGATCTTTAATTGTGAACATGGAATTTCAGACTACTAATTTATGCATAAATGTTCCTAGAAGAAAATTCTGAGGATTTAAGGAGGACTCATAAGTTCATAGAGGGGCTAGCCTTCTGGCACAGCAGGTTAAGCCATTGCCTGCGATACCAGCATCCCAGCCGCTCCACTTCCCATCCAGCTCCCTGCTAATGCGCCTGGGAAAGTAGCAGAAAATGGCCCAAATGTTTGGACCCTTAAGTTCATGAAGGATAAACTTTGAGTGCTAAAAATTTTGAAATCTGTGTGTAGTTTTTTAGTAATTCACATTTTTCCTTCAACTTCTCGAAGATCCTCATAATCATCTCTTATGTAGAAAAGGTTGCACACGAGTCTTGAAAGCTCGGTTCTAGCTCTGGTTCTGTTTTGCTGTGAGACTTAGGCACGTCGTGGTGGCCTCCTTGTCTGCCCACCTCGCACCACTGGGAGTGGGTGCAAGGTGCTGAGTGGCTGGAGTAGGTAATAGGAGTGTTCTTGGTCCTGGAGCAGCACCCGGTGTGCAGAGAACTGCTCCAGTTCTTCAGTTAAAGGAGGTCTAAGTACCCCCCTCAAGCCCCAAGTTTTATATCTTAGATAATTTTTAATTATACGTAGTTGTTTTGATTTTTCCTGAGAGGATTTTTAGATCGAAAGTAGTGTGTTTGAAATATCAGTTTGGCTTGATTAAACAGGGTAATTAGGAGGCTTTGAAAGTTCCTTTTACTGATCACTGGTCCTTTGTCTTCCAAATCACACAAGTACATCATCATTTATTACCTGCCTTTAATCCATTTAAAGGAAGGGAGTGGTGTTTTATATATTGAAATATAATAACCAGCCTCAGGAGGCTTGGTTAACAGATGGACTGTCAGCTGAGTACAAGCAGAGGAATTAAGGTAATGAACACAACCTTTAATCAGAATGAAGACAATGGATTTGAAAGCCCATTCTTAGACTTGATGGTTCTGAAACTCAGAAAGTGAATTAGTAAGAATAATTGAATCATTATTTAAATGGGAAACATTAAAAGAGGCAAATCTGATCAGTTTCCTACTTGAGTATAAAGTTATATAACTTTTATAAAAGGAGAACCAACCAGCAAAGTACTCTGCCCTATGGTCATCAGATTTGAATGTTTTAAGTGAGGCTCTTCAGCACACACTGAACTGACTTCTGTAAAGTGGTGGGAGATGGTGGTGGGAGATTGTGGTGGGAATGCTGCTGCCTGGGGTGAGGTGCTGGCTTGTCATTCTCAGAATACAAAAGCTGCAGGAGGGCCGCTGATAGTTTTCTCATAATCTACCAAGAATCTCTATTCTTCCTTCTAAAGGTTTCCCACCCACTTCATTTGTCCTGTTAGTGTCGTCTCGCCATAGTTTCCTTATTAATATGGTCATCCTGCAATGTCTTTGCTGCATTTATCTGGGCGTATTCCTTTTTTAAAGATTTACATATTTATTTGAAAGGCAGTTACAGTGAGAGAGGGAGAGACAGATCTTCCATCCACTTGGTTCACTTCCCAAGTGGTCATAACAGTGGGGCTGGGCCAGGCGGGAGCCAGGAACCTGGAATTCCATCTCCCACATGTGGGAGCCCCAGAAGAACCTCCTGGCTCCTGGCTTCGGATCAGCATAGCTCTGGCCGTTGTGGCCAACTGGGGAGTGAACCAGCAGATGGAAGACTGACCTCTCTCTCTCTTTTTCCGGCCTCTGCCTCTCTGTAACTCTGCCTTTCCAACAAATAAATAAATATTTTTTTAAAAAGTTCTTAATTACTCTGTTCATATATATATATATGAAATTATATGTAATTATTATAACCTTTTAAATCATAACTAAAGTACTTTAATAGCATTATGGAGATACAAATATATGGCTGCTTAATGTTCAAACAGAAGTATTCGTTTTAATTGTTGTCTGATAAAATCATGGCTGAGCACCCCCCTAACCTAGTTGGAGGGGTTGCTGGAATCCCCAGATCTGTGCAGAAAGCCAGTCCCTGTTGTCCGGGTGGTGATTTCTCAGGAAAGTAGGACCTCGCTGCAGCGTGCAGTGCAGGGAGCCTGGCAGGAGCTGAGGTGCCTGCAGACTGAAACTGGGCCCAGAGGAGCTGCGCTCTGCGCTCGTGTCCTCTGACGCTCTTTAGGGAATTCAAGGTGGCCAGGTGTGCTCCGGCTGTTGGAGGGTCAGGTGTGAGTGATAGCTACCTTCTGTCCCAGACTTCTGATTTCCCTGCATGGACCTGGAATTTGCCTAAACAAACCCCTCTGGACAATACTGGCCAACAAGGTTTTGTTTATGGCAGAAGCAAATGACTTCTTGTGTCTTGTGATTAGAAGCTTTTCGGGCGAGCAGTATTACTCTCTCACGGCAGTGATTTCCCTTTGATAGAGGCTAGGCAAGGACACATGGGGCGAAGGAAACAGGCTGGAGGCTGGCTTCTGTCTCAGGTAGGGCCTGGCTGCCAGGCTCTGCACAGTCAGAACACCAGCGATGCCAGTTAGTGCGAGGAAACCCTAGGATCGTCCAGGCAGCCACCCTGAGCAAGGCAGACTTGCAGCCCCAATACGATCGTCCCAGTTTTCAGGTGGACAAGAGAAATTTAAAGGAAAAGGGGAGTTGGACAAGGTTATCAAACAAGTTTCTAGGGTGGGTAGAGGCTTGTTTGATGGGAAATTAGTGAATTCCTCCCTTACCTGGGTCTGCTGTTGAGGGCACCTCCAAGTTTTAGGCCCTCCTCTACTTGATCATTTTGATCGGCTCTCATTTATCACATGTGAACAGGAGAGGAAGGTGTCCTTTTCACAGGCGCAGATGTATGGCTGGTCCCAAAGTTAGAGTGGGAACAGGAAAAAGGGAAGTGTAGCACTACCACTTAACTAGACCTTCATTCCACAGGTCCTATTTTCTCCGAAAAAATCCTTTTGCTCCCTCTTACTTATGCTGAAAATTTTGGTTCCTGCCTTTTCCAAATGAAGTGTACATGAATACATTAGGATTGGGTGATGTGTCCTGTTTTATATTTAGATTCCTGTCTTCAGATCTGGAGAACTTTGAGATCCTTCTGTTTGCCCTCACAGGTGGTGGAACTGAAGTTTGGTGGGAAGGACATCCCCGTCACCAGTGCCAACCGCATCGCCTACATCCACCTCGTGGCCGACTACCGGCTGAACAAGCAGATCCGCCCCCACTGCCTGGCCTTCCGGCAGGGCCTGGCCAACGTTGTCAGCCTGGAGTGGCTCCGCATGTTTGATCAGCAGGAAATTCAGGTTCTGGAAGTTTCACTGCTCAGTGAAGGAAAGTACTTTCTGGAAATCTACCTCAGATTCTATAATTTGAACTTTGTTTCCCCAGGTGTTAATATCTGGCGCACAAGTTCCTATAAGTCTAGAGGACCTGAAATCCTTTACAAATTATTCAGGTATGTTGTCATTCCTAGTTCTTTTTCCTGAAGGGGTGACAGTGACCATATTTCCATGGCATTTTGTGTGTAGGATTTTACATGGTTCAAAAAGCAGAATATACAATGCAGTGTACACTGAAAAGTCCTTTTCCTAATCGTATTCCCATCTGCCCCAATCCTTATGTTGTGGGGGAGGCCCCTGGCTAGGTTTGATCCAGGCTACATTTTATCACCATGTGTGAACGAATTTAAGGAGGAGGCGTAGGTAGAGTTGAGCAAAGAAGCAAGATTTATTGAAAGAAAAAGGCCCGGGGCCTGGCATTATGACAGTTTGGGTTAAGCTACCACCTGCAACATCGTCATCTCTTCTTGGAGCATTGGTCTTGCCTGCTCTGTTTCCAGTCCTACTCCCTGGTAAAGCAACAAAATGTTGCCCAAATACTTGGGCCCTACCAGCCATCTGGGAGACCCAGATAGACCCAGATGGAGTTCCAGGCTCCTGGCCTTGGCCTGACCCAGCCCTAGCCATTATGGCCACTTGAGGAATGAACTAGCAATGAAAGATCTCTTTCTCTCTGCCTCTACCCTCCTCTGTCTCTGTCATTCTGTCTTTCAAATAAATAAAATAATTAATCCTAACAAAAAGAAAAAATAAAGACAGGGAAAATACACACTCAGGTGTGCTGGCGAGCTGAGGATAGCATGAGCTACGATGAACAAGACTCAAGTTCATCCTTTTGGTAAGGGTTGGATTGGACCTAAATTAATTCTCCAGACCTCTTGGCTTTTACTTAGAGCATGCAGTGTGATAAACTGTTTGCAAAGTGAGAAAAATACACAGGCTCATTAGGGCTTTATTTCGGGAAAGTGGGCCAGGGAATGGGAATTATCATACCCTTCTCTGTTCAACCTGAGCCCACGAGGAAGAGAGTGTGAGCTTCCGCTCTTCCTAGCTTTTTATGTGCTTTAGATAAACAGAAGTATTTACTTCCCAGTAAGAGGAGGCACTTCCTGGGGAGGGGGCCCCTGATTGACAGGTAGGTGAACACGGCAGCACAGAGCATAGCTTTCCACATCGCTTTCACAGGATAAGGAGTGGTATCTGGGGAGGGCGAGGTGAATATTCAGATGGAGTGGGGCTTAAGCACTGCCCATTTCCATGCCCCCTTTTTGGACATCTTGGAAGTGTCATGGCGTGAGGTACACGTGAGGCTATAGCACACACGGTACAATCTAGGAAGCGTAGGCTCAGATGTGAGATGATGGAGAGCAGGTGTGCTGAGCCTGCAGTCACGGATGTTTCTAGTCCTAACCCCCGACAGGGAGGGATGGCAGTGTGGGGCTGCACCTTCAAGCACTGGCTGGCAGTCTCACTTCCTCATCCTCACTTCCTTATCCTCACTCGCTAACTGCCTACATCACTTCTGTCTCTCCTTGCTTTTTGAATTCACAAGCAAATTGAATACAAATGTAACTCTGCTCTTTTTTTTTGTAATTTTGATTTATTTAGTTATTTATTTGAAAGAGAGGCAGAGGCAGGCAGAGGCACACAGAGAGAGGTCTTCATCTGCTGGTTCACTCCCCAATTGGTTGCAATGGCAGGAACTGGACTAATCTGAAGCCAGGAGCCTAGAGCTTCCTACGGATATCCCATTTGGGCCACTTCCCACTGCTTTCTCAGGCCATAGCCGGGAGCTGGATTGTAAGAGGAGCAGCCAGGACTAGAACCATCGCCCATATGGGATGTTGGCACTGCAGGCAGTGGCTTTATCCCCTCTTCCTTCTTTTTATAAATCATTTTATATCTTTTTTTTATTGTCACAGCTTAAGTTTGTACTTAGAGGCTGTTGGCTACTTCCAGTCTTTTGCTTTAAAATAGTGCTTGCCATCCCCTCACCAATAAAAAAGGGGGAGGAGGGCCTATTAACAGAAGAAAAAGTTGAACAGTTGAACCTCATCCCAATTTTTACTGTTTGACCAAACTTAAAACTTTCTGCTCATCAAGAAAATGAAAAAACAAACCACAGATATGACAAAAATTCAGAATACCTATGTCTGACAACTTATATCCAGAAAGCATTAGAAACAATAATAGTGGTAGAGGAACCCAGTTAAAAAGGGGGCAACCATTTTCAAAAAGATATTCAAATGTCCAATAAGTTCTCAGAAAGATGTTTGACACTAGTGCCCAGTACTGTGTAAGAACAGTTGCAGCTCTAACGAGAATGTTCAGTTGGAAATAGTTGGAATTGGTATCTTTCTGGTCATTGTAAGGTTTTTGTTTTTGTTTTTCCATTTAGTCAAATTAAATACTTGGAAACAGTGAAAAGAAAAAAAAGTCACCCTTAGTTCCAATCTTCTAAAATGACCACTGTGGGTTATTTTTCTTCATAATCATATAACTTTTTGTTTGTTTAGCCTCAGTAATAAAAATGTTTCGAAGCTGTTACTCTTTTTACAACTAAATCAAGTTAGATATGTCATGACTTTTTTAACCTTATGTCATATGAACAGTTTTTTTTTTTAAAGATTTATATTATTTGTTTGAGAGGTAGAATTACAGAGAGTGAGGGAGAGACAGAGAAAGAGAAATCCTCCATCCACTGGTTCACTCCCAACTGGCTGCAACAGACAGTACTGGGCCAGGCCGAAGCCAGAAGTCAGGAGCTTCATCCAGGTCCCTGACGTGGGTGCAGGGGCCCAAGGACTTGGGCCATCTTATGCTACTTTCCCAGGAGCAGTAGCAGGAATCTGGGTTGGAACTGGAGCAGCTGGGACTGGAACCAGCACTTACTTGGATGTGGGTGCTGCAGGTGGCAATTTAACCCCCCATGCCACAGCTCCAGCCCCTCAGATGACTATATATTTCTTTTGAAATAATTTCTAAGCTATAAAACCTATTGTGGAATAGAACTTCCAGGTATGGCTGAGATCAACAAACCTCTCCTCATAGGTCAGTATTAGTCTGATATCAAAGACAAAGTAACACAAAAAAATTAAGTATTAATATCCCTCATGAGGTGCAGGTGCTGTGGTCTAGTGGGCTAAAGCCTCCACCTGTGGCGCCAGCTTCCCATATGGGCACTGGTTCAAGTCCCAGCTGCTCTACTTCCGATCCAGCTCTCTGTTGTGGCCTGGAAAAGCAGTAGAGGATGGCCCAGGTTCTTGGGCCCCTGCACCCACATGGGAAGTCCAGAGGGAGCTCCTGGCTCCTGGCTTCAGATTGGCGTAGCTCTGGCCACTGTAGCCAATTAGGGAGTGAACCAGCGGATGAAAGTCTAAATATTTTCTGATGCAGATGTTACTTTTAGCATTTCTGTTTAGCCTTGTAGTGGAATTTCTGAGCAGTACGAAAAGGCAATCCGTCAATCATAAGTAAAAGAAGACAGGATAAAGGAAACCATTTAGTTTAGAAATGAAAAGTGAAAAGAATAAAGCTTTTTTCACAGGTGATGTAACCCAAATTGCAAAACATTGCTGACAGAAATTAGAAATCCAGGCTGGTGCCGTGGCGCCAGGCTAATCCTTCGCCTGCAGCGCTGGCACCCCAGGTTCTAGTCCCGGTTGGGGCGCCGGATTCTGTCCCGGTTGCCCCTCTTCCAGGCCAGCTCTCTGCTGTGGCCAGGGAGTGCAGTGGAGGATGGCCCAAGTGCTTGGGCCCTGCACCCCATGGGAGACCAGGAGAAGCACCTGGCTCCTGGCTTCGGATTGACGCAGCGCGCCAGCCATAGCGGCCATTTGAGGGGTGAACCAACGGAAGGAAGACCTTTCTCTCTGTCTCTCTCTCTCTCATTGTCTAACTCTGCCTGTCTGAAAGCAAAACAAACAAATTAAAAACCTAAAGATAATAAAGAAGCTATCCATTTTCATGGTTAGAGTCACTTAGTAGCATCAAATTAATAATTTTCTCTTAATTGACCAACAACATTTTAAAATGTATTTAGGAACAAAGGGTCTAGGGTAGCCAAAACAATTTTGTGAAAGAACAAAGTTGAAAGACTTACACTCTAATTTAAAACTTACGTAAACCTTACTGTAAAAGTAATCAAAGCAGTATGAGATTGGCACAGGATTAGGCATATTGATCAATAGAAACATAATCAGGCGTTCAAAAAATATCTATTTATGGTCAACTGATTATCAACAAAGTTTCCAAAACAAATTCATTTTTTATATTTATTTGTTAATTTGAAAGGTAGAGCTACAGACAGAGAGAGGGAGAGATATAAAGAAAGGTCTTCCATCCACTGGTTCACTCCTCAAATGGCCACAAGAGTCATAGCCAGGCCAATCCAAAACCAGGAGCCAGGTGCTTCCGCTGGGTGCCCCACACAGGTGCAGGGGCCCAAGCACTTGCCATGCCATCAGCAAGGAGCTGGATTGGAAGTGGAGCAGCCAGGACACAAACGCACCCATGTGGGCTGCTGGTGCTGCTGTAGTACCACTGCAGCCTACTGTGCCACAGCCACAGCCCCTGAACTTCTTATTTCATGCTATACCCCAAAATGAACTCAGAGTAGAGCAGAGCTAAACTAGAAAGCATAAAAGAACATTCAGGAGATACCCTTCATGATTTTGGATTAGTCAAAATGTTTTTAATTGACAACAAAAGCATGATCCAGTAAAAAGAAATTTTAAATTGTTTTTTGACAGATAATACCTTAAAAAATAAAGAGACAGCTGCAGTTTTAAGAAAATATGTACAAGTCATGTATCTGGTAATGAATTTGTGTTCACATTATATGAACAAGTCTTGAAATTCAATAGTGGAACAAAGAGCCCAATTAAAAAACATGGGCAAGAAGATATGGAAGCAGCCAAAAAAAAAAAAAAAAAAAAAATATGTAGAGATGTTTTACACCAAATCAAATCAGTCCAAATCAAATCTAAATGAGATACCACTACACACCCACTAAAGTGGTAGTTATCAACAAAATCAATACCCGGTGTTTGTGAGAATGTGAGGAAATGGGAACCCTCTTGGGAATGTAAATACACAAAAGTAGAGACTCCTTCAAGAAATTTGCAGCTATTTAAAAAGTTGAATGTAGAACAAGTAGCGTTTTGCAAACAATGAAGCTGTATCTGTCTCATATAGGCAAAAATAACTAAAAATGGATATAAGAGAAAAAACCCAGGGGAAAAGGTGGGTAGATCCTAATGATCTGCAGTTCTTCAGTGATTTTATTTATTTATTTATTTGCTTGTTTATTTTGGAGAGGCAGAGACAGAGAGTCCCATCTTCTGGTTCACCCTCCATATGTCCATAACATCCAGATGTGGACTAGCCAAGAACACAACCCAGGCCTCCCTTGTGGGTGGCTGGGGCTCCACTGCTTGAGCCATCACTGCCGTCTTGCAGAGTGCACGTCAGCAGGCAGCAGGGATTGGGAGCAGAGCTGGGATTCTCTGTTACGAGATGTAGGCATCCCAAGCATCGTTTCCACCACTAGGCTAAGTGCACACGCCAGCCTTGGATTCTCACATAAGACTCCAAAATCATAAGCAATGAAAGGAAAAATGAACTGGACTTCATCAAACTCAAAATTTTTTATGAGGGCCAGTGCTATGGCATAGCAGGTAAAACTGTTCCCTGTCGTACTGGCATTCCATATGGGTTCTGGTTCAAGTCCTGGCTGCTCCACTTCCAATCCAGCTCTCTGCTATGGCCTAGGAAAGCAGTACAAGATGGCCCAAGTCCCTGAGCCCCTGCACCTGGGTTGGAGAGCGGAAGAAGCTCCTGGTTCTTGGCTTCGAATTGACACTGCTCCAGCCTTTGCAGCCAATTGGGGAGTGAACGAGCAGATGGAAAACCTCTCTCTCCCTCTCCCTCTCCCTCTCCCTCTCCCTCTCCCTCTCCCTCTCCCTCTCCCTCTCCCTCTCCCTCTCCCTCTCCTTCTCCCTCTCCTTCTCCACCCCCTTTGCCTCTCTATAACTCTGCCTTTCAAATAAATAAATAAATCTTTTTAAAAAAATTTAGAATGTGCTAGGTCCACAGGCAACCTACAGAATAGGAAAAAATATTTGCAAATCACTTATCTAATTAGTGATTATCTATTACCCAGATTATATAAAGAACTCTTTATAGCTTAACAATTTAAAAAAGAACCTGATTTAAAAATGGGGAAAGAACTTAAATATACATTTTTCCAAAGAAGATATACAAGCAACCAGCACGAAAAGATGCTCAACATCACTAACTGTCAGGGAAATGCAAATCAAAACCACAATGAAATCTCACTGCACACTTATTAAAGATAGTTATTATTTATTTGAGAGACAGAGAGCTTCCAGCCAGTAATTCAATTGCCAAATACCCACAGTGGCTGGGACTGGCCTGGGGCCAAAGCCAGGAGCCAGGAACTCAACCCAGATCTGTGTGGGCGGTAGGAACACAGTTACTCAAGCCATCACCACAGCCTCCTGCGTCTGCAGCTGCAGTCAAGAACCGGAGCCGAGCATTGAACCCAGGCCCTCCAGAAGTGGGGTCCCAGCAACTCAAACGCTAGGCTAAATACCTGCTCCAGATAGCTACTATTGAACAAACTAACAAAATATCAGAAAATGGCAAGTGTTGGGGAAGTGTAGAGAAAGTGAGACGATTGCTCATTGCTGGTAGTATAACTGCCATGGGAAACAGTTTGGTGTTTCCTCAGAAAGCGGGACATAGAATTGCCCTGTCATCCAGCATTTCTACTCCTAAATACCCAAGGAAAGTGGAAGCAGGTACACCCATATTGAACACCCATCGTAGCATTATTATTTGTAGCAGCCTTATGTGCTATTGGCTATTGACAATGAAGAATTGTCCATAGACGTAAATTGCAGTATTGAAAGGGAAGGAGTTACATGTTACAACATGAGTGCATGTTGAAAACATGCTAAATAAAAGGAGCCACACATAAAAGGACAAATACTAGATGATTCACCTTATATGAAGTACTTCATATAGACAAAGTAGATTAGAGATTACGGGGAGCGGGGGAGAGGAGGAATGGGGACTTACTCCCTAATGATTACAGAGATTCTTTCTAGGTAAAGTTTGCTTGGTAATCTATAGTAGTGGTCACACAGCAGTGTGAATGCAGTTAACATCACTGGGTTATATACTTTAAAATGGTTTGGATGGTGAATTTTATGTTCCCTAGTTAACCAGGATTTTTAAAAGGGGGGGGGGGGGCAGGAGGGTGGATGTTGCAGCACAGCAAGTTAAGCGACCACCTGGGACTCCCACATCACAGGTTGGGGTGCCTGGGATCAAGCCCTGCCTCCACTTCCAGTCCAGCTTCCTCCTAGTGCACCTGGGAGGCAGTAGCTAATGGCTCGAGTACTGGGGTCCCTGGCGTGCATGCGGGAGACCCAGATGGAGTGCCTGGCTCCCAGCTTTGACCTGACTTATCCCTGGCTGTTGTGGACAGGAATGAACCAGTGGATGGAAGATCACTCTCTGTCGTTGGTGTCTCTGTTTCTCCCTCTCTGTCGTTGGCCTTTCTAATTAATGTTTTTAAAAGAAGAAGAAGAAAAATCCTACCTCTGCCCTTCTATTCTATTGACTAAATTTGCTAGAAATCCCTTCTTGCCGTGTAAATACATATAAGTGTATTTGTGTGTGTGTGTGCCTCTCTGTGCTTATTTATGTTGTTCTCTAAATTTGAACTCTACTCTAAAGGCAAATGATACCTAAGGTCACATTGTCCCCACTATCAAGTCGTGAGTTTCAGAAAACGCCATCAGTCTAACCTTGGCTTTGCCAAGAAGCTGCCAGGCGTTGTTTGCATTACCCTGTCTGCACTGAAAGCTTATACCTTTAATGATCTTAGCTATTCCAGTAAATAGGTTTAAAATATTATCATATTCATTTTTGTGCCGATTAATGCACTTAAGATATTTTATTGATGTTATTTCTGTAGTGTATTAACAATGAGGGAACAATATATTAGCAATTATTTTAGTTTTAGGAAGCACTTAACTAGATTAAAAGCTGTGAGTAGCCGATATTACATTTTAAAACGGTGGTCTGATCATATGCTGGGGTTGGTTGTTAGCCATGATCTGTTCCCTGTGATATGAAGGAGAGATGATTAAGGCAGACATCAAGGTCATACATTGGCAAAATGTGTGGGCTTATTAAACATAAAGATCCCTTAGGCGTGTGACCACGTATGAATCCTGTGCTTATGCAGGGTCTGCTCACTAATGATTGATTTCTGAGTGCCAGCATACTTCAAAAATCAGACTTCTTTGCCGTATCCTTTACTGCCAGCGTTCATCTGATAACCTCAGAGTGTCCCTCACTGTAGCATTTGTCTGTTGGATCCTTCTGAAATTTCCCTCCCTCCCTCCCTGTACATACACTGTCATCTCCAAGGGGGGGGGGGTGTTTCTTTAAATTGTCTGTCAGCCTCAAACGCCCCTGCACCGCGACAGGTGAATCACTCTTCTCCGTCTGCTGCTCTAGCGCCTTCGGAAGAGCGCTGCTTCTGCAATTATGTTCACTAATAGATTTCTTCATTTCATCCCAGGAGGCTATTCTGCAGATCATCCTGTCATTAAGCTCTTTTGGAGAGTTGTAGAAGGCTTCACTGATGAAGAAAAGCGCAAGTTACTGAAGTTTGTAACAAGCTGCTCTCGACCCCCACTCTTGGGATTTAAGGTACACAGCTCCATACCATTTGCTTTAAAAAACAAGTTATAACCAGCAAAGGCAGTAGAGAGTCAAAGGCGATTGATCGTTTTCAGGGATATAGTCATAGTATATCATTACATTGTTTATTTATTGTGTTCTTATTTTTGGGTAGACTTTTAAATTAATTAGGGACCAGTTATTATGTGTCTATCCCAATACTGGATTTATTTTATGCTGCATTGTTATTGTGCTCATACTGTATGACCCTTGTACATTATGGTTATGGTGGCCTGTGAAGAAACCCACATTTAGAAGTGTATACAATGGTTATTTAATAAACAACATCATCTACTTAGATAAGCATTTCATATTGCATTTATGAAACTTATGGGTAAATATTCACTTTTTTTTTTTTTTTTAAACAGGTAGAGTAGACAGTGAGAGAGAGACAGAGAGAAAGGTCTTCCTTTTCCGTTGGTTCACCCTCCAATGGCCGCTGCAGCCAGCGCACCGTGCTGATCCGATGGCAGGAGCCAGGTGCTTCTCCTGGTCTCCCATGGGGTGCAGGGCCCAAGCACTTGGGCCATCCTCCACTGCACTCCCGGGCCACAGCAGAGAGCTGGCCTGGAAGAGGGGCAACCGGGACAGAATCCGGCGCCCCAACTGGGACTAGAACCCGGTGTGCCGGCGCCGCAAGGCAGAGGTTCAGCCTATTGAGCCGCAACACCAGCCAATATTTACTTTCAATTAACCTTTGATCAGAAATTTTCATGAAGTTTTTTGTATTTCTAACTGAAATTTTATTTATTTTACTTAAATATTTTTAAAGGTTGATTTATTTATTCGAGAGGTAGAGTTGGAGACAGAGAGAGAGGGATTCCATCTGCTGGTTCACTCCCTAAGTGGCCACAATGATCAGAGCTGGACCAATCCAAAGGCAGGAGCCAGGAGCTTCTTCCAGGTCTCCCACATGGGTGCAGGGGGTCAAGGACTTGGGCCATCCTCTGCCTCCTTCCAAGGCCATAGCAGAGAGCTGGATTGGAAGTGAAGCAACCAGGACTTGAACCAGTCCTATATGGGATGCCAGTGCTTAACCTCCTATGCCGCAGCACCACGCCCTCCCCCCAGTGTTTTAACATGTACTAATTTCTTTATTTGGAAAGCAGACTAGAGAGAGAAAGAGTTCTATCCGCTGGTTCACTCCCCAGATACCCATATCAGCTAGGGCTGGGCCAGGGGCAGGAACCCAGGGCCTTGGGACGTCATCTGCTGCCTCCTGATACATTCGCAGGAAGTTGCGTGGGTAGCAAAGGCAGGACGCAATCTCGGGCACTCAGTACGGTGCAAGCGTCCCAAAGCAACAACAGGCTGACCCACTGTGTCATAACACTTGCCCCTGAAAAATTAAACATACAGGAGATTTGCAAGGGTAGGACAGAGCTTTTTTTTTTTTTTAAGATTTATTTTAATTTATCTGACAAAGTTAGTAAAAGAGAGAAAAATCTTTCACCTTCTCATTCACTCCCCAAATGGCCATGGTAGGGCCAAGCAGAGGCCAGGGTCCAGGAGCTTTATCCGGGTCTCCCACGTGGGTGCAGCGGCCCAAAGACTCAGGCCATGTTCCACTGCTCTCACAAGAGCATTAGCTGGGAGCTGGATCTGAAGCGGAGCAGCTGAGACGTGAACTGGAGCACACATGGGATGCTTTACCTGCTCTGCCACAGCGCCAGCTCCTCCCTCTCCTTTTCAAATAAATAAACTTGAAAGTTTTTAAACATAAAAATGGACTTGGTAGGTTAAGGTAAGCACCCACAGAACTGGAGCTGTGACAGAGAAGAGCAGTGGGAAGAGGTGGAGCCCAGTGCAGCGAGTTCACTTTCCTTAGGAGGTAAATCGTCAGCTCTGCTGTGGCTTGGAAGCAGTGAATAATAGAAATCTATTAGTGAATAATATTAGTCAGTAATATTAGTAGAATTGAAATCACTTCTCTGCTTCCAAATTACTGGAGAAGAAAATAACCCCGGACAAACAAAACCAACTATATTTACCAAAAATAGAACCAAAAAAAGGGATCGTAAAAGAGAAGTATAAAAATGAGGGTCGACATTAACGGCTGCAACACCAGTCGGGACCCCCACATCCCACAGTAGAGGTCCTGCTCCGGACTCCAGCTTCCTGCCAGTCAGACCCTGGGAGACAGCAGGGTCCCTCCCACCCGTGCAGGAAGGCTGGACTGAGTGCTCAGCTTTCGGTGTGAGCCTAGCCCCACCCCAGCCATTACAGACACTTGGGAAGAATGAGCCAGCAAATGGGGACACACACATTTTCTCCCCCGCCCCACCTCTGTCTATCAAATAAGCAAGTAAATAACTGAATAAAAGTGTGCACAGCCTTACCTGTTACAAGAGCCAGGGCCCACGCTGTGTTGCAGCAGGTAAAGCCGCTGTCTACAGTGCCAAAACCTATATGGGGGCTGGTTTGAGTCCTAGATGCTACACTTCCCATCCAGCTCCCTGCTAATGTGCCTGGGAAAGCAGCAGAGGATGGTCCAACTGCTTGGGCCCCTGCACCCACATGGAAGACCTGGAAGAAACTCCTGGCTCCTGGCTTCGGCCCAGCCATTTGGGGAGTGAACCAGTGGATACAAGAGCTCGCTCTCGCTCTCTCTCTTCTCTCTCTCTCTGCCTTTGCTTCTGCCTCTCTGTAACTCTGCCTTTCAAATCAATAAATCTTTTTTTTAAGTACCAAGGATAAATTCACCTAGTAAAGAAAAACACTGGACAGCTTGGGACACCCACATCCATATCGAGCCCTGACTGCTCTGCTTCCAGTCCAGCTTCCTGCTAATGCACCCTGGGACGCAGCAGAGGACGGCCCAAGTGCTCATGCCCTGCCTCTCACGTGGGAGACAGATGGAGCACCAGACGCCCAGCTTTGGCCTGGCCCAGCCTTGGCTGTTGCAGGGGGAGTGGACCAGCAGATGGAAGGTCTCTCTTTCTTCTGTTATTAAGAAAAAGACATTCAAACTGGGTCAACAGCAACACACTAAACACAGCGATCCAGAGAGATAGCACTGCTTCTGACTTCATAGAACCCCTCTCCCCGGATAGAAGTACAGAGTCTACTTCATAGTTGCTTTTTGCCTTTTTTTTTTTTTTTTTTTTTGATAGGCAGTTAGACAGAGAGGGAAAGGTCTTCCTTCTATTGGTTCACCCCCCAAATGGCTGCCATGGGCCGGCGCGCTGCACCGAAGCCAGGAACCAGGTGCTTCTCCCGGTCTCCTATGCGGGTGCAGGGCCCAAGCACTTGGGCCATCCTTCACTGCCCTCCCGGGCCACAGCAGAGAGCTGGACTAGAAGAGGAGCAACCGGGACAGAATCCAGTGCCCCATCCAGGACTAGAATCTGGAGTACTGGCGCCACAGATGGAGGATTAGCCTAGTGAGCCATGGCACTGGCCCATAGTTGCTTTTTTAAAGAGATAAATTTGGGGGTGGGCAATGTGGCATAGTGTGTAAAACCACCATCTACAGTGCTGGCATTCCATATGGGTGCAGGTTTCAGTTCCTGGCTGCTCCACTTCCAATCCAGCTCCCTGTTTGTGGCCTGGAAAGGCAGGGGATGATGGCCCAAATGTTTGGGCCCCTGCACCCTCATAAGAGACCTGGAAAAAGCTCCAGACTCCTGGCTTCAGATTGGCCCAGCTCCAGCCATTGTGGCCATTTGGGAAGTGAACCAGCGGATGGAAGACCTTTCTCTCTCTCTCTGCCTCTCCTTCTCTCTATGTGTAACTCTGACTTTCAAATAAATAAATAAATCTTTAAAAAATAAATTTAAGGGGCCAGCACCGTGGCTCACTTGGTTAATCCTCCACCTGCAGCTCCGGCATCTCATATGGGCACCGGTTCTGGTCCCAGTTCTTCCTCTTCCAGTCCAGCTCTCTGCTGTTGCCCAGGAGGGCACTGGAGGATGGCCCAAGTGCTTGGGCCCTGCACCTGCATGGGAGACCAGGAGGAAGCACAAATAAGAAATATTTGTTTATTTGAAAGGTTCAGTGTCAGAGACACACAGAGAGAGGTCTTTCATCTGCTGCTTCACTCCCCAAATGACTGCAACAGCCGAGGCTGGACGAGGCTGGAGCTGGGAGCTCCGCCCCTGCAGGACTCCTCCTTGAGTGGCAGAGACCACCAGGGCCATCCCCCACTGCCCTCCTGGGCTCAGAGGCAGGAAGTGGGTCAGAAGCAGGCGGCAGCTGGGAATGAATCTGTGCTGCAGTACAGATGCCAGCATCACAAGTGACCACTTAACGTGCTGTGCTGGCCCCAGCCCACACGACCGGATGTGACAGTCAGCCCCCAGCGTCCAGTGACAATCAGGCACAGCTAATCGAAGCGTGCCGCTCAGCCGGCAGGGATGCCTGGGGTCTTGTGGTTGCCTCCTGAATTCAGGAGGGGTACGGGGGGTACGGGTAAGGATTTGCTCCATCTGACCCTATGAATAGTCACAAAGGAAGCAAATGCTTGTGCATTCAGATCTCAGTGCCTCTGGGTAATGTTATCCTGAACACTAGGAGAGACAGGGCTTCTAGTGTCTGTGTTTCAAAGCCACACTCACCAAGGGGTGACACATAGTGAGCGTGTGGTGTCAGGAAAGGAAGCTCCTGTCGAAACAGCAGTAGGCCCAGAGACTTCATTAGTTAAGGTCGGGAATCCTGTAGGAGGAGTAGGTCCTAGACATTCTGACAGGTGGCGAGCAGCCAGTGGACAAGGCAGTCGGGAGGCCCTGAGAGCCACTGTTCCCCGCTGGCCGTGGCTGGCTCGGCATCGGCCGTCCCGCTGCCCGAGTGCTCCGTGCTTAGAGCAAGGCCGAGAGGGCCCACAGGAGTGTTAAACTGCGCACTAGAGCAACAGTGCCATTTCTGTCACCCCCGGTAACGATCCCTGTGCAGTCATAACCGGGCTATGATACCACGAAAAATACTTCCGGAGGCCCTAAGGCCATCTTCTTGTTGTGGATTTTTTTTTTTATGATCTAACATGAGTGTGAAATGTAATTAAGAGTTTTCCATAATAAATGCTTTCGCAGTTGTCATAGGTTAGACATCAGATCTGGAAAAATCCCCTCTGTGTTGAGGCGTTCCCGTCAGCTCATTATGCCTGGGGAAGGGCTGCGGCATTACTTCAGCCTTCCACGAAGGCTGTGTCTTTCAGTGGAGACTCTGCTACCCATAGCAGAGACGGGCAAGTAACAGGAAAGTGGTGGACTGCTTCGTGCCAGACGACTGCAGAATAACATCTGCTAAAGCTAATTAAAGTTTAATATGTTTAATAAATGTGATTGTTACAGACAAAAAAATCATTAAAGTGCTGTAGAAAATTGTTAAGTTACCATCAGGCCGCATAATAAATGGATAGTTTTCCTCACTGTGAATTAATGCAAATTCCCATTGTACTGTATTTAATTATGCACAAAATGGTGCCCTTGACTCAAATTTAAATAAAGAACTTCATTTTTTCACTTTTAAGACTCCAAGTAGGAAATTCAATTAGCATTATGAAAAAAACATTAAAATATAGCATTTAACTGCAAAATGTATTCCCAGCTTCCCACTTTCCCAGTGACTCTGCCAGCTCACTGAGCCCTGCCTTGGGGGGGGCCCTTTTCTGCTTCAAAAATGTGATGCTTCCCTGTAGCTTACCATCGCCCTCGTGTGCTCAGAGTCGGAATAGACCTGCTGTTATGTCTGTTTTGCCTTTGCTTCCTGTTCTAATATTTTTATGCTGGTTTCTAAACAGTAGTGGAAGGAGAACATACAAGAGCACATCAAAAATGTATGGAAATGGAATTAAAAGATGTTTATTTTGATGCGAAAAATCTTTGTGATCCATGCATAGCCTAATATTTTCTTGTCTGTGCACATTTAATCTCTGTGTAAGAGTACTTACACAGAGATACCTGTAGAATGGGTCACTCATGGGAAGGGTAGTATCTTAAAAATATACCTTACATTGGAGTCAGCACTGTGCCATAGTGGTTAAAGCCGCTGCCTGCAGAGCCAGCATCCAGTATGGATGCCAGTTCAAGTCCTGGCTGCTCCTCTTCTGATCCAGCTCTCTACTCCAGCCTTAGAAGGCAGTGGAAGATGGCCCAGGTGCTTGGGCCCAGTACCCAAGTGGGAGACCCAGAGGAGGCTTCTGGCTCCTGGCTTTGCATCAGCCCAGGTCTGGCAATTGTGGCCAACTGGAGATTAGTCAGTGGGTGGAAGACCATTCTCTTTGTCTCTCCCTCTCTCTATGACTCTGCCTCTCAAATAAATAAATAAATCTTTTAAGAAATATCTACCATACCTTAAGAAATAGCCATGGGGCTGGCATTGGGACACAGTGGGTTGAACCATAACTTGGTTTGCCCAGACTCCATATCAGAGTCCCAGTTCAAGTCCTGGCTACTCTGCTTCTACAAGCACTCCACATGGGAGACCTGGATGGAATGCCTCCTGGCTTTAGCCTGGCCCGTCCCCAACTGTTACAGGCATCTGAGGAGTAAACTGGTGGATGAAAAATCTCTCTCTGTCTCCCCACCCCTCACTCTTTCATATAGATGAAAACGAGCATTTGTAAAAGGCCAGTAGTTTCTTGTTACCATCAGTGCTCGGATCCCCCTGGTGCACCCATCCTCCCTCACAGCTACTTAGCAGACATGCCACATTCCATGCATTGCCCCTGGGGCTCCATCTCCCAAGTGTCTTCTCACCTGTAGACTCCACTTCCCACCGCTCTGCCTTGTGATTTAAGTAATGGGGGACCTGGGTCTCTGTTTGTATAGCTCGTAAACTGATGGAAGTCTTCTCAGATCCCAGATTCGGGTTCCTCTTTAGCAGTAACTGGCACAGGTAGTGTGTCCTAGCTCCCACGTCCTCAGATCGGCGTGGGGGACCGTGCTCAGAGTCACCTCTGACACGCTGGGGCTTGGCTGTGGTTTCAGAGTTCCCATCCCCTTGCCCCTGATGATTTCAGCAGTCGCTTGTCACTGCCCAAGTGTTTCCATGTGTTTGGCTATACAGTAGCCACCTTCCAGTGATGTCCTTTCATCAGCTGTCAGCAGAAATTTCCTGCTTCAACAGAACTTCACTGTTTCTCCTTAGCCAGTGGATCCCCATGCAGAGCAGTTTCTCTAGGAAAGGAGGGACACAGCTTGATTCTTTATGTACCACTTTTCAGGAAAACCAGGGGGTTATCTAGCACCTGCCAAAAGACAACCACCGAGTCCAAGTTCCTTTGTTAGTGCTGTGCCCTGATGAGCTGTGCGCCTGCTGTGTCTCCTGTTGCCATTGCTCGTTTGTATTCAGATGGCCACGTTTTGCTGCAGGAGGGTCCCCTCAAGAGGGCTCTTGTGGTTTTATTACCGCAGCCACAGTGGCTTTGGGACGCTTCTCTGCAGTCCTGTGGGACGCAGTTTCTAAAAGCCACCTTGTCCTTTCCTGGCCCGCGTCTGGGATCAGATGTTGTCCCAGTTTCTGTCCAAAGAGACTTGGTCCGGGAACTCCTGGTGTTGCTCCCGGAGGCTGGTGTTCCAGGCTTCCTCAGTGAAAGCAGGAAAGAGGAAAACTCATCCCAAGTTCAAACTTGCATTTCCAGTTCAAACTGAGCCTTGTGAGATTTTTTTATTCCTTTGATTTTATATTTGGATCTCTTTACCAATGTTAGTCTTGGTTCCTATTAGCTATTTGCTTGGTTCAGTAGTAAGTTATAGGATTTTTCTAAGTGGTGGGTTTTGTATTCTTTCTTTTTTTAAGATTTTATTTTGAGAGGTAGAGTTAAGACAGAGAGTCTTCCACCTACTGGTTTACTCCCCAAATGACCTCAATGATGGCCAGAGCTGGACCAATCCCAAGCCAGGAGCCAAGAGCATCTTCTGGGTCTCCCATGAGGGTACAGGGGCTCAAGGGCTCTGGCCATCTTCTGCTTTCCCAGGCCATAGCAGAGAGCTGGATGGGAAGTGGAGCAGCCAGGACAGGAACCAGCTCCCATATGGGATGCTGGTGGCGCAGGCAGAGGCTCAGCCTACTGTGTCACAGTGCCAGCTCTGTTAGTTTGTACCGTATCAAGTGGTTATACAGAACACTGTAGTGGTGTTAGAACGGTACCAGTGATTTACCGACCATTTCTGAAATCATTCCTCTTGAGGACCGAGCCACCAACAGATGGCTTCATTTGGTTCGTTTTGCCTTCAATATGTACAGATCACTCTCCTCGCCCCATTTTGACTGAATTTGTCTCGGTGTCTGTGGGTGCATCTGCAGGCTCACCTAGGTTAGTCTGGCTGACCCCTCTCCCCTCCCCCATCCTTCCTGGAGACTGTCTCCCTCTGAAACAGAAGCAGATAGAAGCCAGCTCTTCGCCTTTGTGCCGAGCAAAACCTCTAGAGGGCCCAGCTTCTCTGGATCCCTTGGTTGTGCGCGATACACAGTGTGTGATGCTGGCTCTGCTCAGGGCGAGGTGGTCAGGGTGCTGAAGAGGAGCCGATGTGCCCTGGGGGAGACGTGACCCAGCAGTGGTCACTGGGGGAGCAAGCACATCTTGTGTGCTCTGCAAAACGCACTTACGGCCGTGCTGGTAAAGTCGTGTCCCGCGTGCGCGCTGTGTTTCAGGAGCTGTATCCCGCCTTCTGCATTCACAACGGAGGCTCTGACCTGGAGCGGCTCCCCACAGCCAGCACCTGCATGAACCTGCTGAAGCTGCCTGAGTTTTATGATGAGACACTTCTGCGGAGCAAGCTCCTCTATGCTATTGAATGTGCTGCTGGCTTCGAGCTGAGCTGAGCTGAGCTGGAGCTGGACCCGACCCTCCGCGGAGAGACCACGCCTCCCCAGACCCGGACCCGCGAGGCCGCGCAGGCTGGCTGCCGAGGCTCTCCACGCTTCTTCCTCCTTCCCGGCGTCCTTCCCTCCCTCCGTTTTCCAAATGATTTTTATGTCAGTGTGGTCCCTTACTTAGGTGGACTTTGCTTTTCAAATACAACTAACAAATATTATGTGCCATGTGGCTGATTTAGTGGTTTTGCCAAGAAGAGCACAGTTTGTAGAGTAGTGGCAACTCAGTGGAATTAACCAAAGATGAAGCTGTGGCTTTGCTGATCCGGGGAGAGCCCGTCCTGAGCCGCAGCTCACTGCTCACTGGGTCGGCCTGGGCTCCGCGCTCTGCAGGGAGACAGGGTCTGAGAGGCCGCAGCCTCACTTCCAGGGGCCACCGCTTCTCACGTGGTTGTTTACAAGCCTAATTGGTAACACTGAAGGCATTTTTCCCTGCTGCCTTCCCCACAGTGGTTAGGATTGGAAGACTGATGACAGTGGTGATCTCTCCTGTGCTTTCTAAGCCATCTCCCCCACCCGGACTAGCATGCTTGTCTTCATCATGATGGTGTGGCTGTTGCCGCGTGTGGACGTGAGCGGGGGGCTCCATTCGTTGCTCTATCTCTGCCTCTGCTTTGTGCCTGGAGAGCTCTCGGGGAAGGCGGAGGGTCTGCAGCTGCTGCGGCATACGTGTTACTACAATAAAGGACGACCTGGGGGAGGAGACACTGTAGCATCTATTAAAGCCGTTTGAACCAAAGTCGCGGGCTGCGTGTTTGTCCCTGACGCCTGCCGTGGCCAGGTCTTTCTGTGACCCACACGCCCTGCCCCTCCCTGGGTGGCACCAGCCAGGCTGCCTGGTTATCTGGGGGGGAGTCTCCCTGCTTCGTGGTGCTGCTTTGACACGAGGACGGGACAGCCCCAACACACAGCCAGGGAGGAGGAGCGCTCGTTCTGATCAGGCACTTTATCGGGACCTGCCTTGTTGCTGGGTGACTTGCGTCTTGGCAGACAGAGGCGATTCCGAGCGCCCGTGGTGGAAGCGGAGTGACCCTTTGCTGACGCGGAGTCCTCACTCATCTCGTCTGTGTCTGGTGTGCCACTGTCACCGGAGGCTCCGCGGGCTGTCGTAGTGAATCAACCAGAATTAGCAATATACTTTTAAATGTGGGGAAAGGAATGACACTTTTAAGACAATGACCATTATCAAAACAAAATGTATAATTTCTTAATTTGAATAATAAATTAAGTGTTTAAATGCTATTTGTAGTCTTGATATACAGAAATAAAAGAATTAGGGTTTGTCCTTGGTTTTATTTTATTTGAGGTCATTTATGTTGAATGTTCTATATCTTCTTATTAGTTAATTTGTATACTTTTATTATCAGTATTTTGGAAATGGACTATCTGAGACTAAAGAGAAATTGGCAATTATACTTATTTGTGGATTTTCCTCAGCTAGTCTGAGCTTATTTATTTATTTGTATGTTCTGATGGCTAAATGTTGGCATTAAATTTTTTTTCCCAAGCTTGTTTTGGAGTTCTCCCCCGAATCATTGTGATGAGTTACATTCCGCTTTAGGGGAACCACAGCTCTGAGCGCGCCCTGGTGTTTGGATGTCCTTAGTTAGCGTGGCCTACGGCGTGGTGAGCAACACCAGATGGGCTGTCCCCTGGGCGGAGTGTGGGCTGGCCTGGCCCAAGGCCCTTCACAGACGCCTACAGCCTCGTCTCCAGGCCCCCTGGCTGCGAGGCCACCGCGATCACGGACACCAGCAGCCAGCTCTCCTGCTGGGTTGAGAAGGAAGAACTTTTTTTTTAAAATCTCTTTGAAAGGCACACAGATCGAGAGATCATTGTCTGGTGGTTTACTCCCCCGTGGGCCTATCTGGAACCAAGAGCCACAATCGAGGCTTCCTAGGTGGCAGGGACCCAACTGCCGGCGCCATCACTTGGCTGCCTCTGAGGGAGCCTAGAAAGGGGGTGTGGGCATCCCAGATGGCATCCCCCGCACCAAATGCCCACCCCTGAGCACAATCGCTCTATGTTTATTTATTTATTTTTTATTTGAAAGGCAAAGAAACAGAGATCTTCCATCTACTGGATTCACTCCCCAAATGCCCACAACAGCCTAGGCTGGGCTCCACTGATTCCAGGTAACAGGAACTCCATCCGGGTCTCCCATGTGGGTGGCAGGGGCCCAAGTACTTGAGCCATCACCTGCTGCCTCAGGGTGTGCATTAGCAGGAGGCTGGAGCAGAAGCAGAGGCAAGACATTTTATTTATTCAGGAGGCAGGGTTACAGAGAGGGAATGGGGGAGAGAGGTCTTCCATCTGCTGGTTCACTCCCCAAATGGCCACAATGGCTAGAGCTGGGCCTATCTGAAACCAGGAACCAGGAGCTTCTTCAGGGTCTCCCTTGTGGGTGCAGGGACCCAAGCACTTGGGCCATCCTCTGTGCTTTCCCAGGACCATTAGCAGGGAGCTGGATGGGAAGTGGAGCAGCCAGGACTCCAACCAGCGCCCATATGGAGTGCCAGTGCTTAACCGTAATGCCAGGCCCCAAAAAATCATTCTTAAAAGAAAATTCTTGCTTCATTGCCTTGTTTGCTTCTTTCTATGTAGCCCTGCTTTTCAGTAATTTCTGGTAATTCTGTCCTCACACCTAAATGTGGAGCTGGGGGCAGGTTATGGCACACGAGTTCTCTGGTGTCCCCCGGCTCGCTGGGGCAGCATTAGCAAGCCACAGAGGTTTGCACCACGGCGGTGCTTCCCCGAGTGCCAGATGAGGGGCACAGTCCCTGCCCAGTGCGAGCTGCCCTCTGCACACCCATGCAGCCCACGGCGGGTGCTGGGCTTCACGACCCCTGTTGGGACTTGGACCTCAGGAAGGGCTGAGGTGGGATTGACCACACCTTCCAGAAACTTCCTGAGCATTGAGTGGTAAGCCTGGGAAACTGAATTTGCAAGCTTCAAAGAAAAATGAGCAGTTAAATGCGTGTAATAATTCAAATCAAGTAGAAACTCAGGGTCCCTGACACTCAGCAGGCCGCCAGGAAAATGCGCCAACCACACAAAGACCTCAGCTTGAGGAAACTAAGAGTAAGTTCTAGAGCCTGGGGATTTCCTGCCTGAACTTACATAAGGGAGTCTTCCCAAGTTTGTAGAAATGTGTATTATGAAAAACCACATTTTTTTTTCTATTGCCTTATTAAGGCAACGTTGCTCTGCAGGGCTAGACAGAAAACTAACCCCGAATGCTCTCCTATTTTTCAGAGATTTATCTATTTATTTGAAAGAACAACAAGAGGGAGAGGTCTTTCATCCCCCAGTTCATTTCCCCATACGAGCACAACAGCCGTGTGTGGGCCAGGCTGAGGCCAGGGGCCAGGGACACCATCAGGTCTCCCACATGAGTGTCAGGAGCTCAAGCACTTGAACCACCTTCCACTGCCTTCCCGGGCACCTTGGCAGGGCCTGGATCAGCTCTGGAGTAACCAGGACTTGGACGGGCACGCCAGTGTTGCAGGTGGCAGCTTCACCCGCTGTACCACACCGTCAGCAACTCAGAAAATGCCCTTACGTCCATTTTTCTTCTTTCATCTTGGTTGTAGGAGGGAAATCCACATGATGGTTCAGGCATGGCCTGCAAAGCTTTGGATTCTTCAGCTGCCCACTCATGCAGTCGGAAGGGATCCTTGTCAGCTTCTAACTGGATGGTTGGTTTGTGCAGAATGTAGGCTGGGGCAGGCACTGTGACACAGCAGGGGAAGCCGCCACCTGTGACGGCCAGAGCTACAGTGAGCTGAAGCCAAGAGCCAGGAGCTTCCACTAGGTCTCCCACACAGGTGCAGGGGCCCAAGGACCTGGGTCATCTTCCAGATTGGCTTTCCCAGGCCATAGCAGGCAGCTGGATCAGAAGTGGAGCAGCTGGGACTTGAACTGGTGCCCATCTGGGATGCTGGCACTGCATGCAGCGGCGGCTTTACCCACTATACCACAGTGCAGGGCCCCTATTTTTTTTTTTTTTTTTAAAGAAAGTTAAAATTGTGTACCGTGAGCTTCCTGTCACCACACACTGAGTGATTTAAAACCGCACCGTGGGTTCCCTCACAGGTCTGGAAGCCAGAAGTCTGAAATCCAGGGACCAGCAGGGCCACACTCTGCAGGGGCTCCAAGAAGACTCTGCTTGGTCTTCTGGGGACTGCACCATTCTCTGGCCGGGGCCCGATCACACTAACCCGGCCTCTGCGGTCACAGGGCCTCGTCTTCTCTTGTGTCTGAAACCCACTGCCCTTGTCCTGAGAAGACAGCTGTCCGTTAGAATTAGGACCCACTCCGATGACCCAGAAGAATCTCCTCTCTAGACCATAACCTTAACGACACCTGCGTTGACGCTTAGTCCCAGCTGCTAGGAGTCCATGGTTCCCAAACCACTGGAAGTGATTGAGTCGCTAGGGGTGGCGGTTCATAAGCCTGATTTTTTTTTTTTTTTTTCGGTTTTTTAGAACAAAGATCTGCCATCCACTGGTTCTCTCCCCAAATGCCTGCAACAGCCAGGGCTGGGCCAATCCCAAAGCCAGGAGCTAAGAACTCAATCCACACCTCCCTCATGGGCATCCCCGTGTGTGCATTCGCAGGAAGCTGGATTGGAAGCAGGGGAGCCAGACTCAAACCAGACATTCCAGTGTGGAAGGAAGGCACCCCAAGGGTGCTGCACACCTGCCCCCAGAGAATCCTTCCGGGTGATTTTTGGAAAATAACTAGAGAATCTCAAAAGGCATTTTCGGAACTAAGACTTCCAGGGCGCGGCTTGCAGGCTGTCTCGACCTAAGCTGCCAGAATCCGTTTCCAGTGTGCCGACTCCCTCAGCTCCTGCGCGGGTCACCTCAGCTGCAAGTGTGCTAGCCAGGGCCCCCTGGAGGCTGGGCAGGGGTGCTGCAGCTCCCAGCGTGCACCTGACCAGCGTCCGGACTCCCAGCATGCACCTGACCAGCGTCCGGACTCATTCCAATGGCTGTGCTGCCCGAACCTTGGACCTGGGCCACACATAGAGCCGCCAGCCCAGCACCAGGGTCTCTAGATGGTCTCCCAGTTCCTTGTACCTCTGCACCACAGCCCCTGGGCCACTCATGCCATTGCTCCCTCAGCCTCCATCTCAGCCTGCTGAGTCTGCTAAGCTGATGGCTTTGTGCCACTTTTCTCTGCCACCTCCCTGTCCCAAGCCATCGTCTTGGATTTCCAGACTCAGGATTCTTTTTTTTTTTTTTTTTGACAGGTGGAGTTGTAGACAGAGAGACACAGAGAGAAAGGTCTTCCCTCCATTGGTTCACCCCCCAAATGGCTGCTACGGCCGGTGCTGCACCAATCCGATCCTAAGCCAGGAGCCAGGTGCTTCTCCTGGTTTCCCATGCAAGTGCGGGGACCCAAGCACTTGGGCCATCCTCCACTGCCTTCCTGGGCCACAGCAGAGAGCTGGACTGGAAGAGGAGCAACCGGGACTAGAACCCTGCACACCTATGGGATGGCGGGGCTGCAGGAGGAGGATTAACCAAGTGAGCCACGGCGCCGGCCCCAGACTCAGGAGTCTTTAAGGCACATCATCTTACCCTCCACCCTGCGAACAGCTGCAACCTCTGTGCCCAGCACAGCCATCTTCCCTTATTTAATGAATGTTTAAGGTTGATTTTTTGGAAAGGCAGAGTTGGGGCGAGTGTTATGACTTAGTGGGTGAGGCAGCTGCCAGCAGCACCAGCATCCCATATGGTCGCCAGTTCGAGACCAGACTGCTCCACCTCCAGTCCTGTTAATGCACCTGGGAAAGCAGTGGAGGATGGCCCAAGTTCTTGGGCCCCTGCACCTGCGTGGGAGACCTGGAAGAAGCTCCTGGCTCCTGGTTTCAGATCGGCACAGCTCCGGCTGTTGCAGCCATTTGGGGAGTGAACTAGGGGATGGACGATATCTCTTTCTCTCTCTCTCTCTCTCTCTCTCTCTCTGCCTCTCTCTAACTCTTCCTTTCCAGTAAATAAATAAATCTTTGAAAAAGTGAAAGGCAGAGTTAGAGAGAGAGAATCTTCCATCTGCTGGTTACTCCACAAATGGCTACAATGGCCAAGGCTGTGCCACGCCAAAGCTGGCAGCCTGGAGCTCCATCTGGGTCTCCCACATGGGTGGCAGGGATCCAAGCACTTGGACCATCTTCCACTGCTTTCCCAGGCGCATTAGCAGGGAGCTGGATGAGAAGTGGGGCAGCCAGGACACTGCAGGCTGTGGCTTAACCCCTTGTGCCGCAGCCGGCCCCTTATTTAATACACACAGAGAACTGAAAACCCGTGTGTTTGACTTCTTATTTCTCGCCACTAGAGTGTGTCATTAGATAAGCATTTTGTTCAGTGCATTGCTGTGTGCCAGGCACCTAGAATAATGCCTCGTATACAGCAGGTGCTCAATAAAGATTGGTTGGAAAAAAAAAATCTGCTTTGCTTTGCTAACCAGGACAGTTCAAGTGGGCCCCTACACACAGTCCCAGAATGGCCGTCAGTGGCTGCGACAGTTTACCCGCCCCTTCCGGCCTGCAGAGAACAGGACGGCGACCCTCGCCCCCTCCCGCCGGGCTCCCGCCTCCCTAACCGCGGCCAAGTGCGTTGTGGTCCACGGTGAACAGGCTCCACCTAGTGGTCAGGCATGGTAAGCCGTCTGCACGGGTAAAAGGCTGATGGTCAGGGTCTCGAAGACTGCGCGAGCCAGGGACCTGTCTAGAAATCCCTGTGTGAGCTCAAGGTCAGCAGGCCTATCCTACTTGGGTCTCCTCATCACAAAGTGTCTATTAAAACGGCAGCACTGTAAAGCAAGCCTCTTAATACTACACCTGGTTACAGAGGATCTGGCAATCGGGCTCCTGTGTCCACTCGAGAACTTGTGCACGATCGATCACAGCAGCGCTGTCCACAGCAGCCAGACGGACTCTCCTACTGGTGAAGGCTGCACAAGCTTGTGAGTGCACTGAAAACGTGATGTGGTACAAATGCAGCTAATTAAAAAAAAAAAAAATCAATCCAGGACGAGCATTGTCAGCTGCCCTGGGAAGACACCTGCTGGGACACGCACAGCCCATTTCCCAGGGCCTGGCTGGAGTCCCAGCTACTCCATGCTTCTGCCTCTCAGCTCCCTGCTAACGGGCCTGGGCGGCAGCTTATGATGGCGCAGGTGCCTGGGCCCCTGCCACCCACCTGGGAGACCCGGATGGAGCTCCTGGCTTCAGCTTGCCCCAGCCCTGGCCATTTGCAGCCATCTGGGGAAATGAACCAGCAGATAGAGGACCTCTCTCTCTCTCTTGGCCTCCGCCTCGGCCTCTCCCTGCTCTGAAACCCTGCCTTCCAAACAACAAATGTTTTTAAAAAGAAGGAAAGCCGAGCCCTCTGAAGTGGCCCTGCCTGGACTGTGGATTGTGCTTTGGACGATACTTGGTCATGTGGCTCTAAGTTAAGGTCCACCATTTCAAATTTTTAAACAGAGACTTTACTGCAAAGATGTTGCTGGAACATGCAGATTAAACATTTATTTATGTCTTTGAAAGGCAGAGTTACAGGAAGAGAGGAGAGACAGAGAGCGTGAGCGAGCTTCCATCTGCTGGGGCACTCTGCAGATGGCCACAATGTCTGGGGCTGGGCTACTGCTTTCCCGGGCCCATTAGCAGAGGGCTGGGTCAGACATGGAGATGCCAGTTCTAGAACCGGCACCCACCCGGGATGCGGAGTGTCAGGCGGTGGCTTAACTCACCACAGCATGTCGCCAGCCGTTCCAACTGCTCCTAAGCCACGGAAGCAGCAGTGCTGAGAGCTGGCAGTGAAACCACGAAGGGACGGCGTTGGTGAGCAGTAACTGTATCCCGACCTAAAAGGGGGTAAGCTGGGACCCAGCAGACACCCCCCACCCAGAATCCCCAACCTGCTGGCACCAGGGGTGGAGTCGCACAGCCTCCGGAGGGTGCAGGTTCCCTCCTAGAAGAGGCGCCCACCTGCCTCCTCCCGGGGACAGCAGAGGCACAGGCCACCGAAGTTGCCGGGAGAGCGGAGCAGCCGCTCTGGGTGGGCCCTGGGGGCCCTGAGCCCCGTGCTGGCGCGTGGGGCAGGAGTCACCGGCGCTGGGCCCCAGCTCCATGGAAACAGTTCCTGCTGTTTGTGGGGGATTTTGCTTCGTGGCTGACGGTCCCCACTTGTCTTTTGTTGTTCGCTGACCACATGCTTTTCCTGTCATTGCTGTTTTAAAAATTGCCGCAAACCAGGTGCCTTAACGCAAGCCAAGTGCACTCCCTTGCCCGGAAGGCGGTCAGCAGCCGTACAGAGCCGCCTTCCAGAGGCCCAGGGAGACACCTCCTTGCACTGACTCTGTGTGGAGTCCAACCTCTGCCCCGTGAACCAAGCACGCTCCAGACCACCCTGGGCCCACCCGGAACATCCAGGCAGCTTCTCCATTGCCATTGCAGAACTGGGGCTTTGTTCTTTTCTTCTGTTATTTGAAAGGTGTAAGTAGAGGGAGAGACACACAGAGAGATCTTCCACCCGCTGGTTCACTGCCCAGATGGCCACTGCAGAACTCTTTTTTTGTTTGTTTGTTTTAAAGATTTATTTGAAAGTGAGAGTTACACAGAGAGAGGAGAGGCAGAGACAGAGACAGAGAGAGAGAGAGAGAGGTGGCACAGCAGGTTAAAGCCCTGGCCTGAAGCGCTGGCATCCCATATGGGCGCCAGTTCGAGTCCTAGCTGCTCCTCCTCTTATCCAGCTCCCTGCTATGGCCTGGGAAAGCAGTAGAAGATGGTCCAAGGCCCTGGGCTCCTGGACCCGTGTGAGAGACCCAGAAGAAGCTCCTGGCTCCTGGCTTCAGATCAACTCAGCTCCAGCCATTGTGGCCAATTGGGGAGTGAACCAGCGGATGGAAGACCCTCTCTCTCTGTTTCTCTCTCTCTCTCTCTGTAACTGTGTTTCAAATAAATAAATCTTTTTTAAAAATACAGGAATCTTTACAGAAGAAAAGGGAGAGGGAGTTCCACCTTACAGGACTGTTACGATGGCAATAAAATGTACCCTTGGAGGGGACACTGGGCGGCCTGCACTTTTCCGGGCGCCTTACTCCCAAGACATCCGTTCTGCAGCCAGCGGGAGCCCACAGAGGGCAGACAGCCTCCACCTGCATCCGCACCCATCAGAGCTGCCTGGGAGCGTGGAGCTCGCTCTGGTACCCTAAGCTGTCTGCTCCCTGAGGGACACTCAACTGTCGTATCCTTCCAGGGCCAAAGACCACAGACCCTGAAGACGTCCAAACAGTTTGCACTGGTTGTTTACACTGACCATCTGTGCCTGAGCCTTAACCAACCACGAAGGGCTGATTTCACTTCCGTATCAGTGCATCATCTAATAAATATTTACTGAGTGGGAATCCTATCCCAGGCCCTTGTCCAAGCACGAAGCTTCGTTGCTGAGCTAAACAGATGTAATCAGGGAGTTCAAGTTTGGCTGTGTTTGGTGGTCATGGCTTGCGGGGGGGGGGGGGGCA
>CM027388.1:132327780-132341190 GCA_015711505.1 Sylvilagus bachmani
TCCAGGGTCCCAGCACTCCGTGGAGGGCAGCTGCCGGGGGCCGGGGGGGGGGGGGGGAACCAGGGCGGGAGCACTGGAGGCGTGGCTGTCGCTGTCCTGGGATGAGTCAGGACTCAACCCTGACTGCACACCCAGGCTTAAGGAGCTGAGGAACTGGCCCCGGGCCACCCAGCTGCTCCTCATGGGAATTCAGAGCACCCCAGAAATGACAGCGGCAGGGCAGCCACCCCAGCCCTGGGGGCCCTGACGCATGCAGGCCCACCCTGGCCAGGCCCAGCCTGTGCCTCCTCCAGCGTGGCCGCCACCGGGAGACTTCCCACTTGGCCACCCCTGTGGCCCAGACAGGGCACAGCTGGTGTTGGCTATCCTCTTAGAGGGAGGAGCTGAACCCCGCAAGCCTCCTCCCCATGTCCCAGGCCACCACTGTCCCTTCCTGCACGATGCCTTGGGACCCTGTAGCCCACTGCTTACTCTCAGTCTCTCCCCCTACATGGCTGTGACAGCCTCACCCCCAGGGGATATCTGGCAGTGCCTGGAGACATTCCTGGCCCTCCCTCCTTGCTGGCATTTGGTGGGCGGGGGCCAGGGACGCTGCCTGCCGAGAGCCCCTCCCAGCAGATGAATGATGGATGACATGAATGTTTCAAGGCCCAGGCAGCTCGCGGCTGGCTCTCTACCCGGTATCTCCCGCCTGCCGGAAGCCCTGTGCTCTCAGGTAACCCCACTACCTGATGCTCAGGAGCAGGTGCTGTGAGGCCGAGTTCCAGGGGATTGCACAGCACATTCGATCTTCCAGGTAACTTCAGATGGAGTTTCAGTTACAGGCGGCCTGTGTCCACGGGTTCACTCAACCCATAGAAACACTCAGCAAAAAAGAGATTGTGTCCGTAGAGAACATGGACGGATTTTCTTGCGTTAGTCCCCACTATGGAGTGTGACAGCTATCTGCATAGCACTTACGCCATGGCAGGTATTAGAAGTAATCTAGGGGCTGGCGCCATGGCTCACTTGGTTAATCCTCCACCTGCAGCGCCAGCATCCCATATGGGTACCGGGTTCTAGTCCTGGTTGCTCCTCTTCCAGTCCAGCTCTCTGCTGTGGCCGGGGAAGGCAGTAGAGGATGGCCCAGGTGCTTGGGCCCTGCACCCGCATGGGAGACCAGGAGGAAGCACCTGGCTCCTGGCTTTGGATCAGCTCAGCTCTAGCCATTGCAGCCATCTGGGGAGTGAGCCAGTGGATAGAAGATTCTCTCTCTCTCTGCCACTATTCGCAAATCCTACATCAGTTTATATAAGGAGCTTGAGCATCCGTGGATTTTGGAATCATACCAGGGACAGCTACATTTACATCTTTTGAAGGCCCTGTGGTCATGTTCAGTAATCTGTCTTCTGTGCACACAATACTGAGACAGAGGTGCGGGCAGCTTCCTGGGTCACACAGTGCAGCGGGGGGAGCACGTAGCTCCACAGACCTCAGCCCAGCCGCTGGCCCACGCCATTCTCAGAGGCCCAGTTCACAGGATGTGGGCAGGCTGGGGAAGCAGCTGCTCTGCTGAGGCTCCCCAGGAACCAGCGCCTGGTCACAGCGCCCCCCCCCCCAAAAAAAAGAGCCTACTACTACAGTGTGTATATATATATATATATATATACACACACACACACACACACACATACACACAGGCAGAGTTAGACAGTGAGAGAGAGAGACAGAGAGAAAGGTCTTCCTTTTGCCGTTGGTTCACTCCCCAAATGGCCACTACGGCCAGCGCTGCACCGATCTGAAGCCAGGAGCCAGGTGCTTCTCCTGGTCTCCCATGTGGGTGCAGGGGCCCAAGCACCTGGGCCATCCTCCACTGCACTCCCGGGCCACAGCAGAGAGTTGGACTGGAAGAGGAGCAACCAGGACTAGAACCCAGCACCCATATGGGATGCCGGCGCTGCAGATGGAGGATTAGCCTAGTGAGCCGCGGCACCAGCCATACCACAGTATATTTTATGACAATAAAAAATGAAAAATAATTCTCCCTGAAATAAAGAGTGGAAGGAGGCAGAGTTGGTCAGGGGTTCAGAGAGGGCAGGCCGGGCCCGGGGCTGGGTGAGCAGGGGCAGGGAGCCCCGGTGCCCTTGCAGGAGCCAACAGGAGGGCAGGATGTTT
This sequence comes from Sylvilagus bachmani, assembly GCA_015711505.1. NCBI lineage: Eukaryota > Metazoa > Chordata > Mammalia > Lagomorpha > Leporidae > Sylvilagus > Sylvilagus bachmani. Next base: position 132,329,935 of record CM027388.1, read on the forward strand.
GCCGAGACGCCGTGAGTTTTGAGAGCATCCCAAAGGCATGTTTCCAACTGCTGAGTCTGGTCGTGCTCCAGCCTCCGCGGACCGTGGCTTCCCCCGCGGGGCCACTGTCCGCGGTTCAGGCGGGAGGTGGCATTGGTGCCATAACTGCGCTCTGGCTGACTACACTCTGCCCACCCGGATTCTTCTCCGTGGAGGCGAGGGCGGCAGCCCCACGCCCACCCGTGAGACTCCTCACGCTTGCGTTTTCTGCCCTGATGATGTTTATAGCCACTGGGGGATTACGGAGCAGGAAGGGGCACCTGACACGCGTCCCCACGTCTCCAGAGCAGCCGGGGTGAGGGCCAGTGAGCCTGTGAGGACGCGGCACAGTCCGCTCAGCTGGGCAGCGTGTGGCTGTGACAGCGACACGTGCACCCGTGGAGGCGCAGAGTGGGAAGGAAGCCACCGCTAAGTCGGCCTCACGGAGCGCCTGTCTTCATTTTGCCAAAGGAGAGTGGGTGCCGGCTGAAGTTAGGTTTCCAGGGAGGGAAAGCCCAGGTGAGGTCATGGGGCTGCATGTGGACAGAGTCCAGGGAGCGCCCAGCGCCAGCGTAGCTGCCTCCTGCTCCCACACCCTCCCTCTCCGGCCAGCCCACCCCAGACGCAAGAGGCTGGCACAGCCTGCAGGGAAGGGGGGCCAGGGAGAAACCCACTGCCCGAGGAGGGCCGGGAGGTGCACGGAGGGACCTCGATCTACGGAGACCCTCCCCGCTGACCACACCCGGGTCCCCCCACCTGCTCAGAGCACCTGTGACCACAGGTTGGTGCCTGCTTGGCCCCCACGGGCGCAAGGCTGAGTCTCCTGTCTGCTTGGCTGGCGCCACCCACAAGTCCTCACCGCTCCAGCTGTCCCTGAGCCCCAGTAAAAATGACAGACCCCTCTGCTGCCTACCAGAGCTCAGGTACGGACACCACACGAACGCAGAACGGAAGGAATCCTTACAAAGGCGATGCCGGGCAACCACCATCCAGGCCAAAACTGGCGCCCGACTCCAACCCAGCTGCTGCCTCCACCCAAAACCCACCCCTGACTTACGTTTCGGGGACCCCGTGTCCCCTGCGGCTAAAGACCCCAGCGTGCCTCTCCCAGCGCCCTCCTGTAGATTTTCGTTTTTTTTTTTCTTTTTATTTGTGAGACAGAAAGAGACACAGACAGGCAAAGAGAAAGCGCCCATCCTCTGGTTCCCTCCCCAAATGCCAGCAAGGGCTGGGTCAGACCGGGCGGAGCCAGGAGCTGGGAGCTCAACTCAGGTCTCCCCACTCCCCAAGGGCCCCGCCTTGAGCGTCCACTCTCCCAGCACCATCAACGTGTGACTTCCCGGCTAAAACCTCCACTGGTGCACACCCTGGGGGGCAGCGGTGATGGTCCCTGCCACCCACCTAGGAGGCCTGGATGGCGTTCCCAGCTCACGGCCCCAGCCTGGCTCAGCCCCAGCTGCTGCAGGCATTTGGGGATCTCTCTCTCTCTATTCAAGTGTCTCTCTCTCTCTTTGCCTTTCAAAGAAAAATGAATCAATGCGATTTTTAAATCCATGCATGAGTTTGGAGGCCAAATCATTCTCAAGCCATAGCCCCCGGGCCCAGGGCTTAGGGAAGGCAAAAAGCGGTTTACCCAATGTCTGAGTGTCTCAGTCTCCCCTCCGGAAAACGGAGATGTCACACCGTGTCACAGGGGCCTGTAGTTGCTGTACCTCCCTCACTGGGAGAGGTTGTCCCCTCCTCGAAGCCTGGCGCTGGCAGTAGCGGGGGGTTACTCAGGCTGCCCCCGGCCCACGCCCCGGTGAATCAGGGCTGCAGCCGGTGGGCGGGCCTCAGATTCCATGACGTAATGGCGGTGGCTAATTGCCCCCAGTCTCTGCAGTGTGCGGGCCCTGAGCCACGCCCCGTCTCCTCCCCAGGCCAGGGGTGTGCTGGCCCAGACGTGGCGTTCCCCGCTCTGGCTGGCTGGCCCCTGGCAGGTTCTCGCTCCCCTGCTTCTACACCGTGCCCGGGGGACACCTGCGCTCGTTGGTACATCTTCCCTGCAGCTTCCTTGGGGGATGACACGCTTCAGCCAGTCCACACGCCGTGTCCTGTGGCTCCTTCCTGCGTGGAGAGACATAAGTCTCACTCTGCACCCCAGGCTCCCCCAGCGGGTGCCTAGCACATGCAGCTGGCTGGGCCAGGTCGGGGTGGTAAGCCCAACGACCTGGCACTTGACCTACCAGGTTGGCCGGGGTGGTATAAGGCAGGCGGCGAGCGGAGGCGGACGAACCTTCTAGAACCCGGAACTCCTGACAGGTTTCATCTTGACACGTGGAGAATGAGAATTCAGGATTCTCGGGAATTATCAGAAATCCCCCAAAGCCTGGAGCCGTCTGTATAATAGTGTATTTTTATATTGTAAGTAATATTAACTGACTGTAATAAGAAGGAATCATTTTGGGGCCAGCCCTGTGGCACAGTGAGCTAAGCCTGTGCGTACGGCACCGGCATCTCATATGGCTGCTAGTTCAAGTCCTAGCTGCTCCTCTTCCGATCTAGCCTTCTGCTGTGGCCTGGGAAAACAGTGGGAGATGGCCCAAGTCCTTGGGCCCCTGCACCCAGGTGGGAGACCTGGAAGAAGCGCCTGGCTCCTGGCTTCAGCCTGGGCCAGCCCCAGCTGTTGTGGCTGTTTGGAGAGTGAACCACAGATGGAAGACCTCTGTGTCTCTCTAACTCTTGATCTCTCCATCACTCACCTTTCAAATTAATTAATTAAATAAATAAAAAAGAAATATTGTCCTCTGACCCTGGGGAATGCCAGCAACCCCTTTAGGACAGTACTGGAGCAACGTGGCTCTCAGCTCTGCTGGCATGGCTAACAGCCGACAAGGAGCCTGCCACACAGATGGCCAGCCCCAGGGGCTTGTGGGACGGTTGTCTCTCGGAACACCGCTGCTTGGGCGTGCACCGTGCCCCGGGCAGGTGTGCAGGCTTGCTAGCACCGGCTTTATCCACAGGAGTGACTCACAGGCAGAATCACACACTTAGCCTGACACCGCTGCAAGCGAAGCTGACCCCATCGTCGCCCTTCTCTCCCACGCGCCGCGGGGTTCCCGGAATGCTGGCTGCTGCACAAGCCCTGTTTCCTGCTCTGGTTCACCAGGGGACTCCCCCCCCCCACCGTGTGTGGGGGGAAACTGTCTTGGGGACAGCCTTGCCCCTCACAACGCTCGCCTGCACAGGGTGGCTGGTCCCGTATCACGTCCAGTGAGACAGTAAGCTTGGGCAGCGCCTGGCAATGGCCCCTTGCGGGTGGGTGGGTAAGTCCAGAGACTGGACAAAATGCTGGACTCGGCCCCTCTCAACCCAGAGCCACCAACATCCTGTTCAGGGACCAGTTGAGCAAGCAGGGCCCTGGAGACCATTGATTGAGCTCAGGAAAATGATGAGAAGTTCTACTGATTTTTTTATTAAAAAAATAAAAGGACAGAAGGGGCTGATGCTGTGGCACAGGGGTTAACACCCTGGCCTGCAGTGCTGGCATCCCATATGGGCGCCGGTTCGAGTCCTGGCTGCTGTACTTCTGATCTAGCTCTCTGCTATGGCCTGGGAAAGCAGTAGAAGATGGCCCAAGTCCTTGGGCCCCTGCACCCACGTCGGAGACCTAGAAGAAGCTCCTGGCTCCTGGCTTCAGATCAGCACAGTTCTGGCCATTGCGGCCAATTGAGGAGTGAACCATTGGATGGAAGACCTCTCTCTCTCTCTCTCTCTCTCTGCCTCTCCTCTATCTGTGTAACTCTGACTTTCAAATAAATCTTAAAAATAAAATAAAAGAAGGAGCGCTTAAGTACTGCTGCACTGAAGATACCACTTGTAACCCCCATATCCCGTATGCAACACCTGACTCGAGTCCTGGCTCCGCTTCTGATCCAGCTTCCTGCTAATGCACATCTCACAGGCAAGAGATGATGGCTCAAGTACCTGGATCTCTGCCACCCATATGGGAAACCCAGACTGAGTTCCAAGCTCCTGGCTTCAGCCTGGCCTGGTCCTGGCTGCTGTGGGCATTTCAGGAGTGAATCCATGGCTGGAAGACCTCTCTGTCACCCTCTCTGCTTTGCCAATAAAATGATTAAAAAATAAATAAATAAAGCATTTTTTTTAAGTAACAAATTTGAGGCCTTATGAATACTCAACAGATTTCGTGACCACGGTACAGATTTGGTGTGTGTGTTTGTTTGTTTGTTTTTCCCACAAATTTCAGCTTTTGTGAGCACAGTCACTCAGCTCGCATGTTGAGATCACCACGAGGCAGGTGCAGATTTCACGCACGCACGTCATGGACGCACACACGTCATGGCATAGCAACACAAACTTGTTGATGGGGCACCAAATTCAGAGAGCAAGGAGACCCCTGGAGACGCCAGGAGAAGCCAGAACCTGCCTCCATCCAGGAAGGGCCCAGGCTGAGGGAGGGACGGGCCCAGCCTGGCTGTCCCCCGGGGGTTCCAGGACCACCAGGCCCAGCTCTGAATGGCACTAGGGGCCTCTCCGCCTCTGACAGCTGCTGTCCCTGGGTGAGGGCTGCCCGTGGGGTGTGCTGACAAAAGGAACAAAACCCTGTTCTCTAAGTGAGCAGTGTGCTTTGCTGACAAGCTGTGGCAGGAACCGCCAACCCCAGGGTAGGGAACTCCTTGCCAAGCCCATTCTGCCAACTCAGGAGGACACAGCCTCCTTCCCGCTGGAGCCCTGGTGCTTGGTTAAGGGGCCACTGCGGGGGTCTGTGGGCCCTTGATCTGCAAGGTCGTGACATAGAGCTTTGTGTCCTTGGAGAAAGATAAACTCACGTCACGGAACAAAGGTCTAAGCAGGTGCACCCCAAACGCGTCTGCATTCTATAAGACCTATAGGGGCTGGCAAAGTGGATTAAACAACACCAGGATCCCATATGGGCGCCGGTTCGAGTCTTGGCTGCTCCTTTTCCGATCCAGCTCCCTGCTGATGGCCAGGGAAAGCAACAGAAGCCAGCCCAAGTGCTTGGGCCCCTGTACCCACGTGGGAGACCAGAAAGAAACTCCGGGCTCCTGGCTTTGGCTTGGCTCAGCCCATTGCAGCCATTTGGGGAGTAACCCAGTGAATGGAAAATCTTTCTCTCTGTGTATGTATCTCTCCCTCTCTGTCTGTGACTCTTTCAAGTAAATGAATGTCTTTTAAAAAATCATAAGGAGTAGGGGCTTCTTCTGGGAGCGCACTCTGCCTGTCCCTAGCGTAACCCCGGCCTGAAGGTTCCTCACTCCTAGGAGTTTCCCTCCCAGACCTGCTCTCCTGGAAATGCCTGGCCCCTTCCTGCGCCCTTCTGTCTCCGTGAAACGGCAAAGTCAGCTTGTTCTGGCTAACGCGGAAATGACCAAGTGGTGGAGAGCCTCTCCCAGGGCAGGGGCGGGGCCAGGGAGCAGCAGGAAGCGGCTGTCAGAAGCACCGGGTGTGGGGCAGAGGCGGCTGCTGCTCCCTTCTGTGCCTGCGCGCAGGGCGGTGGAAGGTGACAGAGCCGGAGTGGGGATGGGGGGGGTGGTGAGTCACGGGCAGGGAAGGCAGACAGGTTTGCCTGGTTGTGCCAGGAGGCAGGCCTGGGGGACTGGTGGGTGTGTGGCTCTACCGTGCTGTCCCCGGCTATCTATCGCCTCATCTGCTGGCCCCACTAAACACAGCACCTTCATCTCCCGGTTAAGGCATCAAAGCTCCAATGGAAATGCAAATGTGACCTGGGAGAGAGTGGCACAAACTGTCCTAGTTCACCTGCGATACCTACCAGCCAGGAGAGCAAGGCCCCAGCGTGGGGAGGGACGGTGGGAGGCAGAGGCAGGGACAGGAGCGGGGCAGTGTGCACACCTCTGGGCCTAGCTCCAGGCCCAGCTGGGAGAAGGTTCAGGGGAAAGGTCAAGGCCAAAGTCTACAGACCTGCGTTCTGCAACCTCTTCCCTGCGAGACAGGGTTGCTGCTTGGGACTGCACAGCCCCAGCACTGTTCCCCGGGGACTGAGCGATGTCACCTGTTGTTTTGGGATTATTCTTTGCCACGCACCTGTAGCTTCCCTGTTCGCAGCCTAGGAATACAAATTCCACATTCCAAATCCCTTCCCAGCAACCGGCGCAGAGTGGGCGAGTGGGCGAGCAGGTGGCAAGATGACACAGCAAGAACAGAGCGAACCAGATTCCCAGGGCCTGCACTGTGGTGCTGAGGGCTAAGCCACTGCTCGGGACAGTGACATCCCTTACATGGGTGCCTCTTCCGGTCCCCCCCATCCGCTCCTGTTACAACCCTGCTTCCTGCTAATGCGCCTGGGAAGGCAACAGGTGTTGCCTGGGTACCTACGTGGGAGACCCAGACAGAGTTCCTGGCTCCTGGCTTCAGCTTAGCTCAGCCCTGGCTGTTGTGAGCATTTAGTGAATGAACCAGCAGATGGAAGATCTGTCTCTCCCTCTCTCTCTGTTACTCTGCCCTTCAAATAAATAAATCGTTAAAAAAAAAATAAGCACATTTTCAAATCATTCAACCCCAGAAATTCTGTGCCTGAGCGCAAGTCCCAGCGCTATGTCTGACTCCAGTTTCCTGCCAACGCAGACCCTGGGAGGCCGCAGCGATGGCTCAAGTGACTGGGTCCCTCCCACTCCCGTGGGAGCCTGGATTGAGTTCCCAGCTCCTGGCTTCAGCCCCAGCCCAACCCTGGTTATAATAGGCATTTGGGGAGTGAATCAGCGGATGGAAGCTCTCTCTGTCTGTCTCTCCAAATTCATTAATTAATATTTTTTTCAAAAGGGAAAAAATTCTGATTCATGCTGCGACATGATGAACCCTAAAGACATCATGCTGAGTGAAATCAGTTGTGAAAAGACAAACAGTGTAAGGTTCCACTTCTCCGAGGCCCCTAAAATCCTTAGCTCCATAAGAGACAGAAAGTAGAATGGTGGGTGCCAGCGGCTGGAGAGAGGGAAGAGGAAAAGGTTGTGGAGACGGAGGGTGGTGACGGTTAACCAACATCAAAGACGCACTACGCCCATGAGCCCACAGAGCTGTGCACTTAAAAATGGTGTAGATGGTGCAGTTTATGTTACATGTATTTTAATAGGATAACAACTTGGAAAAATCCTTTATGATCGTATGTGTGTGTGTGTGTGTGTGTGTGTGTTACACCACAATAAAGAAAGCACAAATCCCAAATCAAAATGGATGTGAATTGGAGATGGTGCTGGATGAGGCCAGGGGCAGAGAAGGAAATTTTCCAAATGAGAGATTCTGGCTTGGATGGAGACCCCTTCCCTCATTTGTAAATTGAGGCAGCCACTCCTTTCACAGGGAGACCAGAGCTGCCCCAGCGGCTTCTTCACTGCATTCTGTGTATTTGTGCCCCAAGTGTCTAGTTTTCAGCTGGGCTGCGTGTTAACGAGGGGTGCAGGGTGCCACGAGCGTTCTCCCAGGCCATGCAGCCTGCCCTGGGTTAGGATGTGGGAGACGCACCTGTGAATGTGCCAGTGGGTGTGTATGTGCGTATGTGTTCACGTGTGGGTGTGTGTATTGTGACTGTGTGAGCATATGTGTGTGAATGGGTATGCGTAAGGCTAGTGGGGACTGAGCCTCCCATCGGTGGGGCTGGGAGCCTCCCAGGGCTCATGTAGGTAAGGCCTGGCCTTTGTCATTCTGACTCAGCCCCCATAGAGGCAGGCAGGGTGTGCCTGCTCATGGATAAGTCCCAGGTCTGTTCAGACCCGGAAAACCCGTCCTGTGCTGGACTCAGGCCCAGGGCCCTGTGCGATGAGGCCCAGGCCCTCCCCCAGCGCCTCGGGCAGCCACTAGGTTCCCGTCAGCCAAGAAGAAAGAGAAAGTGCAAGGTCACAAAGGGCGCTTATCTCTTCCAGGACAGGGAATCTGCCCTTGGCACCAGGAGGCACCCTTGCTTCCCAGGAGGCATCTGGACAAAGTCCTTGCAGGGCATTGTTCTCAACCCTGGCCACCCATTAGACTCCAGGGTTATAAAAAGCTCCAGACTCAGTGGTCAGGCTGAGGCCAGGTTACGAGCACCACTCTGGTCGCTGAGGCGGGAAACTCTTGACCAGGGCATCTGTTCCCATCGTTCCAGAACTCTCCTTCTAGTGTCTTGCATCCTTGGGGGACAGAATTGGTGCTGGACGACAGGTCAGCATTTGGCACAGTGCTTGGGAGGCCCACATCCCATATCAGAGGGCCTGGGTTCAAGTCCCGGTGCTACTTCCCGCTAATGCACACCCTGGGAGACAGCAGGTGATGAACAAGCAGATGGAAGGTCTCCTTTCTCTCTCCCTCTGTTTCTGTGACCTACAGATGGATTCTGGGATGGATTCTGATGCCCAAGACAGCGGGTGGTGGGTAGGCACATCATCTTTTTTTTTTTTTTAAAGGCAGAATGGACAGTGAGAGAGAAAGACAGAGAGAAAGGTCTTCCTTTGCCGTTGGTTCACCCTCCAATGGCCGCCGCACTGATCCGAAGCCAGAAGCCAGGTGCTTCTCCTGGTCTCCCATGCGGGTGCAGAGCCCAAGCACTTGGGCCATCCTCCACTGCACTCCTGGACCACAGCAGAGAGCTGGACTGGAAGAGGAGCAACCGGGACAGAATCTGGCACCCCGACCGGGACTAGAACCTGGTGTGCCAGCGCCGCAGGTGGAGGATTAGCCTAGTGAGCTGCAGCACCTGCCTGAGAATCATATTTAACATTAAATAAAATTCCCATGGGGGGCAGACGTTTGGTGCAGTGGTTATGATGCTGCCTGGGATATCCACATCCTATACAGAAGTGTGCAGGTTTGAGTCCCAGCTCTGCTTCCAATTCCAGTTTCCTGCCGATGAGCACTCTGGGAGGCAGAAGCAGTTGGGTCCTTGCCACTCATCTGGGAGACCTGGGTTGAGTTCCCAGCTCCTAGCTTCACCAGACTGGCTCAATCTTGGCTGTTGTAGGCATTTGGGACATTGAACCAATGGATGGAAGATCTCTCTGTCTTGTCTTCCTACTTTTCAAATTAAAGTAAGCAAATAAAATTTTTTATTTCCTTTTTTTTTTTTTTTTGATAGGCAGAGTGGACAGTGAGAAAGAGAGAGACAAGGTGAAAGGTCTTCCTTTACCATTGGTTCACCCTCCAATGGCTGGCGCACTGTGGCCAGTGCACCGCGCTGATCCAAAGCCAGGAGCCAGGTGCTTCTCCTGGTCTCCCATGGGGTGCAGGGCTCAAGCACTTGGGCCATCCTCCTCTGCACTCCCGGGCCACAGCAGAGAGCTGCCCTGGAAGAGGGGCAACCGGGACAGAATCCGGCACCCCAGCTGGGACTAGAACTCGGTGTGCCGGCACCGCAAGGTGGAGGATTAGCCTGTTGAGCCACGGCGCCAGCCAAATTTTTTAAAAATTATTATGACTGTTCAAGTAGTAGTGATTATCATTTGTGAGGTTTTTTTTTAAAGATCCAGTTTATTTATTTTAAAGGCAGAGTAGGGGAGAGAGAGAGAGAGAGAGAGAGAGAAGAGAAGAGAAGAGAAGAGAAGAGAAGAGAAGAGAAGAGAAGAGAAGAGAAGAGAAGAGATTTTCCAGCTGCTACTTCATTCCCCAAATGCCCTCAACAGCTCAGGCTGAACCAGGCTGAAGCCAAGAGCCAGGAGCTTCATCCAGGTCTCCCATGCATATGGCAGGAACCTGAGAACTTGGGCCATCATCCCCTGGCCCTGGGTGCATCACTAGGAAGCCGAGTCAGAGGATCAGGGACTTGACCCAGGCACTCTGATAGGAGATTTGAGTCTCCAAAGCGGCACAGCACCCACCTCACCAATTAGGTTATTTACAAAAGGAGAACATTGCAAGAGACTCAAACATCATTGTGAATTAATTAGCATGTAGGGGCAGGCTTTGAGCTCCTGCCTGGGACTTCCACATTCCACACTGGGGTGCCTGGCTTTGAGTCACCTCCACTTCCCATCTGGCTTCCTGCTGGTGTGCATCCTGCAGGGCCACGCTGTGATGATTCCATAATGGGCTGAGGTCCACCGAGAGGAGCCTCTGACTTAGTAGGCGCTGTCAGGTGTGCTCTATTCACACGGGAAGGATAAGAGGCCCTTTCTGTCAGTTGCAAATAAGGCCCACAGGGGTTGTTTTGGGTTGAGTTGTGTCTCCTCCAACAGACTGTGGAAGCTCCAGGCCATGTGACAATGGAGGTAGAGATTGGGCCCCTGCCATCCATGTGGGAGACCTCAATGAAGGTTGTCTCTTGGCTTTAGCTGGGTCCAGCGCTGGCTGTTGCACCCATATGGGGAGTGAATCAGCTGATGGAAGATCTCTCTCTCTCTTTCCCTTTCTCTTTCTGATGCTCTGTTTTTCAAATAAGGGGAAGTCATTGGGGCCAGTGCTGTGGTGTAGCGGGTAAAGCTGCCACCTGCAGTGCTGGCATCCCATAAGGGTGTAGGTTGGAGCTCCGGCCGCTCCACTTCCGATCCAACTCTGCTGTGGCCCAGGAGGGCAGTGGAGGATGGCCCAAGTCCTTGGGCCCCTGCAGCTGCATGGGAGACCAGGAAGAAGCATCTGGCTCCTGGCTTTGGATTGGGACAACTCTAACCGTTGCGGCCATCTGGGGAGTGAACCAATGGAAGGAAGACCTTTCTCTCTCCCTCTCCCTCTCCCTGTCTGTAACTCTAACTTTCAAATAAATAAATATTTTTAAAAAAGACAACACAGCGTGTAACAATATTTCGTTCAGCCACAAGCTATGTGAACAACGGCGATCCCATAGCCTGCACTGTCTGGTGACACCATAGCCACATGCTGTGTCTGTGTAAGCATATCTTGTGATGTCCCCACAATGACACAACCACTGACAACGCATTTATCAGAATGCTAAGCAGCCCACAGCTGTTTCAAGGAATAGAATACAGAATGATGTGAAGTCTCAACATACAACATAAAATCTGAGAGCACTTACTGGCAAGGCCCCCGTTCGTTTCTGGGGCTGCCGCAGCCTGGGTCGTTCCAGCAACAGAAATTTTTTTTTTTTTTTTTTTTTGACAGGCAGAGTGGACAGTGAGAGAGAGAGACAGAGAGAAAGGTCTTCCTTTGCCGTTGGTTCACCCTCCAATGGCTGCCGCGGACAGCGCGCTACGGCCGGCGTACCGTGCTCATCCGATGGCAGGAGCCAGGTGCTAGGTGCTTTTTCCTGGTCTCCCATGGGGTGCAGGGCCCAAGCAC
>CM027388.1:132341290-132450867 GCA_015711505.1 Sylvilagus bachmani
GGCTGGCCTGGAAGAGGGGCAACTGGGACAGAATCCGGCGCCCCGACCGGGACTAGAACCTGGTGTGCCGGCGCCGCAAGGCGGAGGATTAGCCTGGTGAGCCACGGCACCGGCCCAGCAACAGAAATTTATCCTCACAGCTCTGGGGACTCACGGCCAGGCACGGCAAAGCCTGGGCCTCTCTCCTTGGCTTGTGAGCAGCTGTCAGCCCCCTGCGCCTCTGTACAGCCCCTCGTCTCTGTGCGTGACAACCTCCCTGTCTGACATCCTCTTTTCTAAGATTTATTTATTTACTTGTTACAGAGAGAGGGAGAGACACAAAGAGAGGTCTTCCATCTGCTGGTTCACTCCCCAAATGGCCACAATGGCTGGAGCTGGGTTGATCCGGAGCCAGGAGCCAGGAGCTTCTTCTGGGTCTCCCATGTGGGTGCAGGGTCCCAAGGACTTGGGTCATCTTCTACTGCTTTCCCAGGCCACAGCAGAGAGCTGGACTGGAAGTGGAGCAGCCGAGACTCGAACCAACGCCCATATGGGAAGCCGGCACTGCAGGTGGCAGCTTTACCCACTAGGCCACAGCACCGGCCCCAATGACTTCCCCTTTTCATAAAGACAATAGTCATATTGGATGAGGACCCAGCCCAGTGACCTCACTGCACCTTAGAATCACCTCTCCAAACAGCCACATGCTGAGGTACTGGAACCCGGGCTTCAACGTTTACGTTTGGGAGACACAATTCAGCCCCTAAGAAGGTCTCAAAGGCAAAACTCTTAAGAAACTCTGCTTTAGGGGCAGGCTGTTGGTGCAGCAGCTAAGACATCCTTGGGATGCCCACGTCCCATAGCAGAGCGCCTGGGTTCAAGTACAACTCCTGACTCCAGCTCCTGGAGCATCCTGGGAGGCAGCAGGCGATGGCTGGGGTGTCTGGGTCCCTGCCACTCACATGAGGGGCCTGGACTGAGTTCCTAGCTCCTGGCTTCAGCCTTGCTCAGCCCTGGCTCTCACAGGCTCCAACAGCCTCTCCACAGCTCGGGGAGGGGGAGTGTGCAGCTCTGGAAACAAAACTAACCCCAGAATAACAACCAACAATCTGCGCTCTGTTTGCTGGTGACTGTGCACCAAGCAACGCCGACCACAGAGGTGCCTTCCCGGGGAGCCGGGCACCAGGAAGCGGGCGCCCTGTGACTGGCAGATACCTGCGCGTGCTCGCTCTGAATTAGACGGCTGGCAGTGTGGTTTACAGATAAGCCCTGTGAGTGGCTTCCCTTATTCATCACCATGGCGGTTTTGTTTTCTGTATTTGCTTTGTTTTTTTAGTTCCATGTATTAGATAAAATACACGTTGCTATGAGGAAGTCAAAGAATGCCGTATGATGCAGCAGACAGGGCCCTGCCAGTCCACGTCTCAGGGACAGCCTCAGCCAGACTGAGACACACTCGCTCATACAGATGTGTAGCTTGCACTTGCGCATGGTCCATACCTATGTCCTCCCGCACAACGGGCTTCCCACTTAGACAACCTTCCAAGTCAGAACACGGTATCTACCATTCTCTCCAGTGGCTGCACAGTATTCCACAGAGGGTCCTGGCACTTCGAATTTCACCAACGGCCGTTGAGGTCATTTGGCGAGTGAAGCAGTGGATGGAAGGCATTGGGCCATCTTCTACTGCCTTTCCAAGCCCTAGCAGAGAGCTGGATCAGAAGTGGAGCAGCCAGGACTCGAACCGGAGCACATGTGGAACAACAGCACTGCAGACAGCGGCTTTACCAGAACCCTAACCAGAATCTTAATTGCAGCATCAAATGTTCAACTCTATGACATATGGAATATATCTCAACTAAAATAAAGACATTGAAAGGTAATGCATATTTGCAATTTCCATCCACACTGCATACCTGCCCTACAGAAAGGCTGTATCCATTCATACTTCCCAACAGTGTTCACCTGAGCACCCCAAAGCTCTCAGAACTTTGGGTATCTTTGATTTTTAGGTTTTTGCCAATCTGCTTAGTGAAAACATCTTCCTAGGGCCATCATTGTGGTGTAGCTGGTTAAACTGCTGCCTGCAACCCTGGCATCCGATAGGGGCGCTAGTTCGAGTCCCAGCTGCTCCACTTCTGATCCAGTTCCCTGTTAATGGTCTGGAAAAAGCAGAATAAGATGGCTCAACTGCTGGAGCCCCTGCCACACATGAGAGACCCAGAAAAAGCTCCTGGCTCCCAGCTTTGGTCTGGAACCAGGCCCAGCTATTGTGACCATTTGGGGAGTGAACCAGCAGATGGAAAATCTCTCTAACTCTGCCTTTCAAATAAGTAAATAAAAATAAATCTATAAATAAATAAAGAAAGAAGATATCTTCCTTTCATTGCCATGTCTCTGATTACTAATGAATGGAGCATCATTTTTTCATGCTTGTTGGCCACTTGCCTCTCTTAACCTGTGACTCTTACTAGGATCCTCCAGAGTTTGGTGGCTGGGGCTGAGCCTCATTCAGGGTCCAGAGAGGATGTCCAGGCCCTGGGCTGAAGCCAGCCCCTGCCCTAGGCTGCCCCGCCCAAAGTCTCCCCATCAGAGCAGGCTCCTGCTTAGGTCTCTCGAGTTCCATCTCAGTCAGAGCCCCTGTTCATCTGTGCGTAGATCCACCTTGTTCTTGGGCCTGCCTTCCTGAAACACGCCTGGCACAGGGAGACCAGCTCACCATCTTGTTTGCTGACCTACCGAGTACCACTGTCCCCCTAAAGTTGTTCCATTTGTGAGCAAAGGTTGGAGCATTTTTGAGCCTTTCAGTAGAAGTAAAGAATTTTTAAAAAGAGACTAAGATATTCACAGAATTCTAACACTTGTACTTCTGGTAATGTTTTGTAAAAACGATTTTTTTTTTTTAATTTGGAAAGAGAGAGAGTACTTGAGAGAGATCTTCCATTCACTGGTTCGGTCCCCAAATGCCCACAACAGCCAGGGGCTGAGCCTGGTCAAAGCCAGGAGCAAAGAGCTCAACTCCTGTGTGGGTGGCAGGGACCTAACCACTTGAGCCGTCGCCTGCTGCCTCCCAGAACACACATGAGCAGGAAGCTGGAATCATGGAGCCAGGACTTGAACACAGGTGTGCTTCAGTATAGAATACAAGCATTTACCCCGCACCAGACACCTGCCGGCAAATCATTTTAATTACCAGATTTCTAGAAAATATTTCCTTGGTAGCACAGAATTTGGAATGGCAAAAGATTAAGAAGAGGAAGGTGTGGTCAGTCGGTGAATGATGACCCAGATTCTCCTCCGGGTCTCTAGGAAGTTTAAGTCCCAGGTAACCAGATATTAACTCTCCATGCAGGGTGAGCAAAACCGTTGCATTTTTAATGGTTTAAAAAAACAAACAAACAAACCACGCCATACCATGAAGTCAGTCACCTTGGTGACTTGTTAGCGCACGTTGTTGTGCAACAGATGGGGGAACTTTTTCATTTTGCAAAACTGAAACTCTCTGCACATTGGGCCTTGATTTCCCCCAGCCCCGGATGACCGCCTTGCTGGTTCCAGGATTCTGACGTCTGAGTGCAGTGGTTTTACTTAGAACCAGGTCAGAGAGCTCAGCTACGCGAGGGGACCCAGCCTGCCTCCCACCCAACTCTGCAGAGGAGGGAGGAGCCCTGTGGCCCAATGGAAGGCAGCCTGCTGGACCTCTTCCAAATCCAGGGGTAATGGGGCGGCACAGGCCTGAGTGCGGGAGGCTGTGTTGGTTACAAGGCTGGCTACTCCAGCCGGGAAGTGGGGAGCAATGGCACAGGAGCTGATGAGCCTTCATAACACAGGAAGGAGTTCAACCTCTGAGATCCTGTGCCTGTGCGCTCCGACAGACAGCACCGAAGCTGCAGGCAAAAGGCCCTGTATTAGTCCCCAGCCGCTCTGGTTCCACGTCTCTAGGCCTCAACGGAATCCCAGAGGAACTTGGACCACTGAACATCACACTCCATTCAAGTGTCTAAGGGTGTTGTGGCACAGCAGGTTAAATCTGTGGTGTGGAGCCGAGCATCCCATATCACAGTGCCAGTTTGCAACCCTGATGCTTCACTGCAGATCCAGCTCCCTGCTAATGCACCTGAGAGGGCAGCAGAAGATGGCGCAAGTGCTTTGGCCCCTGATACCCACATGGGAAACCCAGACATTGTCCTGGCTTTGGCCTGGCCCAACCCTGGCTGTTAAGGCCATTTGGTTGTTAAGGCCATTTGGAGAGTGAACCAATGATTGGAAGATCTCTCTCTTTTTATTTTTTTAAAGATTTATTCATTTATTTGAAAGTGAGAGTTACACAGAGAGAGGAGAGGCAGAGAGAGAGAGAGAGAGAGAGAGAGAGAGAGGTCTTTCATCCGCTGGTTCACTCCCCAATTGGCCGCAACAGCTGGAGCTGTGCCAGTCCGAAGTCAGGAGCCAGGAGCTTCTTCCGGGTCTCCCATGCAGGTGCAGGGACCCAAGGACTCAGGCCATCTTCTACCACTTTCCCAGGCCATGCCAGAGAGCTGGATCGGAAGAGGAGCAGCCGGGACTAGAACTGGTGCCCATATGGGATGCCGGCGCTTCAGGCCAAGGTGTTAACCTGCTGCACCACAGTGCCGGCCCTCTCTCTTTTTAATATATTACAAAGGTACAATGATTTTTTTTGTTGTTGTTAAATATTTATGGGAGGGGCCAGCACTGTGGCAGAGTACATTAATTCTAGTCCTGGCTCTTCCTCTTCTGATCCAGCTCTCTGCTATAGCCTGAGAAAGTAGTGGAGAATGGCCCAAGTACTTGGGCTCCTATACCCAGGTGGGAAACCCAGAAGGTGCTCCTAGCTCCTGACTTCCACCTGGCCTAGCCCTGGTCATTGCGGCCATTTGGAAAGTGTACCAGTGGATGAAAGACCTCTCTCTCTCTCTCCTCCTTTTCTCTCTCTGCCTCTCTATAACTCCACCTTTCAAATAAATAAATCATTTTTTAAAAGAGAGATGTATTTATTTATTTGAAAGGCAGAGTTACAGAGGAAGGGGGAGAGAGAGAGAGGTCTTCCATTCGCTGGTTCACTCCCCAAATGGCCGCAGGGGCTGAAGCTGGGTGTATCTGAAGCCAGGAGCCAGGAGCTTCTTCCGGGTCTCCCACGCAGGTGCAGGGGCCCAAGCACTTGAGTTATCCTCCACTCCTTTCCCAGGCCATAGCACAAAGCTGGATCAGAAGTGGAGCAGCCGGGACTTGAACCGGTGTCTAAATGGGATGCCAGCACTGTAGGCGGCCACAGTACGCCTCTCCCTCCCCCCATTTCCCTCTCCATCTCCCTCTTCTTCTCAAATAAATAAAATGCATTTTAAAAATGTACGGTGTTGATGGGGGGGGACTTAATTACTTTGATGGGGGGGGACTTAATTACTTACTGATCTGTGCACCATCAGCAATTCCTTCTGAAAACCCTGCCAAGCACAGCTTTTGGATGAGCCTCCATCATCAACAGCGTTTTGTTAACTCCAGTTGTCAGACAGCCTGGTCCCTCAGGATGGGGACTATGGGCTTCTTGTCGGGTCTCTGCCCCAGCTCTTTCACGGAATGGCTTTAGGCTGGCATTCCTGACTGTGGAATGTGACCCCGGCCCACGAGTTCAAGTGGATCCCAGCACAGTCTCTGGCCTGTCCAGCCTGTTGACTCACCCCTCCGTTCACTTCCTGCGATGCTATCTCAAACCACAGCAGCCCTGGGCAGGAACACCGAGCAGCACTGTGGTGCTCAGAGTGTGGTCCAGGAAAGCTCGCTGGAAATGCAAATTCCCAGGCGCCTCCTGGACCGGCCGCATCAGAAACCCTGGGGGTTGGCCCAGAATCCGTACTCTGTAAGCCCTTAGGAGGTTCTGACTCACTGAAGTTTGGGAAGCACCCACCTAGGAAGACCTAGCAGGAAGTACCTGTAAGTGATCTCATTTTCCAGAAGAGTAAACTCATCACAACCACAAGAGCTACCATCGCCATGTGTGTTACTCTAAGTGATATTTTTCACCTATCAGAGGATCAGAGACTAACATACATAAAATGGTGGGGCGGGCATTGTGGTGCAGCATATGAGACACTTGCATACTGGAGTAGAGGTTTGAGTCCTGACTACTCTGCTTCCCATCAGCTTCCTGTTAAGCACCTTGGGAGACGGCAGGTGATGGTTCAAGTGCTTGGGACTTGGGATCTTCTACACGGAAGATCCAGATGGAGTTTTGGGTCGCTGGCTTGAGCCTGACCCAGCTCTGACTGTTGTGGGTATTTGAGAAGTGAACCAGCAGATGGAAGATTTTTGTCTCTCGTATGGAGATACCTCAGAAATCTGAATATAGACTTGCCATATGACCCAGCCATCTCACTCCTGGGAATTTACCCGAGGAAAATGAAATCAGCATATGAAAGAGTTATCTGCACCCCCATGTTTATTGCAGCACAAATCACAATAGCTAAGATATGGAATCAACCCAAATGCTCCTCTACAGAAGAAGGATAAAGAAATGATGGGATATGTACACCATGAGATACTACACAGTGGTTAAAAAAAAATGAAATCTGCTTATTTGCAAGAAAATGGATGAAACTGGAAACATCATACTTAGTGAAATAAGCCAGTCGCAAAGGGACAAATACCATATGTTCTCCCTGATCTGTGATAACTAATGGAGCACCTAAAATGTAATCTATAGAAGTGAAATTGACACTTTGAGATGTGCTAACTTTGGACTGTTGAGCAACAGTGTTTTGTTTTTTTTTTATACTATTTGTGGAACTCTTTACTTAGTATAGAATCAATTACTTGTGTATAAAGTTAATTGAAAATAGATCTTGGTAGAGTAAGAATGGGAATAGGAGAGGGAGGAGGAAGTGGGGGGAGAGTAGGTGGGAGGGCGGGCACCCTGGGAAGAGTTACCATGTTCCTAAAGTTGTACTTATGAAATATATGAAGTTTGTATTCCTTAAATAAAAGGTCTCTGGGGAAAAAATATCTGTCTCTCCGTCTCTGTCTCTCTCTGTTGCTCTGCCTTCAAACTACATGAAAATAAATAAATAATCAGCTTTTTAAAACGATACATAAAGTGGGATACTCATCGTGGTGCGGTGTTTCATGGATGTGTAAATTAGAATGTTTGAATGAAGGCTGCTTCACAATACTATCAAAACATAAAGTGTATCGATTTGTCCTCCTGAGAGTTCTTTTAAAAAAAAAAAAAAGATTTTTTTTATTTATTTATTTACAGACAGTGAGAGGGAGAGACAGAGAGAAAGGTCTCCCATTCGCGCGGTTCACTCTCCAATTGGCCGCAACGGCCAGAGCTGCGCTGATCTGAAGCCAGGAGCCAGAGGCCAGGAGCCAGAGGCCAGGAGCCAGGAGCTTCCTCTCAGTCTCCCACATGGATGCAGGTGCAGGGGCTCAAGCACTTGGGCCTTCTACTGCTTTCCCAGGCCATAGCAGAGAGCTGCATTGGAACAGGAACAGCTGGGACTAGAACCAACACCCATATGGGATGCTGGTGCCTCAGGCAGAGGATTAACCTACTGTGCCACAGCGCCAGCCACCTCCTGGCGGTTCTATTTTGAGAACATATTCTTAGGAGATAGTAAAAGAAATTTTGGCGATGGGGATTTCACGCATCAGTTAAAATGCTGCTTGGGATGTCAGCATCCCATGTTTGGCTCAAGTCCCTGTTCTTTTCCTCATCCTGCTTCCCGGGAGGCAGGAGGTGACAGTCAAGCACTTGGGCCCCTGAAACCTGCGTGAGAGACCAGGTGGAGCTCCAGGCTCCTGGCTTCAGCCTGGCCCAGTCCTGGCTGTTGTGGTATTTGGGGAGCGGGGCAGCAGATGGAAGATCTCTCTCTATGTGTCTCTGCCTCTGTTTCTCTGTCACTCTGCCTTTCCAATAAAAATAAGTAAAATTTACAGAGAGAGGCTGCCCAATGAAGAGTCTCTTTAACATAAACAAAAAGTAAATTTTAAAAGAGAATATAATCATGACTCATGATATAAAATGAGCATGTGTCAAAGATTTTATTTACCTCAATTAAAATGAACAACCGGCTTAAAAAGAACAGGGGCCAGCACTGTGGTGCAGCGGGTTAAGCCATGACCGGCAACACCGGCATCCCATATGGGCACAGGTTCGAGTCCCAGCTGCTCCACTTCCGATCTAGCTCCCCGCTAATGTGCCTGGGAAAGCAGCAGATCAAGATGGCCCAAGTGCTTGGGCCCCTGCACCCATATGGGAGCCCTGGATGAAGCTCCTGGCTTCAGCCTGGGAAAACCCCAGTTGTTGCAGCCATTTAGGGAGAGAACCAGTGGATAGACAATCTCTCCCTCTCTCCCTCTCCTTCTCTTTCTCTGACTTTGCCTTTCAAATAAATAAATCTTTAAAAGAAAAAAAGTTCAAAGAGCCATATGCCTATAGGAAATGAAGAATTCTTTTTTTTTTTCAGAAGATTTATTTTATTTATTTGAAAGTCAGAGTTACAGGGGAGGGGGGAGGGACAGAGATCTTCCATCCATTGGTTCTCTCCCCAAATGGCTGCAATGAGCAGGGTTGAGCCAGTCCAAAGCCAGGAGCTGGGAGCTTCCTTCAAGTCTCCCATGTGTGTGCAGAGGCCCAAGCCCAAGCACTTGGGCCATCCTCTGCTTCTTTCCAAAGAAAGATTGGAAGCAGAGCAGCAGGGACTCAAACCGGTGCCCACATGGGATGCCAGTGGAACTGGCATTGCAGACGACAGCTCTACCTGCTATGCCACACCACTGGCCGGGAAATGAGGAAGTCTGAAATGAGGTTAGTGTCTGTCCCTAGGACAATAACCGACTGCATCCTACAGAGTGAAATTTGCATTTCTATGGGCACACATCCTTTGCATTATCATTAGTCTATAATTGCAGAGCCTTAAATTATTTCAAAAACAATGAGAGGCATAAATAACTCTGATGCATACATAACTATTAAATAGCTCACTCGTGGGTTCACTCATTTCAAAGTCTTTCACATTATTTTGACAGATGTGATCTCACTAATCTAGAAAGATGGACGTGGAACAGACCCTAATGAGAATGCTCTAGAAACAACGGGAATGTTCCTCAGACGACTGGGGTAGTAAACTCTGGAGTCTGTAGGCAACAGAGCTCAGCCAAGAACAAGATTTCACAATGGCAGGTGCTGTCACTTCCGGGGCGTTTGTTTGGGGCTGGGCAGTTCCATACACCACCTCATCTGATCTGCCAGGTTTTGCTTATTAATATTTACTATCTACTTGAAAGAGTGACGGGGGCGGGGTGGGGGAGATCTTCCATCACTCCCCAAATGCCTGCAACAACCAGGCCAGGGCTGGACTGAAGCCAGGAGCCAGACACTCCATCCGGGTCTCCCACGTGGGTGGCAGGGACCCAGCTATTTGGATCATCTTCTGTTGCTTTCCCAGACACATTAGCAGGGAGCTGGATGAGAAGAGGATGAACCGGGACTCGAACCAGCAGTCTGAGATGGGATGCCTGCATTGCAGGCGGAGGCCACACTGTGCCACAATGCTGGCCCCTGGCTGTAAAACTTGATGTATCTGGCATAAGGTGGTTTTTTTGTTTGTTTGTTTGTTTGTTTTTGCAGGCAGCGTCCATGCATTTCATTATAGGCTCTTCTGGGATATGGTGGAATCTGTGGTACGTGGTACGTCCACTCAATTATCATTTAGTTCAGGAAGATGGGGCAGGTGTGGCTCAGCAGGTGAAGCCACGGCTCGCATCCCATATTGGAGTTCCAGTTTGAGTCCTGGCTGTTCTGCTTCCGATCCAGCTCCCTGATAATACATCCTGGGAGACAGCAGTGCTGGGGGCCCTGACACCCACCTGGGAGACCTGGATGGAGTTCTGGGCTCCTGGCTTTGGCCTGGCCCAGCCCTGGTTATTGGATGCATCTGGGGAGTGAACCAGAGAATGGAAGATTTCTCTTTCCCTCTCTCTCTTTCAAGTAGATGAAAAAAAAAATATATATATATATATATGTTTTTTAAGTTCAGGAAATTCTGAATTCCAAAGCACATAGCATGCTAAGAATTTCCCTCTTGTTTGTGGGAGATGGGTTGGGTTGAGGAGCGCCCCTCAAAGTCCACGACACCCAGAGCCTCAGGAAGCAACCTTATTTGGAAATGAGCTCACTCAAGTGTCTTGGGTAAGATGAGATCACTGGATGTAGTGGGTTCCCAGTGCAGTGCGGTCCTTCTTAGCAGGTCGTGTAAAGACAGGTAGGCACGCAGAGGGAAGAAGAACATGTAAAGACAGAAGCAAGACTGAAAGGTGCCTCTAGAAACCAAGGGATAGCAAGGACTGCTGGCAACTGGCAGAGCTAGGAGAGGACCATGGGACAGCTGCCCCTCAGAGCAGACGGGAAGACCCAATCTGCTGACTCCTTGACCTTAGCCTGTGGCCCGCAGCTCCGTGAGACGAGTCTCTGTGATTTTTAAGCCTCTTAGTTTGCGGTAGCTTGTTCCATCACCTAGGAAACTAATGTGGATGTCTACAGTGTCTGACCGAATAAGAAACATATGGGGCACTTGGAAAAGTTTGTGGAAGATGGAGTTAAAGGATAAGTTTATTTTGATACAAAAGAAAATAAAATCCATGCATATGAGAGAATCTTCCAAAAGTTCATGGAAAATGCATTTTATGAAAAAAATCACATGGCTTTCAAAATTTCTCTGCACCAACATAAAATTATCTGTTAATCCCATTTTCTATTAATGTTTCTGGGGTACTTTTTGTATTATGGAATATCACAGATCTTAGACTCATTTGCATAAAATTGTGTAGGAAGGGATTCAGAATGTACCACTGTGAAGAGCTTTTGTTTGTTCGTTTGTTTTAAATTTTCCTAATCTCCCTTTATCTGCCAGAAAAGAAAGTTTTCAGGGCACATGTCTGGCACAGCAGTTAAGACACTGCTCTGGATACCTGCATCCCATATCCCGGTGCTGGGCCTCGTGTCCTCACTGTACCTCTAAGCATGCCTGGAAGCAAGCCCCTGTGCAGAGCTCTGAAGGCAGGCACTAAACACCATCGGGTTCCATCCTGGAATTAACTCACTGCATTGAGGAAGTGGTGCAGCTGGCTCTACAGGGTCCTTAATCACCAGCTGACAAGGTTCTAATCTCCGGACCCATGAGGTCATCTGCTTCTCCAATAGATAACACCTCCATGTTCCCTCTTGTCTCAAGAGATTCCTTTATAAGGAACCCCAGGCTCCAAGCGGTAAGGTAACTGGAGCCCACTTTGCCAACATCAAAATTCCCTAAAGGATGCAGCATTGCTAGCCAACCGAAAAGAGCAAGGAGTATTGCAGAGCAACCAAGAACTTCAACGCACCTCTAAGCCCCAATGTCAACCTATAAAAACCTTGACTCCCAACCCTTCAGGGGACCTGGGAATTAAGCTCCTTGCTCTGCACTCTGCTATACAAATCTACTTTCTTCCATGCTCCTGAGGTCAGTGACTGACATCCTGGGTCTCAGGCCAGGCTGGGGGTTTCCATAGCAACCCTGCCAACCAGTTTTGGGGTGTTCTCTGTTATACTCTGGGAGGCAGCATTTGAAGGCTCAGGTACTCGGGTTCCTGCTCCACATCCAGGAGATCCAGAGGGAATTCTCTGCTCCTGGCTCTGGCCTGGTTCAGCCCCAGGAATTAAGGGAATTTGAGGAGTAAAATAGCAAATGAAAGATGTGTCTCTCTGGCGTTCTGGTTTTCAAACACATATAAATAAATACATACATATAAAGAGTGTTGGCCCGCGCCATGGCTCAACAGGCTAATCCTCCACCTTTGGCGCCGGCACACCGGGTTCTAGTCCCGGTTGGGGCGCCGGATTCTGTCCCAGTTGCCCCTCTTCCAGGCCAGCTCTCTGCTGTGGCCCGGGAGTGCAGTGGAGGATGGCCCAGGTGCTTGGGCCCCTGTGCCCGCATTGGAGACCGGGAAGAATCACCTGGCTCCTGGGTTCGGATCAGCGCAGCTCCGGCCTTTGTGGCCATTTGGGGAGTGAACCAACAGAAGGAAGACCTTTCTCCCTGTCTCTCCCTCTCATTGTCAAATAAATAAATATATTTTTAAAAAAGATATTATTTATTTATTTGAGAGGCATTAGCAGAGAGCTGTATCAGAAGAAGAGCAGCTGGGACACAAACCAGTGCCCATATGGGATGCCACAGGCAGAGGCTTAGCCTACTACACCACAATGCCAGCCCCACAGAGAGATCTTATTTCGGCTAGTTGGCTCCCCAGATGGCCACAACACTTGGGGCTGGTCCAGGCTGAAGCCAGGAGCCAGGATCTGCAGGTCTCCCACGTGGGTGGCAGAGGCCAAGCACTTGGGCCCTCTTCTACTGCCTTCCCAGGTGCAGTAGTAAGGAGTTGAATCAGGAGTGGGGCAGGCAGGACTTGAACCAGCACCCCAACGTGGGATGCTGGGTTGTAGGCAGCAGCTTAACCCATGGCACAACAGCGGCTCCTCGTGAAGTTTCTAAAGATGTTTAGAATGAAGATGATACAGACTAAGACTGTCATGGGGTAGAACAAGTTCATGGGCAAGAAAGGGACAAAAGGACTGTGGGCAGAGAAGTCCAGCAGTAAGGCCTGGTTCTGGCCAGCGCCACGGCTCACTAGGCTAATCCTATGCCTGTGGTGCCGGCACACCGGGTTCTAGTCCCAGTTGGGGTGCTGGTTCTGTCCCTGTTGCCCCTCTTCCAGTCCAGCTCTCTGCTGTGGCCTGGGAAGGCAGTGGAGGATGGCCCAAGTGCTTGGGCCCTGCACCCGCATGGGAGACCTGGCTCCTGGCTTCGGATCCACACAGCGCGCCGGCCCATAGCAGCCATTTGGGGGGTGAACCAACGGAAAAAGGAAGACATTTCTCTGTGTCTCTCTCTCACTGTCTAACTCTGCCTGTCCAAGAAAGAAAGAAAGAAAGAAAGAAAGAAAGAAAGAAAGAAAGAAAGAAAGAAAGAAACGTACCGCGGTCACTGTTTGGACTGAGCCTCGGCACTGGGCCCAACAGACAGACCAAAGCAGAATGGAGTCACTCATGCTCGTGCTAGGGGCCACACCATCAGAGCAGACTCTGAAACAGGTCAGCATTTCCAACCAGGAGATTCACCACAGCCAGTCCGAAGGGGCACTTGCCAGGGCCGGATGAAAGGAAGTCCCCTTGGCGTTAACTCTATAAAGTAACTGTGAAAGAACTCACAATAAATTGCCCCTCAAAAAACACCTGCAAAGCATCTAATAGAAACACCAGAAACACCTACTAAGATGTGCTTGAACCTGAGTAGTGGCCGACAGTCATGGAGCTTATGAGGTCAACTTGACTTGCTCGGGTGATGCACACTAGGTCTGTTCTGTCTCAGACATCTGGAGCATCGTTGAGCAACCCTTTGTTCTTCACCTATATATTCTTTATCAGTTGCCAGAAATGTTCTCTTTAAAATTAGCCAGCAGCCTTCCTCTCAGTAGACAATACTCTCCTTGTTGCTGAAGGGGCTTGTAGCCAATCGCATTCTAGAGAAAGTAATAACCAACCTGTGAGACGTTCGGCCCACTTGCTTGGGGTCCAGCTAATGCCTGCTTGCTGAGTAATACTTGGACTCTGACTAGAACTTCATCACTGTGGCACACTTCCCAGGACTCATCGAGGGCCCTGGGCTTGTGTCTCTGCCAGACCCAGGTCATGCCTACATTGCCCTCGATAAACCAAATGTTAATACTTTTACAGATCCTGTTTATTTCCAGCAACAGGGCCAATCCGATTTCTTGTTTCCTGTTTCTGCTTTCTTAAGTCCTTTTCTGTCTATAAAGTCATTGGCCTCAGGGCCGACACCGTGGCACGGCGGGTTAAGCCTCCACCTGCAACGCTGGCATCCCATATGGGCACCAGTTTGAGTCCCAGCTGCTCCACTTCTGATCTGGCTCCCTGCTAATGCACCTGGGAAAGCAGCGGAAGATGGCCCACATGCTTGGGCCCATGTGCTTGGGCCCCAGGAAGGACACTCAGAAACAGCAATGAAATTGGCTTGGACCCATTAACTAGGAAAAGTTAGCTCATAGGAGAAACACTCCAAGGTCTCTGTCCATTTACACTAAATCCATTCTCTGTCTTTCTGTGGGTTACCCTCTGAGGGACTGGCCCCAGGGCAAGACAACCTCTGCTCTTAATGCAGATCTGCCCCTCACTTGCCACCACTCCCTAGAGCCCAGAGCACCTTTGTCCAGTGGTTCTCCAGGTCCGTTCATTTCTCCTAAGAAGCATTTATCCCCCCCCCCCCCACAACCCCCCACTCCCCAGTGAAGACGGTATTTCAACCTCAACCATCTGGCTCTTCTTGGAGTTCACTGTATGCTTTTCCTCCTGTTAATAACTTTAATTATTAAAGTCTTTTTTTTTTTTTGACAGGCAGAGTGGACAGTGAGAGAGAGAGAGACAGAGAGAAAGGTCTTCCTTTGCCGTTGGTTCATCCTCCAATGGCTGCCGCGGCCAGCACGCTGCAGCCGGTGCACTGCGCTCATCCGATGGCAGGAGCCAGGTGCTAGGTGCTTCTCCTGGTCTCCCATGGGGTGCAGGGCCCAAGCACCTGGGCCATCCTCCACTGCACTCCTGGGCCACAGCAGAGGGCTGGCCTGGAAGAGGGGCAACCGGGACAGAATCCGGCACCCCGCCTGGGACTAGAACCCGGTGTGCCGGCGCCGCAAGGCGGAGGATTAGCCTGTTGAGCCATGGCACTGGCCTAAAGTTTTTTTTTTTTTTGAAAGAGAGAGAGATAGAGAGAGAGAGAGAGAGAGATCGTCCATCTGTTGGTTTACTCCCCAGATGGCCACAATGACCAGGGGTGTGCCAGGCCAAAACTAGAATCCAGGAGCTTCTTCCAGGTCTCCCATATGGGTGCAGGGGCCCAAGGACTTGGGCCATCTTCCACTGCTTTCCCAGGCTATGGAAGAGAGCTGGATTAGAAGTGGAGCAGCCACGATTCAAACTGGTCCCCATACTTGATGCAGGCACTGCTTAACCCACTGCACCACCATACCGGCCCCAATAACTTTAATTTTTATAAATGACTTCAAATTGCACCCCCCACCCCCGAGATCACACATTTGTATCTGAGAAGGACAGACAGGGTCCCACCCCTGAGGCCAGAGTAGAGATGCTCCAATACAAACAGGCAGGAGTGTCGGGGAAAGTGTTAGTAGAACTCCACTGAGGGGGCAGGTGTTTGCCCTCGCAGTTAAGACACCAGTAAGGACAGCCATGTCTGAATACTTCCAGAACTGCTGCTCCTATGGGATGCCAGCATTGCAGGTGGTGGCTCGACCTGCTGACCCCAATCACTCTGCCTTACAAATCAAATAAGTAAATCTCTTATTTTGAATCCCTAGAAAATAATTCAGGATAAAGAGGGACTTTGCTTCAGAAAGCAGTTTGCAAACTGGGGGGGGGGGGGAGCAGCCTACAGTACAGTTCACAAGTGCGCTCCCTCCTCCAGAGTACCAAAGAGAGGAGCTGTCTCCAGAGGTTCCCACTCCTGTAGCAAGGAGCTAGGTCCTGGTTGGTCGACGCTCAAAATGGACCGTAGGTCACATTCCGTCGGTCAGGTCCAGCGGGAGACGGGACTTCCCACAGGCTGTCTATCTTGGCAGTCCCGACAGGAACAAGCCTAGGCAAGGGCCAAAAAGTGGTTTTTCCAGGAACCCAAACCTTCACAGAGTTAGGTGTGTAAGTGCCAGTCGGCAAGTGGCTACTCTGCTCCACTCTGAGCTAGAGCCGTATTTGGCCATTCGGGCTCCTGCCTGGAGGTCTGACTTTTCCCAGGGCTCACAGCAGGCTCTGTGCCCACACTGGAGGTAACCTTCTGGCGTCACCCACGTGCCTTGTGCGTGACTGTGGAGGCTGCTCGCTGACACGGCTCCCTGAACTACTGAGCACTGAAATCATGTGTACCTTAATTCACGCTGTTATATGAAAACTGCTACTAATAGAAAGGAAACTGTATAATGTTCTCGGACCTTCAGTCAGTCTGGGCCGGGTTCTGTAAGAGCTGAAGAAAGACCACCTTGCGTTGTTTCTTAGGCTCAACATCTCCTTGCCTCGGGCGGGCGGATGCGAAGGGCCAACACAGGCAGATCTTATTTCACCTGCGCTTAACCTTGAAGAGAAGAGATGGCTCCTAACCCTCTGTAACAGCGTCTCCAGGCAGCCCCGTCACAATCAGGCTGTCAGAAGTCCAAGGTCAAGGTGACTGCAGGGCTGAGATTCTGCCAAAGAGCCTTTCTTGCCTCTTCCAGGTTCTGGTGGCTCCTGGCAAGCCTTGGTGTCGGTGGCCTTGTCTATCTTCCTCATGTGTCTATCTCTGAGTCTCTTCTTTTGTCTTAAGACTTGTTTGTTTGAAAGGCAGAGCATTAGAGAGAGCAGGAGACACAAAGAACAAGAAAGAGATTCTCCATCTCCTGGTTCACTCCCCAAATGGCTGCAACAGCTGGAGCTGGGCTGATCTGAAGCCAGGAGCCAGGAGCTTCTTCTGGGTCTCCTACGTGGGTGCAGGGGCCCAAGGACTTGGACCATCTTCCACTGCTTTCTCAGGTGCATTAGCAGGGAGCTGGATGAGACTTTAATCAGACCCCAAATGGGATGCTGGTTGGCAACATAGTGCTGGGCCCTCCATAAAATTTTTTTTTAAATGCCATCCTATTTCTTTCTTTTTTTTGAATTTTTGTTACAACACAGATGCAACTCTTCATCACTTTGCAAGAAACACTTGTTTCAGATATTGACCACCCCAAATGCCTGCAACATTTAGGTCTGGGCCAGGCAGAAGCCAAGAGCTGGGAACTCAGTCCAGTTCTTTCACGTGGGTCCTGGACCCATGCACTTGAGCCGTCACCTGCTGCTCCTCTGAGTGCCCATTAGCAGGAAGCTGGCATCAGGAGTGGAGTGGGGAGTCGGGACTCTGATGTGGAGGGTGGGCACCTTGTCCAGGGGCTTAACCCGTGTGCCAAGGCCCAGCCAAACTCCATCTTAAGGAGGGACTTACCAACACATATAAACAAGGGGACCAGCTCTGACCAGGTGTTAGAGAAGTTGATTTTCAGAATAGTGCATGGTCACAGAAGTTCACAGAAGTGAATCCAGGGGGCCAGAGTGGAGCCTCCGGGGAGGAGGACTCTGATGCACAGGCACAGGGACAGCGGAGTGCCTACAGGCCTGGGGGTGAGGACAGTCGCTGGCGTGGCTGCTGTGAGCCGGCCCCTGCGGCCCCCCTGCACAGTGCAGGTGCTCTGAGTCCCAGCCGCAGAGGGCTGCTCCCCTTCTCTCCATGTCTGGTCCCTTCCTTCAGCCACCCCCGTCAGCTTCTGGGACCCGACCTGACCCGCTTCCTGTGGGACTCCTGCCCTGCAGGGACAGCCAGCCTTCCCGGCAGCCCTCCCAGCTGGGATACAGAAGAGTCTACACAGAGGCTCCCCAATGCGCCAAGGTGAGCTTCCCCAGGTTTGGCTCCCACCAGCTCCAGCGTGGTGACCATTCCCGGGCACACCTCTAACTCCTGGCCACACGCCTGATCGCCCTCTGGCATGCCCACCTGGATGTGTAAATTCATACTCATGAGTCTGATACAGACCTCCTTCCCTGGTCTGGCTCGGCCCCTGGGAGTACCTGCGCCCAGCAGCTCACACGCAGACACTGCTCCCCTCTGCTCTTTCAGAATCTCAGCCTCTGTCCTTTTAAAGTCTGTGCAGATCTAAGAGCCA
Organism: Sylvilagus bachmani; assembly: GCA_015711505.1. NCBI lineage: Eukaryota > Metazoa > Chordata > Mammalia > Lagomorpha > Leporidae > Sylvilagus > Sylvilagus bachmani. The sequence goes on from CM027388.1 coordinate 132,359,078, forward strand.
TACGGGCCTCCGGCCAGTTTCACAACCCTAGAATGACTCCTGAGGTTCCTGGGATCTTCCTCTTTGAAACAGAAGCATCCAGGAAGTTAACACCCTCGTCATTTCCTGGGAGATGGGTGTAACGTGAGCCATCCCCTGACCTGAGTTGTGAAACACGTCTAGTACTTCGCTGTGTGCCTGCTTAGCTATGTAAAAAGTGAGGTTTCTGTATGTGCAGTACCAACAAGGGACTAGTTAGGGTGCACATGCTGTGGCTGGCATTGTTGCGTGGCGCATAAAAGCCGCCGCCTGCAGCGCCAGCATCCCACGTGGAGTTCCCACTGCTGCACTTCTGATCCAGCTCTCTGCTATGGCCTGGGAAAGCCGTGGAAGATGGCCCAGGTGCTTGGGCCCCTGCACTCGCATGGGAGACCCAGAAGAAACTCCTGGCTCCTGGCTTCAGATCGGCTCCACTCTGGCTGTTGTGGCCATTTGGTTTGTGAACTAGGGGATGGAAGACCTCTCTGTCTGTCTGTCTGTCTCTCTCTCTGTAACTCTGCCTTTCAAATAAATAAATAAATCTTAAAAAAAAAAAAGAAGGATTCACATGCTTTGTGTTTGTCTGTTTTGTTTAACTGTGGGTCTCATTTATTTTATGTATTTGAAAGGCAGAGAGACAGATCTCCCATCTGCTGCTTCACTCTCCAAATGGGTGCAACAGGCCCGGCATAGCCAGGCCAAGGGCAGGAGACCAGAATTCAATTCAGGTGACCCACTTGGGTGGCAGGGATCCAAGTACTTGAACCATCACCTGCTGCCTTGCAGGGCACGAAGGAGCAGGAGGAGGGAGTCCGAGGCAGAGTTGGGAAGCAAACCTAGGCACTCCACAGGGGTGCAGTGTCCGAGCTATTTCTTTCTTTTTAAACCAGCATTCCATTTTTTTTTTTTTTAAAGCAGAGTTACAGAGAAAGAGGGAGAGACAGAGGTCTTCCATGTGATGGTTCCAGATCAGTGCTGGTTCAAGTCCCGGCTGCTCTAGATCCCCTTTCCTGCTATTGTAATTGAGAAAGCAGCAGATGACAGCCCAAGTACCAGGGTCCCTGGCACCTGCGAGGAGACCTGGATGAAGTTCTTGGTTCCCTTCTTCAGCCTGGCCCAGACCTGACTGTTATAGGCATTCGGGGAGTGAACCCACAGATGGAAGATCTGTCTTCCTGTGTCATTTTGCTTTTCAAACAAATCAGTAAATCTTTAAAAACAAAATGGAGTCACTCACTGCTCCAATTAAAGCCAATGCCTGCAACACTGGCATCCCATATGGTCTACCCAGGGTGGGAGACCTAGATGAAGCTCCTGGCTCCTGGCTTTGGCCAGGCCCAGTGCTGGCTGTTGCAGCCATCTGGGGAGTGAACCAGAGGATGAAAAATCTCTGTCTCTCCTCTCTCTCTGTATCTCTTATTTCTAAATCAATCAATTTATCTCACATCACCATACCAAAGCAAATCTGCTATCTGACCTGCTGGGATTCCCCAGAGGACCAGTTTCAGGGTGCATGCTAATGAAGTTTCTCAGCCTTGCTCCTTACACAGAAAAGGGGGGTGAGGCGGGGCTAAGGCTAAGGCTAAGGCTAAGGATCCACTGTCTCCCTATTGTTCTGCTGTCCCTGCCTATCTGAAATGGCCAATCTGCTTTGTGCTTTTTGTTTCTGCTTTTTTCAGCCTCTCTCTTTTTAAAGATTTTATTTTACTTATTGGAAAGACAGACTTAGAGAGAGACAAACACAGCGGCCATCCAATGGTTCACTCCCCAGATAGCTGCGACTGTCACAGCTGGGCCACCCTGAGGCCACTAGCACTCGGGATTTGAACCGCAGCCCATGAGAGATCCGGGTTCACAGGCAGTGGCTTAACCCACTGTGCCACATCACCAGCCCCTCTCTCTCTGTCTTATAAAAGTAAGCTCTTCTGCTTGAATCCCTGGAACACTGTTTTGAGGACTGAGGTGTTGCTCGGTTCTAGAATATAAAATAAAGCCAATTAAGATCTTTAAGCTGAACTGTTGGTAATTTTGTTCTTTGACACAAGCAAGTTCTAAGCACCAGGTAAACCCTAACCTCACCCATCACTAGGCTCTACCCTGTCCCTTTTAGCCCTAAGCCTTCATTCCTCTGGCTATACTGGATAAGCCTCCATCTGGCCCTTCTTTGAATCCTTCTGAGGAATTCCTGTCCATGCATACAGAACTGAAATGTTTTTCTCCTGCTAAAATTTGCTGCAGCCGGAGACCCTGAAGCAAAGCCCTGTAGCTAGTTTAATTTATATTTCCCAACACACCCCCGGGCCCACTGTACTTGCAGGTTTGAGTCATCTTTTTTTAAAAAAAATATTGATTTACTTGACAGAAAGAGAGAGAGCCAGAGAGAGCAAACAGCCTTTCCAATCTCTGGTTCACTCCCCAAATGGCAGCACCAACCAGAGCTCCACCAGACTGAAGCCAGAGCCAGGAAGTCCTCCGGGGTCTCCCCAGTGGGTGCAGGGACCCTTTCGCTGCCTTCCCACGCATAATAGCAGGGAAGGGGCTGGATTGGAAGTGCAGCCCACCTCTCTTAGGCAACACAGGTGCAGCCGGCGGCCGCTTACCGGGCTGGGGCACCACCGCCCGCACGTCGAATCTTCTCTCGATCGGCACGGGGAGGGGCGAAGGCACCGATCCCCTCCAGCCTCATCGAGTTCACTGGAACAAAGACAAAGATTACCATGCAAAAGAGGAAACCGCAGCGCGGGGAGGGGGAGGAATGGAGGCGGCGGGCGCCCTGCCCCCACCCCAGAAACTTGCATATCCTCTCCCAGGAGGAGACCCAGGGTGGGCTTTGCACTCAATTCTTTGGGATCCGTAGGGGAACGAGGGGCCCGGAAGCAGGCCTGGGGGTATTCGGATGAGCCCCAGGGATCGACGAGTCCTTTGTAATGCAAGTCTCGGGAAGGAGGGGTTTTGTCCTCAATCTTAACCTTCCATCTTTTAGGTCTCCGGGCCGGGGAGGGGAACTGCCAGGAGGCTCTCCTTTCGCGTCCGGTGGCCCCGCAAGCGGCAGATGCGCCCTCTCCAACTTTCCTTACCCGCCCCGGGCGGCCGCGGGGAGGCTGCCCGGCCCCGGTGCCGTCCGCCCGCCGGTGCGGGGTCCAGCGCGCCTGCTGTGTGTGCGCCCCGGACTCCCGGGGAACGTGCTGGAAGGTGGCCGCTTTAGGGTCAGCCTCAGCGCACGACTGCCCGGCCCCTGCTGTGGCCACAGCGCGCCGCCAGGGATGCCGGCGGGAATCTAGAACCCGGGGCTTTCGTTCTAAGGAACAAAGGGAAGATGGTTCTTGGCCTCAGCCAAGCAGCCCAGCGGGGTGATGGCTCCCCCGTCCCCCACGCGGCCAGCGCCCTGGGTCCGCTAGTGGGCAGAAGGGCTGAGGGCCTCCCTGCGATGGGGGGCTTCTAGAATGATCTAAAGGAGTCTTGCAGCCATTCCAGGAATGCTACCCCGGAAACCCCACAAAGAGGGTAGCGCGTCTCCCTCCCAGCGTCTGGTGTATTTCCAACTCTTTAATCTTAAGGTATTTAAATGTCCTCCCCAGGGACTAGACGGGTTTTTTTGTTTGTTTTTTGTTTTTCCTCCTGGCCTTTCTAGCACTGTCTATTGTGTTTATAAAATCCGTTTCAGCCAACTGAATGACGTAGTGAACCTAGGAAGATGTGGACTTAACAGCTTGGGGGTTTGGGGAAAAATTTTTTTTTTAAAGATTTATTTATTTGAAAGAGTTACACAGAGAGAGGATAGGGAGAGAGAGAGAGAGGTCTTCCATCTGATGGTTCACTCTCCAGATGGCCGCAAAGGTCGGAGCTGTGCTGGTCCTAAGCCAGGAGCCTGGAGCCTCTTCCAGGTCTCCCACGCGGGTGCAGGGGCCCAAGCACTCGGGCCATCTTCCACTGCTTTTGCAGGTCATAGCAGAGAGCTGAATCTGAAGTGGAGCAGCCGGGACTCGAACTGGCGGCCATACGGGATGCCGGCGCTTCAGGCTAGGGTGTTAACCCGCTGAGCCACTGTGCTGGCCCTGGGGGGATGTCTTGAGACCCAAGCTGAACTGTGTAAGTCCTTAAGGAGAGGAATGCAGAACCCACCCCCCAGCCAGCATTTGCTAAGTTGGCGTGGTGAAGGCTACACGGGAGCCGTGGGTTAAACATGACGTGGATCACCTGAGGCCAGACTGTGTGGGAGCCCTTCTTTACACTCTTGTTAACAGCACAAAAGGAACAGTTGTCATGATCGGCAAAATAACAATGAGAACATTATGATTTCATTGCTCATGAATGAATAACATAATTGCTGTGATTTTCCAACTTTTAAACTATTTTTACTCTGCAGCTAGGAAAAGTACCAGAGGAGGAAAACCGAGAGCCGAGAGCTTTCTTTTATTTTTCCTTCTTATTTAAAACACAGCTGAGGTTGGAATTCTTTTCTGTACAACAGTGTCCATGTTTTAGACATTGTAATGTGTTAGAATCACCATTGAGATTTATCTACTGTGCCTGATTCTAATGGAGAGACTGTTTGGAATCGCTCTCCAAAAAGCTGCATGGTGTTCAATGGGAGGGCACAAGATGCCGCGTGTAGGTCCCAAGTACCCAGCTCTGTACCAATGTGCTACACCTATGTCTCTCTCTCTCTCTCTTTTTTTTTTTTTTGGTAAAAAAGATAGATTTAGATAAATACAATGAGAGAGATCTTCCATCTGCTGGTTCAGTTCCCAGATGGCCCCAGTGGCCAGGGCTGGGCCAGGCTGAAGCCAGGAGCGGAGAGCTTCTTCCAGGTCTCCCATGTGGGTGTGTTACCAGAGCAAGGGCCGTGGAAGCCGTGGGGTTCTTATCTTCACGCGAGAAAGAATTCAGGCGTGAGACAGAGAGCAGAGTACTAAGGCTTTATTGGGGGACAGGGCATCTTTCACAACGGAAGGGACAGAGAGAGAGCACCCAGTCGCTCTGACTGGGGAAGATCGAGGTTAAACGGTTAAGTGGAGAAAATACACCTGGGCAGGCCAGGCGGGCGGCTCAGCAGAGAGCAGAGGGCTGAGCGCGCAGTCTGTTTGGACTCCCGGTTTTTAAGGAGCCTGTTTACCCACCTCCCCTCTCCTCCAGGACAAAGGATGGAGAGTCCCGGCAGAAGGGTTTGCTGGGTGAAAATTACCAAATTCTCTCCAGATTTGCTGGCTCCAGGGCAGAATAGGGGGGCTTCCCTTAGGGCGTGTCTGAGAGGGTTTTATTGCCCTGTGTTATCAGGTAACCGCTTTGGTCCTGAGGAGAGAATTCTCCCAGGAGCTTTCATTGGGGGAAGGGCTGGGACCACCTGGGAGGTCATCAGGGTCCGGGCAGGACTTTGAAATGCAGATGCTGGGCTTCCGGGGCTACCGCAGTGGGTGCTGGGCTTCAGGCCTGTCTCATACACACTTAAGGCTCAATTTCTGACTTCCTACCTAACAGGTGCAGGGGTTCAAACTCTTGGTGCTGGGCTATCTTCTGCTGCTTTCCCAGGCCATAGCAGAGAGCTGGATCAGAAGTGGAGCAGCCGGGACTCGGACTGGCGGCCATATGGGATGCCAGCACTGCAGGCCAGGGCGTTAACCCAAGAGCTGGATTGGAAGTGGAGCTGCTGGGACTGAAACCGGCACCCATTATGGGATGCTGGCATTACTAGCGGCTTCTTAATCCACGGCACCATAATACCAGCCCCTGTCCTATGCCTCTTACACTTGGAGAGTTGGGCCAAAATGCCTATCAAGCTTATAACCTGTTCCTATATGCACATCCGCTGCTTGGGACTCAGTTGTCTGAGGATATGTCCACTCATTCATTCATTCACTCACTCATGTATTCCGTGAATAGCTACTGGACACCACCTTGTGTCAGTAGTGGCTGGAGGGGATGTGGTGGGGGAGACATAAGCCCTGGAGCAGGCCAGGGCACAGCCATGCAGGAGAACCAGGAGGTCCCCATTTCGCCACTGTCCCATAGAAATAAAGCAGCAGTACAGGCTCCACAGCTGGAGCCCAGGGAGACAGGTGGAGGAGGAGGAGGAAGAAACTTGCCTGGTGTCAGTGAGTAGTTGGCTTGTGCTGACCTTACCCAGGAGGGAACAGAAGATGCCCTGTCTCTCTCATCCCCTCCACGCCCCCAGCCCTGCCCCCATGCCAACCAGGACTCTCCACCTCAGGGCCTAGGGCTTGCTTCTCCCTCCTTTGTTCTGTTCCTGAAATATTTTAACATTATTTTCTTCTCACCCATACAAGCAATACTTGTTCATGGTCGAAGTCCAACCAAAACATTAAAAAGGGGCAAAGGAACATTCGTTGCAGCCTTGACCCTCAGAGGTTGTGACATGTGTCCCCTGCTGCTTCCTCTCTCCATAACCGGGTGTGCATTCGCTGTTTCTTTTTCAGATGCTAGATACAGAAGTCAGCAGGCTGCCTTTCCCATCCATCATCCTACTAACAGGGACCTCACAGGCTGTGCAGTTATTTCAAGTCGCCTGTCAGTTCGCTTGTTAATGCCCAAACATGTGTCTTCACAACTGAGAAAGTCGGCTGCCACCTCCCACGTCACCCAGAGGCTGGCGTTAGCATCTGCGGAAGGAGCACACACTGAGATCGCCTGGTAAGTACACAACGTACCCCACGTTCTCGCCAACCTGAACCTGATCAGGAGGGGACAACTGAGTCCAGACCTGGCTGGACTCTGCAGGAGCCAGTGCCATGGAAAGCAACAGGTGGGCAGTGGAGGATGGTCTAGAATAAAAAGGATAGAAGAGGGGCAGGAGCTGTGGCTTAGTAGGTTAAGCCTCACCTGTGGTGCCAGAATCCCATCTGGCTGTTGGTTCGAGTCCCGGCTGCTCCTCTTCTGAGCCAGCTCCCTGCTAATGTGCCTGGGAAAGCAGTGGAAGATGGCTTGGGCCCCTGCACTTGCATGGGAGTGATCCTGGCTTCAGATCGGCCCAGCTCCGGCCGCTGCAGCCATTTGGGGAGTGAACCAGCAAGTGGAAGACCTCTTTCTCTCTCTCTGTCTGAAACTCTGCTTCTCAAATAAACAGATAAAATTTTTTTTATTTGAAAGAGTTACACAGGAAGAGGAGAGTCAGAGAGAGACAGAGAGAGAGATAAAGAGAGAGACGGGTCTTCCATCCGCTGGTTCACTCCCCAATTGGCTGCAACGGCCAGAGCTGCTTTGATCTGAAGCCAGGAGCCAGGAGCTTCTTCCAGGTCTTCCACATGGGTGCAGTGGCCCAAGGATGTGGGCCATCTTCTACTGCTTTCCCAGGCCATAGCAGAGAGCTAGATCAGAAGTGGAGCAGCCAGGTCTCGAACCAGCACCCATATGGGATGCTGGTGCCCCAGGCCAGGGCATTAACCTGCTGCACCACAGCACCGGCCCCAATAAATAAAATCTTAAAGAAGAGAAGAAGGCAGAAGAAACAGGACCAAATGCAATGCATGATGTTTTATTGGGTCTTGTATGTAATAACAAAGTTGAAGACCTGTTTGAATAAATCTTTTCTTGGGAGGGTCGGAGGACGACACCGCAGCACGTTCAGTGATAGAGCCAATTGGCATTTATTTGTGCTTCCTGAGCTGGGGCAGCCTCTACTCTACAAAATGGGCTGACAGGCCAGTGCCGCGGATCAATAGGCTAATCCTCCGCCTTGTGGCACCAGCACACCGGGTTCTAGTCCCAGTTGGGGCGCCAGATTCTGTCCCAGTTGCCCCTCTTCCAGGCCAGCTCTCTGCTGTGGCCCGGGAGTACAGTGGAGGATGGCCCAAGTGCTTGGGCCCTGCACCCCATGGGAGACCAGGAGAAGCACCTGGCTCCTGGCTTCGGATCAGTGCGGTGTGCCGACCGCGGCGGCCATTGGAGGGTGAACCAATGGCAAAGGAAGACCTTTCTTTCTGTCTCTCTCGCTCACTGTCCACTCTGCCTGTCAAAAAAATAAAAAAAATTAAAAAAAAAACCACAAAATGGGCTGAGAGCCCCAGCTGGGCAGTGCAGACGTGGGTCCTTTAAGATGGGAACCAGGACCAGTGAGCAGTGGAAACGAAGCCCGTTGTTCGCTTCGGCTACTTCAGGTGATTCTTTCTTTCTTTTTTTTGACAGGCAGAGTGGACAGTGAGCGAGAGAGACAGAGAGAAAGGTCTTCCTTTGCCGTTGGTTCACCCTCCAATGGCTGCCGTGGTCGGCACGCTGCGGCCGGCGCACCGCGCTCATCCGATGGCAGGAGCCAGGCACTAGGTGCTTTTTCCTGGTCTCCCATGGGGTGCAGGGCCCAAGCACTTGGGCCATCCTCCACTGCACTCCTGGGCCACAGCAAACGGCTGACCTGGAAGAGGGGCAACCGGGACAGAATCCGGCGCCCCGACCGGGACTAGAACCCGGTGTGCCGGCACCGCAAGGCGGAGGATTAGCCTGTTGAGCCACGGCGCCGGCCCTTCAGGTGATTCTTTCATACAGGTGAAGGCCAAGGGGACTCAGGGAGCCTGGAGTGTCCTGTTTTCGGGGGTGGGGGACGTGGTTTGTGTTGGCGTCTGTCTGCTTCTTCAGTGTTTCAGTTGGCTTATGCGGCACTTAGCGTGGATGACTCCATTCTGGCCTGCTCTGGTCCGTCAGGACCTCTAGCAGAAGTTCTAGTGCAAAGTAAAACAATGACCTCTCATAATCCTGTTTAAAAGGAGTAGTAACGGCATTGAACTTGTGTAGGAACACTTCTTAGGAGATATGTGATAAAATTGTTTAGTAATTCATAATCTAAAGAGAGAGAGACACAAGAGAGAAAGCTTCACCCACTGCTTCTCTCCCCAAATGCCTACACCAGCTGGGACCGGGCCAGGCCTAAAACTAGGAGCTGTGAATCCAATCTGAGTCTCCCACATGGATGTCAGGGGCCCACATGCTTGAGCCATCACTGCTGCTTTCCAGGGTTTGCATTAGCAGGGACCCAAGCACTGGGGCCATCCTCCACTGCACTCCCGGGCCACAGCAGAGAGCTGGACTGGAAGAGGAGCAGCCGGGACTAGACCCGTCGCCCACATGGGATGCCAACACTGCAGGCGGAGGATTAACCTACTGCGCCACGGCGCTGGCCCCAGATTTTTAAACTTAAAAAGGGAAATGGATTGGGCACTGTGGCCTGGTGGGTTAAGCTGCCACTTAGTGTGTTCCACTCAGTGGGGCATCTGAGTCCAGTATATTGGAGTGTGGTTGCAATCCTGGCTATTCTGCTTCTAAGCTGGCTTCCTGCTCCTGTGCCTGGGAAGTCAGTGGAAGATGGACCAAGTACTTGGGTCTCTGCTACCCACATGGGAGACCTGGATAGTTCCTGGCTCTTGGCTTAGGCCTGGCCCAATCCCAGATGTTGTAGCCATTTGGAGAGTGAACAAACACGTAGAAGATATCTCTCTCTTTCCCTCTCTCTCTTTTCTCTCTCTCTCCCTTCCTTCCTTTTTCTCTGTCACTCTGCCTTCAAATAATAATTCTTGGGGGCAGGGCATCTAATCTTTTACTAAAAGCTAGAAAACATCTGGTCATCCTGGAGGGGACCCTGCTTGGTGGCCGAGTATGAGAGAGGCCGTTAAGAAGAGAAGGAGCATCTTCGGTTGGGCTTCAGGATTTGCCAGTTTTTTCACTCTGCTGCTCACCCTCAGGGTGTAACACTGACAGTGAGGACCACAGCACAGCCTCTGAGAGCGGGAGCTCCACTTTCCTTCTACTCTCAGCAGGACACTTGCAGCCTTTTGAAATCTGAAGTGAAAGTGGCCTATGCGTGATCTGGGGCAGGGGCCCCATCGGCCCCTCCTCCACTTCCTCCTTCCTCCTCTACCTCCTCCCAGTTCTGAGAACCCAAGAGGGCCACAAAAGCCCGTTCTTGGGTCTAGATGATGAAGTGTGTGGATCCGGTGGTCTCTAGACCTCTTCCTGCTGGAGATCTGACCGATTCGGTGCCTGTCCAGCATGATCAGAGAACCGACTCTGAGTGTGGTTGCTGGAAGGAAACTGTGAGGTTGAAATGCTCCAGCCTGGCCCAGTCCTATCAGTCTCTGACATTAGGAGAGGGAACCAGTGGGTGGGAGCTCTCTCTCTCTCTCTTTCTCTCTCATCAAAAAAATCTTATTAAAATTTTCCTCCAGGAGTTGTTTCCAAAGATATTGACAGGAAGACTAAGCATCTAGAGTTAACCTTAGTCCTCTAGTGGGCAGAATCAGAAGCTTTGCTACCTAGGCTGTGGTTTCTAAACAGGTGCCTAGCCACGTGCTCTGTGTGACTAATCCCAAAAGTGAATTTTCTCCCTTTGACTGCCAGAGACAGCTTTGCACGCTGTAAATCCAAGCCTTTTTCTCCCAAATCCATAAAGCCGTGTTTCCATCACTTGCAGAAATGCCAAGCACTTAGCATCACGTGCGTGTCCTTTATGACCCTGTCAGGTCTGCTGCTACTGGTTCTGTGTTTTGGACATACACAAGGAACAAGTGATGTTTATTGTAAGTGTTGGCTGAATTCAAGGGGCTGGTGTTGTGGCGCCGTAAGTTAACCTGCCACTTGCAACCCTCATAGTGGAGCACCAGTTCAAGTCCTTGGTGCTCCACTTCTGAGTTCGATCCAGCTCCCTGCCAAAGAGCCTAGAAATGCAGCCGAGGATGGCCCGAGTGTTTGTGCCCTGCCACCCCCTTGGGAGACCTGTGCAGAGTTCTGGGCTCCTGGCTTTAGCCTGGTCCAGGTTTGGCTATTTCTCTTTCTAACTCTACCTTTTAAATAAATAAATAAATCTTTGGAAAAGGAAAAATGCATGGAAGACTGAAAGTCAAGGGAACCAAGTGCACTGGGTTTTGAGCTGTCAGAACACCCACAGGGCTGATAGACAAACCGAGTTTTGGATTGAATTAGTCGAATGTTTAGTGCCTCTGCTGCAGTCCTTATTATTAAAATTTCCTCTCAAAAATCTCGACAAAGATCAGTCTACATATTTTTATTATTATCCTACTTCTTGTTTGAAAGCCCCCGGTGATAGGGGTCTCCTTACTCCACAAGACGGCCCACTCCACCTTGAAAAGCTTTGATGGGATTTATTATAACACCCACCCTTCTATACAGGGCCACCCAACCCTGCTCACGCTGCTGACCCTCTGAGGCCACAGGGGCCACTTCTGGTGGGAACTCCGTCATCTGGGCTCCAAGTGCAATTCTCAATGGCTGGGAGTAGCCCAAGCTCTGGGTAAAGCATTGGGGATCCTGCAGCGTCAGCCATGGGATCTCAGCTGGATCAAGCTGGCTCTAGCTGGCTCTTCATGCTCATAACTGTGTGCAATGTTTATGAGATCCAGTTTATTAACTTTTTTCTTTTATGGCAAATACCTTAAAAAAAAGTCGTCCCCAAAACAAAAACAAAACAAAAACTACAACTTTGTCTCTGAGAAAGTCTTAAAGACTTTTTTGGTATGTTTTCTTCTAGAAGTTTTATAGTTTCAGATCTACAATTGGATTTGTGGTTTCTTTTGAGCTAATTTGTATGTACAATATGAGGTAAAATATATATTTTTTGTTTTTATTTATTTACTTGAAAGGCAGAGAGAGGGAAAGGGGAGGGGAGATAGAGAGAGATATTGATTCTGTCTCCTGGTTCACTCCCCAAATGGCCACAATAGTTGGAGTTTAGCCAGGTGGAAACCAGGAGCCAGAAACTCCATCTGGGTCTCTCAGAAGCGTGCCAGGGACTCAAATACTTGAGCCATCATCTACTGCCTCCCAGGCACATTAGCAAAGTGCTGGATCAGAAGCAGGGCAGTCTGAATTTGAACCAGCACTCTGAGAAGGGATGCAGGCATCCCAAGCAATCACAAATCCTCTGCACCACAAAATCAGCCCCAAGAGCACATTTTTTTCAATAGCTTTTAGTTGTTCTACAACATTGTTGAACAGTCTGTTCTCTTGCAATTGATTTACCTGAGAACCTTGTTAAAACTTCCCATCATTTATATATTCACAGTGTTTATTGTTCTATGTAGTTGGTTACCTTGAACCTAGAGAGACCACTTGCAAACTGCAGGCATGGATGAAATTAATTTATAGGCAGTGTATAATTTATCTAGATTTCATGTCCAAGTGTGGAATGTGGTCCCAGGAGTTAGACAGGCCTGCTTGCTTTCTTTCCTTTTTTTTTTTTTTTAATTTAAATTTTTTTTGACAGGCAGAGTGGACAGTGAGAGAGAGAGACAGGGAGAAAGGTCTTCCTTTGCCATTGGTTCACCCTCCAATGGCCACCGTGGCCGGCGCGCTGCGGCAAGCGCACCATGCTGATCCGATGGCAGGAGCCAGGTGCTTCTCCTGGTCTCCCATGCGGGTGCAGGGCCCAAGCACTTGGGCCATCCTCCCCTGCACTCCTGGGCCACAGCAGAGAGCTGGCCTGGAAGAGGGGCAACCGGGACAGAATCCGGCACCCCGACCAGGACTAGAACTCGGTGTGCCGGCGCCGCAAGGTGGAGGATTAGCCTGTTGAGCCGAGGCGCCAGTTGGCTTTCTTTCCTTTTTTAAAGATTTATTTATATATCTGAAGTTGAAAGGCTGAGATACAGAGATAGAAGGGGAGAGAGAAAGAGAGAGAGAGAGAGAGAAAGAGAGAATCTTCCATTTGCTGGTTCAGCCCCCAAATGGCCACAAGACAGACCTGCTTTCTAGGTTCTGGTTCAGAATGCCTGGGAGCATGCTGTGTGTTCTAGGCCTCTGTTTTTACTGTCATAATTAGGTATAATAATAGGCACTCCTTGTAAAGTGGTTGTGCGGCTTGCGATAATGCATATAAAATGCTTAACATAGGCACTGGCACCTGGCAAATATGTTATAATGGAGCATTTTTGTTTGTGCTTTGCATTCTCTACTGGAACCTAGTCGCCTTGTGGGTGAGGACCTGGACCTCCGTCTCCCATCCCCTCCCTAACCCCGCACCCCGGCCCCAACTCCATCTGCTTCTCAGAATGCTGCACTGTGGAAAGTTTTGTCAGGGGTCCATGTTTGGTGTAGTGGTTAACACTCTTCTTGGGAAGCCCCTGTGCCATCCTGGAGTGCCTGGGTTCCAGTGCTAGCTCTGCCCCAGTTGCAACTTCCTACTGGAGTACTCTGGGATGTAGCAGGTAATGGCTAAAGTAACTGCGTCCTTGCCATCCACTGACGTCAGTCATCGCCCGAGGCTCTTGTCATGAGCTGCCAAGGCTATGGAAGCCTCTTGAGTTCACAAACTCTGACCTTATTTAGACAGGGCCATAATCAAAGTGGAAGTTCTCTCCTCCCTTCAGAGAAAGGTACCTCCTTCTTTGATGGCCCGTTCTTTCCATTGGGATCTCACTCAGAGAGATCTTTCATTTAGGTAATTTCTAGCCACAGTGTCTTGGCTTTCCATGCCTGAGAAACTCTCATGGGCTTTTTAGCCAGATCCAAATGCCTTAAGGGCTGATTCTGAGGCCAGAGTGATGTTTAAGGCATTTGTCATTCTATGAGTTTGCTGTATGGCCTGCTTCCCATGTTGGGTCATTCTCTCTTTTTGAATTCTATTTATTATTATTTGAACTATTTCTAATGCTGATGTAGGTTACTGGTACGGTGGCTATTATCACGTGTATTTCTCAGACAAGGAAAATGAGGCTTGCTGGTGTAGCTACATTAAAGTTTTAGTAGCCATTTATACACAGATTACCATTTGAGTCATCGGACTGCATTCCCTCAATGCAGGCAGTACTCAGAAGCAGCTGGTTTGCAGTCTCTGGCCTCTGCCAGCACTCTGCACCTCAAGAACAAAACTGTCCCAAAGGCTTGGCACCCTAAGAACTCTTCTAAGGGATGGAGTTTCTCTTCACTCCTTCTGCAGAAGACAGAAGACCACAGGACTTGCTCTGCTGCCGCCCTTTCTTTTGAGCTGTAGCTCAGTCCCAAACATCCACTACAACTGTCCCGCCTCCAACCATCTTCTCCATAGCACCTGCTTGATTGGGGGCCGCTCCCACACCTGACCTGCTCCGGGTCTACAGCTCTCTTCCTCCCCGTTTTGGAGGAAAAGTTCTAAGTCTCTCTTTCCAAAGTTACCTTGGTCCGTGCCTTCTCTGAGACTTAATCCTAATAGCAATCAGTTTCTCTCCAACATGCTCCCTTTCATTTTCTTTCCACTGGGCTCTTGATTTGAAATATGCACGATATCTCTGAGGTCGGGGACAAGCAGATATAAATAATGAAACAGAAACCACATGAACTCCAACCTGCCCCTGACTTTTGCCCCTAACTGCTGCCTTACTTTCCTTGATTGCTGAGGCAACGCCTGGCACTTGGGTTCCCCCATCACTGCTTCTCTTTAGTTCTACACCACCACCAGTCTCCTGCAAGTACTCTTCCAGCTCGCCAACACGTGAATCATGAAAAATTCTCAGCTCCTGCTCTTTTATCTGATGGTATTAACCAAGTTTTCCTGAAAGTCTCTCTTTTGAGGACAGTGATGTACCATGATCTGGGATCTCCTACTGTTGGTTCCTTCTTTTACTCCATTTCAATTTTTTTTTATATATATTAGGATTTATGGGGCCAGTGCTATGGTGCGATAGGTTAAGCCTCTGCCGCAGTGCTGGCACTCCACATGGGTGCCGGTTGGAGTCTCAGCTGCTCTACTTTCGATCCAGCTCCCTTCTAGTAGCCTGGGAAAGCAGTGGAAGATGGCCCAAGTGCTTGGAGAACTGGGAGAAGCTCCTGGCTCCTGGCTTCAGATAGGCCCTTCTTCGATCTCTTCGGATCAGATCTCTCTCTCTCTCTCTCTCTCTCTCTCTCTCTCCCCCTCTCTCTGTCTGTCTGTCTGTAGCTCTGCCTCTTGAATAAATAAGTAAACCTCTAGAAAAGATAATTACTTATTGGGCCGGCGCCGTGGCTCACTTGGTTAATCCTCCTCCTGCGGCACCGGCATCCCATATGGGCACTGGGTTCTAGTCCCAGTTGCCCCTCTTCCAGTTTAGCTCTCTGCTGTGGCCCAGGAAGGCAGTAGAGGATGGCCCAAGTGCTTGAGCCCCTGCACCCACGTGGGAGACCTGGAAGAAGCTCCTGGCTCCTGGCTTCAGATTGGCGCAGCTCCAGCCGTTGTGGCCAATTGGGGAGTGAACCAGTGGGTGGAAGATTCTCACTCTATCTGCCTCTCCTGGATTGAGTTTCTTGCTCCTGGCTTTGGCTTGGGCCAGCTCTGGCTGTTGTGGGTATTAGGGAAATGAGCCAGCAATGGGACGTCTCTCTACCTTTCAAATAAATGAAGACAAATATATTTCAGGAGCTGGTGTTGTGGTAGAGTCTCAGCCACTGCTTGCAAGGGCAGCATCCCCTACTGGAGCACAGGTTCAAGTCCCAGCTGCTCTTCTTCTGGTCTAGCTCCCTGCTGATATGCCTGTGAAGGCAGCAGATCGCCGCCCGAATGCTTGCCCCGTCACCCACATGGGAGAGCAGGATGGACTTCCAGTCTCCTGGCCCCGATCTGAACCAGACTGATCATTGCTGAATACGGGGAGTGAACCAGCAGATGCTAGATCTTTCTCTCTCTCTCCCCTTCTCAGTCACTCTGTCTTTCAAATAAATAAATCTGTAAACAAACCAGAAAAGTACAGACAAGTGAATTTCAAGAATTAAAAGAATTGTAATAACTTTGACAAGCTATTCTCCTTCTCATACAGAAAACAGTCTTCCTCCTTAGTTTGCGGACCTTTGGTCTCAGTCTGTTTCTTCTAGACTCTGCTGATGGCCCCAGCTTTCTATAAGCAAAAAATAAATAAAATAAAAAATAAAAAAAATTCCGGAAAGGAATTCTATTGTCAGCCCTAGAATGTGGAAGGGCTTAAGCTTTAAAAATAGTATGCTTTATCTTTTTTTTTCTTTTTAGTCTTGGCCACCCTTGGAAATGATTACTGTGTCTGGAATTCTCTCCATCCACCCACGCCTTGAACTAGTAACTCCATGGAGACTGGGTCTGGGAAGCTTCCTGGGACTCTGCTCCCTATCAGATTCTCACCCTGATTTCCAAGCCTCTCTGTTAGGCGTGGAGCCTGGGCCCCTCACAGCACAGCCCCAGGGTGGCAGGATCTGGGGGGCTTGTTGCTCCCTAGGTCTAGACTTCTCCAAGAAAGGAGTCCCACCTTCCAGCTCCTGGGCCTAGAGCCCCAAGTTCTGCTGGAATACAGCAGGTGTTCAGTACATGTTTCACCGATGGAGAAACGAAAGGACACTTCTTATGCTTATCACACAACTTTATCTCAACCTCTTACCGCCCTAGTCACACTATGCAGAGTTCTGAATGGGCTTCCTGCCATTCGTGGTTTTCCTTTTATAAAAATACTGCTTCTGAAAATTAATATCTGAAATATGTTTTAGGGGGCTGGTATTGTGGTATAGGAGGTTAAGGCACTGCCTGCTTGTTCGAGTCCTGGCTGCTCCACTTCCAATCTAGTTCCCTGCTAAGGAACCTAGGAAACCAGTGGAAGATTACACAAGTGCTTGGGCCCCTGCCACCTACGTGGGAGACCCCTGGCTCCTGGCTTTGGCTTGGCCCAGCCCTGGCTATTGCTGTCATTTGGGGAGTGAACAAGTGGACAGAAGATCTGTCTAACTCTCCTTCTCTCTTTGTAACTCTGCCTTTCAAATAAATAAGTAAATCTTTTTTAAAAAGTATATGTTTCATATGTATATAAGTAGAAATCCAAACGATATACATAAAATCGCAAAGAAGAAAGGAAGCACTATAGGAAATCTTACAATCTAAAGCACCTTAAACAAGTTACTGACTGTTCCAGTTTTCTGTGTATATATTTCCACATACACACAATAAATGCGTGCAGTTTTACAAAAATGGATCACACTGTACACATCATCTCAGTCATGCATCTTGGGTGTTTTTATTTCTACATAGTATTTCAGAGTGAAAAATGTTTAAAGGTTTCTTATTTGTGAGGTAGAGTGACAGAGAGGGAGAGACACAGAGAATCTTCCATCTACGGGTTCATTCCCCAGATAGCTGCAATGGTCAGGGCTGCTTTGGCCAGCCAGCCAGAGCAAGGCCTCCCATGTGGATGGCAGGGGCCCAAGTACTTGGGTCATCTTCTGCCTTCCCAGGTGGATTAGCAGCGAACTGGGTCTGAAACAAAGTGGCCTGGATTTGAAGTGGCACTGATATGGGATGCTCGCCTTGCAAACAGTGGCTGAGCCCACCGTGCCACAACCCTGGCCTCCAGAAACTGGTAACCAATAACCTTTTGTGTATCTTTTTTTCCATTCACGCCTGCATTTATTGCCTCAGGGCAAATTTCTACAAGCGCTAGTCTTGGACAAAGAAAAATTTTACAGTTTGATCAAACTTTCCAGCTGTCATTAAGGACCTTCATCTTTGAACTCCTGGGTGTGCTTGGCAGTGTGTGTGCATCTATAGATTCTCTCTTCCTGCAGGAAGAGGCCCATACCTTTTTCCAGTTTATCAAAGGGACCTATGACACAGAAGAGCTATTATATAATGAGTATGACTGTGTGCCCAGCGCTGGGGTAAGCAGCTACAGTTGACCATCATTCACATAAGCCTATTATCCCCACTTTACAGAGGCAGTAAGGAAGCCACAGAGAATGTCTGGTATCCCCTCTCTTCTATCCTTACTGCAAACCACAGACTGGTCACTGTTTGGCTGCCCTTAATCAAACTTCAGTGGCTTTCTGTTGCCTACAAGAGAACGATAAGCAGGTCCTGACACCTGGCTCTGCCTCTCATCTCTGGCGCCGTTCCAAAGCCTCACTCCTATCACACTGATAGGCTCCCTTGTCCAAGGCCCATTTCGTACCTTTGCTCTTTCTTTGCTCTTTTCCAAGTGCTTTTGATTCCAATAAAAATCCCTTCTGGTCAATTTCGAGGGGCTCGTCCCCTGAACTAGAGTTTCCAGTAGCACCACCGTGTGAGTTAACATTAACTTTGAAATTAATCGTTAATATTCACTGAAAGATGGTCTCTGTTTCGTGACAAGTTACTTCAATATTGCTAGGTTGTTTGATTTTCAGGGTATTTATGCCTGCTCTCTCTGATTTGTATGAGAATTCTATCAGGGCTGGGACTGTGTTTTGTACTAGTTGGTTTATCTCATGATTCAGTTCACTGTCTTGACAGATGTTTTAATGAATATATATATTTTGAGGGGGGGAAGAAAAAGCTATTTGTGGCTAGCTTGCCACTTACTATTTAAAATTCATGTGTCTGCATTTCAAGATTAGCTCACAATGGCTCTAGGGACTTATTTGAATGTGAAATGTCACATGATAGTACTGTCAACACTTGAATGGAAATAAAACTCCATCAACCTACTGGCAGATATGGTTACGTGTGACAGTGCCAAACTGTGCATATATCTGAGTGAAATCCCAGTCTTTGTTGCGATTATCTTAGGTTGTCTTATGCTATGTCCATATTAAAACTAAATATTGAATTGTTTCTCATTTTTGACCATGTATATAACCTGATAAAAAAGGAACAGAGATGAAAAAGTTTTCTTTTGATAACTGATCATCTGCTAAAAACTATACGCTGTAAGATAATACAGTTAATACAACAAAATAGACACTATAATGTTTTGTTTTGAAGTAGAAAAACTGGAACCATTAACCAGGTGTTCCAGTTGCCTCCAATAAGATAACTTTGGGGAGGTAAAACTCTCTCTACCCTCTGAGGATTTCAGAATTGGATCTGTCAAAAGACAAAATATAGCAATTTAGTTTAGCAATCTTAATTGGATTATTTAAAAATATTTATTGATTTGAATGGGACAATGCCATAGGGAGAGGGAGAGAGACATCTTCCATCTGCTGATTCACTCACCAAATGCCTACAACTGTCGGGGCTGGGCCAGGCTGAAGTCAGGAACCTGTAACTCCATTTGAGTTTCCCATGTGGGTGGCAGGAACCCAAGTACTTGGGCCACCATCTGCTTCTTTCCCAGAAGCATTAGCAGGAAGCTGGACTGGCAGGGGAGTAGCTGGGACTCCAACTGGCACTCTGCCGATATGGGACAGAGGTGTCCACCAAGCTGCTTAACCTGCTGTGCCATGACACCTGCCCCAGACATTACTTAGATTCTAGAGTTGGGTGACAAGTAATTCCATAACAGAATGAGTGTTGTGATGGATTGAGAAGACTGGCTGAAGAAGGCAGAGATACAGAACAATGAGCAGATGGGTCATTCCAAAGCTGCTCTCCTTTTAAGGTGGGGCTGGGGAGAGACAGCAACGGAAAGTAACTGCTTAACATCAGGGTACTTCTGCTTGTGTTTTTTAAGGAAGAGGGAACCTTATTTTCGTGCCAATGGAAACCAGCCTGTTTGGGAAATTTAGGTGGTATTTCTTAATGGTGGTTTCTCAGATGGTCACACAACTTGGTTTCCATTTGACTCTATTTTGCTATTTTTACCCTGGTGTGTGGGTGCCTAGTACAGGAGCTTCCTACTATGTGCAAGGAGCATCATATTATAAATCTAATTATTATTGCTAAGAAGTGTAATGCCTTCTAGGGAAGGACACCGTGGTAGAGCAGGTTAAGTCTCTGCCTGCATCCCTTACTGGAGTGCCTGGGATCCAGCCTTACCTCTGCTGTCAAGCCAGCTTCCTGCTAATGCACCTGGGAGGCAGCAGATGAAGGCCCAAGTAAGCGGATCCCTGCCAACCCCGTGGGAGACCTGCACGGAGTTCTTCACTCCTGGGTTTGGCTCAGCCCAACCCCAGCTGTTGAGGATATAGGTGAATTAACCAGTGGTTGGGAGACCTCTTTTGCCTTTCAAATACGTAAAGAAATCTCATAAACAACAACAAAAAGATGTGTTCTAGGAGTGGGCCTCTTGCAGTAGTTAAGATGCTTTTTGGGGTACCCACATCCTGTGTTGGAGTGCCTAGGTCTGGGGTCTGGCT
Organism: Sylvilagus bachmani; assembly: GCA_015711505.1. Taxonomy (NCBI): domain Eukaryota; kingdom Metazoa; phylum Chordata; class Mammalia; order Lagomorpha; family Leporidae; genus Sylvilagus; species Sylvilagus bachmani. The sequence continues at coordinate 132,379,067 of CM027388.1, forward strand.
CAGCATCTGATCCCAACTTCCTGCTAATGCGCACACCCTTGCAGCCAGCAAGTGATGCCTCGGGCACATGGGTCCTTGCCTCCCACATGGGAGACTGGGGACTAAGTCTGTCTGTTGCTGGCATTTGGGATAGTGACCCAGTGGACATGAAGATGGTAATCTTAGAAAAAAAATTTAAAAAATTTAAACATTTTATTTGAAAGGCAGAGAGGAAGACTGGTTCAGTCCCCAAATAGCTGCAACTGCCTGGGACGGGCCAGGCTGGGACCTGCAACTCCACTGGGTTCTCCCACGTGCGTGGTGCTACTTGGGCCATCCAAGATCATCAGCAGGGAGCTGGATGGGAGGCAGAACAGTTGAGACACAACTGAGACATAATATGGGATGTCGGCACTGTAGGCTTAACCTGCTGCATTACAAGCCAGCCATCCCTGCACTCCAAATTTTTAAAAAATACCTTTTACCCAGTATTTGAAGAGGTCAAATGGACAAGAATCCAGTTGCCAGGTTTTAGTTGCGAAGGTGGAGATTCAGCACTGTCCCCGCTCAGCATCTTGAATTTAAAAAGGCACGAGGAGCTTCTTATGTCTCAACAAATGTGTGAAGGTAGCGCCGCCTGATGCTGGGATCCCACTGGGCACTGGTTCGAGTCCGGCTGCTCCACTTCCAATCCAGCTCCCTGCTGATGCACCTGGGAAAGCAGCAGCAGATGGCCCAAGGCCTTGGTCCACTGTTCCCTCATGGGAAACCGGGAAGGAGCTCCTGGCTCCTGGCTTTGCCCTAGTAGTTGGGGGCCATTTGGGGAGTGAATCAGTAGATCGAAAATCTAACTCTTCCTCTCAAATAAAGAAAAGTCTTAAAAATTCAGGCTGGGGTCATGGGTGGAATTAGGTCTGCCCCACTGCACCTCGGATCTGCTTGTTTTCAGGAAAGTTTTGGTGTCCACGAGTTGTGACTCCAGCGTTTTCAACCGGATCACCATCTTTACAAACTTTCCCTATGTTAGACTCCTGGGTGATGCCAGAGAGGCCGAGAGCGCTAGCAAAACAGGCCGACTTTCCAGGACACGCTGGGTTCCACCTAATGAAACGGCCCACGGCCGGTGTCCCGCCGCAGCTCGGCCACAGCTCGCTCGCATTCCCGTCCGAGCTCCCAGGTGGTCGCGGCTGGCCAAGAACGTGCTTAGGGAGCTCCGGGCAGGCGGTGCACCTGCTGGCGGCCCGCTCCTGCCTCTCCGGGACTCTGCTCGCCCCGCGTTCTCAGGAATCCCAGGTTCCGGTTTCCTCTTAGCATGGCGCTGCTTCAGCTCGCGGGAGCTGACGAAGTCAGGCGACGGGCCCCAGCGCCCCTGTCGCGGCTATTTCCACGAACAGGCCCCTTCTTCCGTGCCTAGCACGACCGATTTCACACGGACAAGCGGGTGGGGCGTCAGGTGTAGCCGGCGGGAGCTCGCGCGTCCGCGTAGACGCAGCCCCAAGCCCGGAGAGCCCGTTTCGCCGGCACCTCGAGACCACCCAAGACCCGTAACGCGGACCCAGGCCCAACAGTTACGGAGAAGCTTCGCGAAGCTGGGGGAGGGGCTCTACGCGAGCAGCAGCTGCCGCGCATGCGCGGCGTCAGGGCCGGGCGGAAGTCGACGTCGCCGCGCCGCCGCCGCGTGACGCACTTCCTGTTTGTTGTTGGAGAAAGGAGAGAAAGGAAAGCGCGAGGACCCGCCGCCGCCGTCACCCGCGGAGCCGTGCCGGAGCTGAGAGGCGACCTGGCCGTGGCCCCTCCACCCCCGCTTCCGCTCCTTCCCGCCGCCGGCCGCCCGCGTCCTCGGTGAGGGGGCCGTTCCGGGCCGAGGAGAGGTCAGCCCGAGGGCGCCGCGCAGCGCTCTGCAGGCCCGGACCCAGCGCCTGGCAGCGGCGTGTGGGGTGGCCGGCCGGGCAGGGCTGAGGGCCGGGGGAGTCGGGGAGCGGAGGCCGCTGGCTGGCGGGACTGCGGGCCGCGCCGGGGTCCGCGTCCTCCCGCGCCCCCGCCGGCGTCCTTGCCGGAGCCCGGCGGCCTCGGCGGCGGCGGCGGCGGCGGCGGGGGGTGGGGCCGCGCGGGCGCCCGGCCTCGGGGGGCGGCCGCCTGCTCGGGGGGCGCCCTGCCTGGGGGGCGACCGCCGTCTCGGGAGGCGCCCGGCTTCGGGGGGCGGCCGCTTGTTCGGGGGGCGCTCGGCCTCGGGGGGCGCCCGGCCTGGGGGGGCGCCCGGTCTGCGGGGAGGCCGCCTGCTCGGGGAGCGCTCGGCCTCGGGGGGCGCCCGGCCTGGGGGTGCGCCCGGCCTGCGGGGAGGCCGCCTGCTCGGGGGGCGCCCGGCCTCGGGGGGCGGCTGCCTGCTCGGGGGGCGCCCGGCCTCTGGGTCGGCCGCCGGCTCGGACGGAGGCTGCGGGGTGTGTGTGCGTGTGTGCGCGCCTGTGTGCAAGTGTGCAATGCCGAGGAGGGGAGCCGGGCGCCAAGGTCGGCTTTCGGACCCAGGGGCCCTGGCGGTGTGGGCCGCGGCGCCGGTTCGGAGTGCGGAACTCCCGGCGGGTCGTCGGGGAGTTTCGGAAGCTGGGCCGCAGCAGCCTCTCCGAGCCCTCGCGGGGGTCCGTACCTCGGTTTATGTAACTGAAGTTTACGTAACCGGAGCCGATGCTCGCTCGCTTAGCCGCGGGTTCAGGAGCGAGGAGTCGTTTCGATGCGGGAAGGGGAAATGGTTTTTGGGGACGGCGGCTGGCTTTTTGGGAGGCTGGGAGGCCCGCCTGTGTGCCGGCTCGCGTTTTTTGCGTGGACTGGGGGAGGCGGCCGCAGCCTGGTTGAGGGTGGCTGAGAGCGCGCTCTGTGTTTTTCCACGGTTTTGGGCTTTTGGGTTCCCGGTTAAGTTTCTGCAGAGCTGGGGCTGGGTGACTCGGAGGGGGAAGGTGTCGCGGCTAGCTCACCCGCTTTCTCTAACGATTTTGCATGTCAGAGCGGGTCGGGGGTCTGCCGCAGGGAAGTGAACGAACGTGCAGCCTCCTGCCGGCCCAGGGCTCGCTGGTCCCCGGGGAGGCTTACCCCGGGCTTCCTGCGTCCTGCTGGGGCTGTGCGCGCCTCTGAGCCGGGGCCGCCGCGCTGGTTCTTCGTTCTGTGATGGGCTGCGGAGTTCTCTCTACGCATATCCTGTCCAGCTGTGCGGGGGTTTTGGATGATGCGGAACATGGGACTTGGTGTGTAAACGTGTGGTGCCGGGGTTTGTAGGTGTGCGTGACGGCAGGAAGTGGGAGGCCGAGAGGGTTGAGAAGTTGGCTTTGTGGTGCGTGGAAGTGGACGCGAGTTGGGGATTTCACAGGACCCAGAGCCGCACCCTTTGCGGACATCGGCGTTTTCCGGGTTTATTTTCTTCTGGATGTTGGGGTGCTAGGGTTAGGATGATCTCCGGCTGAAGGCAGACTCTTTGGGGTTCTGGGTGGGGGTTTTGACTGTATAGGCTAAGTTACGGAGCTGGAATCGCTGATAGTGTGTGATTCCTGCTACTGAACGGCAGACCATGACTAGTTTCTTTAGGCACGTTCGTTCTTAAGTGGTGGAACTGCTTGCCCTTGGCTTAAATTTATTTGGGGCAGATTCGGACAAATGCGCACCTGCAGCCACCACTGCCTTTGAGGGTTCCATGCTGGCAAACACGAAACTGGGGCTTTTCCGTGCCGAGGGCCTTCGGAACGCGCGCTGTCTCCGACCTTCCGGGCCGTCTGCCCCTGCCTCACCTGTCAGCTGGAGCGCAGGTGCAGCGCAGCCGCCGTGAAGGTCACGCGCCGTGTTGCTTAGCGCTTTCTGATGGTGAAACACTTAGATCAGTCTGATGTCCGTCCATAAGGAGGACGTGAACGTAATCAGCCTTTATACTTGAGTGGGTGATTTAGCTGATTTTAAAACTTTTTCACTCTTTGCTCACAAATGAGAATTGAGTTAGAAATAAAGTTCAGATTCATCACGGACACCACCTACTGGTGGAAAGCCGGTAACTGCGGGCGTCAGTGAGTGAGATTAGAGTGGCAAATTTTAACAGATGTTTGGTTCTTCTGATGAATAAACTTTGAGAGAACGTTGAATGAGGTTAATGAGAAGTGAAGTTGGAGAAAAATATGGTAGAAATGATAGTGTAGGACTGGAATGACAATGATAAAGCCTAACTGCAAAAAAATGACAGCTTCTGTAATAATAGGTATTTTGTCAAACTTTGTGTTTTTGGAGAGACATGGAGAATCATGTTTTTTTTCACGTTAATATCCGACCCAAGAAGTACTTTTTAAAAGTTGTTCTTAAAAATTTAGTTTTTAAAGTAAAATATTTTCTCTTCATTTTTAGAAAGAGATTTATTTATCTATTTGAAAGGTGGAGTGACAGGGAGGGAGAGACCTTTAGAGAGAGATCTTCCATTGGCTAATTCAGTCCCCAAAGGTCTGCAGCAGTCGGCCCTTGGGCCTGACCAGGACGAAAGAAACCAGGAGCTGGAGACTTCCTTCCGTCTGTGTCTCCCACGCCAGGGGCAGGGACCCACACACTTGAGCTGCTTTCTGCCGTTTCAGGTGCAGTATCTGAACCGGGGTAGCTGGGACTGGAGCCAGCACTCGGATATGGATGTCAGGCCCAACCTGCAGCTAACCCTATGCCAGTCACTTTAGTATTTTCAGTGGTGTGTAGTAAGTAGTATTTTATGGGTGGGTAGTTTTCTCCTTTAGCTTCATTTTCAGCATTGGCTTCTGGATTGGAAGGAACAAAAGAGCCTGTTTTTTGGGTGATAATCTGTACAGAGACTTGGATGAGTATAGTGTTTTTGCAGAGTTGTTTCTTAGGGGCCAGATGGAATTAAGTTTGAAAAGGACTCCATGCTTGGGAAGAAAGTCACTTACACTGCAATTCCTTCAGATGGATAGTCTAGGAAGGGTAATATATTCATAGTAATCACTTTGGGCACATGCATTTTTCTGTTTCATTAATATTCACTAAGTTAATAGCTTTTATAAATTCTAAAAGGAATTTTTTTTTAAACATTTTATTTAATTTATATGAGAGGTAGAGTTACAGAGAGAAAGGTCTTCCTTCTGCTGGTTCACTCCCCAGATAGTCGCTGAGCCAATCCAAGGCCAGGAGCCTGAAGCCCAAGCACTTGGGCCATCTGCTGTTTGCCAGGCTATAGTAGAGAGCTGGATTGGAAGTGGAGCAGCTGGGACTCAAACCTGTGTCCATATGGGGTGCTGGCACTGCAGGCAGTGGCTTTACCCACTATGCCACAGCACTGGCCCCTCAAAGTTTTAAAGTTAAAATTTGTAATGTAGAAGGAACCGAGTTATGCAAAATAACTTGACTTTTTGCAAGTAACTCATAATGGAAGACCTCAAAAGCTGTAACTTTTGTATTTAACATAGTAGATTCCCGGACAGGAATATGGGTAGGAGAAATGGTGTCTTCAAAGTTACATACATACCATGGAGCTGAGGAAGAGGGATTTAAAGGAGAGGTGATGGTTCAGGCCTCTTTTTTTCTTTTTTTGACAGGCAGAGTGGACAGAGAGAGAGAAAGGTCTTCCTTTGTCGTTGGTTCACCCTCCAATGGCCGCTGTGGCTGGCGCACCTTGCTGATCCGAAGGCAGGAGCCAGGTGCTTCTCCTGGTCTCCCATGCGGGTGCAGGGCCCAAGCACTTGGGCCATCCTCCACTGCACTCCCAGGCTGTAGCAGAGAGCTGGCCTGGAAGAGGGGCCACCGGGACAGAATCTGGCGCCCCAACTGGGACTAGAACCCGGGGTGCCGGCGCTGCTGGGCGGAGGATTAGCCTGTTGAGCCGGTGCCAGCCTCAGGCCTCTTTTCATTACACTGACCAACCCTACGGCTTTCCTTGCCTTGTCCCAGGGGAACTGTTGCTGCCTGAGCTTTTGCTGATTTTAGTTGTTAATTTGGTACCTATGTAATAGTGTTGCTGGATATTATTTATATTTTTCATTTTGTAGTTAGGGTGCTAACTTTGAAGCCAGAACTTCCAGAGTATAAAATTCAAGTGGTCATCTCCTAATTAAAAATGAATCTTAATGAAGAATGGGATGAAAGTGGGAGTAGGAGGTGGATGGATTGGGGGTGGGAGGGTGGGAATGGGGCAAAGAACTGCTATATTCCAAAAGCTGTATCTATGAAATTTAATTTATTAAATAAAAGCTTTCTAATAAAAAAAGTGGTCATCTCCATACTGATATGCATGCATTGATGTTGAGAATGTGTGTGATTGAAAGATTTATATTCCTAGGGATATTTTAAGTGATACATGTATTCAGAGAAACATGAAGTGGTTAGTTTGGTCAGAGGGTCTAAAATGATTGAAGTGGGCTTTTGAGTACAGCCAGCTGGTTGGGAAGTTTGTTAGCACTTTCTCAGAGATATGCAGGGACAGAAGTAGTCTTTTTGTTGTTGTTTTTAAAGATTCATCCATTTATTTGAAAGGTAGATGGACAGGGAGACACTCAGATATTCCATTTGCTGCTTCACTCCTCATGCAACAGCCAGGAGCCAGGAACTCATCTGATCTCCTCTGTGGCAGGAACTCGAGCACTGGGCCATCCCAGGTACATTAGCAGGAAGCAGTGTAGCAGGGAATCTGATCTGGGATTCATTAACCCACTGCACCTCAGCGCCCACCCTGTAAAGGCAGTTTTGTTGAAAGATCTATGCAGTTTTTCTTCCTCTTAGAGCAAAAGGAAAACCTCAAGACTTAGTGAAAATGACTTAGACTTACTTTAAATTAATTTTTATTTATTTTAAAGGAGGAGAGAGAGATCTCCCACTCACTGGTTCACCGCTCAGATGCCCTTAACAGCAGGGACTGAACGAGGCTGAAACCAAGAGCTGGGAATTCAAGTCTGGTCTCCTGCTCAGGACACAGGGACTAGACTACTTGAGTCCACCTTGTCTCCTCCCAGAATCTGCGTTGTTCTGGGAAGCTGGATTGGGAACAGAGGAGCCAGAACTTGAATCTAGGCACTCTGATAGAGGATGTGAGCATCCCAAGTGGTGTCTTAAATTGCTGAACCAAATGCCTGCCCTTGACCTGAAGTTCTAGTAATAAACTAGTAGTGTAGTTACAGGGGTTAGCTCACCTGTAGAGTAATTGCAGAAGATGTATGCTAGGTGATCTGGCTTTGGAAGTAAAACCTACTTTTTTGGAGTGTTTGAGGAAATAAAACTAATTAAAGCACAAGCAGCAGTAGAGAAATAGATATTTAAGCCACCAGCCTTCACGTTTGGAAGGCTTTTTTTTTTTTTTTTAAAGATTCATTTAAAAGAGTTAGATCTTCATTCACTGGTTCACTCTCCATGACCACACTGCCTGGTGCTTGCTTGGTTGGGTGGAAGCCAGGAGTCTGGGTTTCATCTTAGTCTCCCATGTGGATGGCAGGGGCCCAAGCACTTGGACCATCTTTCACTGTTTTCCCAGGTACATTAGTAGGGAGCTGAACTGGAAGGGGATCAGCCAGGACTCCCATCTGACACTTAGGGGATGCTTAAGCCGCTGTGTCACATTGTTGGTCCCAGGAGCTCTTTTTTTTTTTTTTTGGAAAGAGTTATGGAGAGCCAGAGAGCTTCCATCTGCTGGTTCACTCCCCAGGTGGTCGCAATGGTGGGAGCTGTGCTGATCTGAAGCCAGGAGCCAGGAGAGTCTTCCAGGTCTCATGTGGGTCCAAGGACTTGGGCCATCTTCTCCTGCTTTCCCAGGCTATAGCAGAGAGCTGGATGGGAAGTGGAGCAGCCGAGACTCGAACTGGCACCCACATGAGATGCCGGCACTGTAGACGGCAGCTTTACCCACTATGCCACAGTGCCAGCCCCAGGAGCTTTTTTTTTTTTTTTTAATTTATTTGAGAGGGAGAGACAGAAAGGTCTTCTCTCTGTTGGTTCACCCCCCAAATGGCCGCAACGGCCGGAGCTGTGCCGATCCAAAGCCAGGTGCTTCCTCCCAGTCTCCCACATGGGTGCAGGGGCCCGAGCACCTGTGTCATCTTCTGCCGCTTTCCCAGGGCACAGCAGAGAGAGAGATTGAAAGAGGAGCAGCCAGGATTAGAACCAGTGCCCATATGGGATGCCGGAACCGCAGGTTTAGTATTAACCTACTGTGCTATGGTGCTGGCCCCAGGAGCTTGTTTTTTAATGTGTGTGTATATGCTGGTCCAGTACATGCAGGTTTGTGTTTTGGTATTTCTAAGATCTATCTAGAAAAAACAAGAATGTTGGATGAACAAGGGTGGATTCTGATGGGTTAGAAATGGAAAATTAATACTTTGAGGACTAGGAAAAGAAGAAAGCATTAGTGGCCGTTTGTATTGTGAGAACAGAAGCTTCTGTCAGCATACCATTTCTCCTCGAATGAATCAAAGCTTTGCACCACAGGAGTCTTCTGGGTTGGCAGGATTGTTGCAGTGTAACCTTAAAGTGAGAATCCATGGGCTTGAACTTTGTCATTCAATGATTGTCGAGGCCATTTGAGTCTTGTTAGAACATTATGGATAGTACATTGGATACAGGGTCTAGGTTGGTATGTACAACGTTGATTTCCTGACTAGGTGTATTCCCTCTTCCAGTATATGCTGGTTGTGCGTTCACTTTAATATTTTGGTTAGTTTGCATTGGCTAGTGTAAGTTATGGTAAGATAAGCAGTTATTGGGGTGGTTGTTGGAAGATTCACAGGCTAACATACTGTTCAAATAGTTCTTTTTTTGAGCTGGAGTATGTAGGAGTTTGCTTTTAGACATTCACTTATGGATGCTTCAGTAATTTGCTTTGTAGACTGGCATCTTTCTCTGTTTCAGTTTGTTTCTGTTTGCACATGTTCTTCTTTCTCATTAGCACTTAAGCTGACAGCTGCTGCTTGCAATGAACTGTTGCCCACTTTGTACTTTCCTGGACTTTTAGCTTCACTCAGTCACATCTCAGTAGGAGCACTATCAATTTACCAATTGTTTCCAGCCACAGCAGTGGATGGAACCTGATGGGCGTTTCCATGTTGAAAGAGTGAATGTTGTGATGGGTGTTGTGGTGTACTGGATTAAGCCATTGCTTGGGATACCTACATCACATATTAAAGTGCCTGGGATTGAGTCCTATCTCTGCTTTTGATTCAGCTTTCTGCCATTGTGTACCCTGGGAGGCAGCAGGTGATGGCTCAGATGCCTGGGTCTCTGCCACCCGTGTGTGAGACCGCAGCCTTGTAGGCTGTTCTGAGGATGAAAGGAGGGAAGAGAAATTCTCAGATCATTGCTTGGTACATTAAAGGCTTAAATATTAGCTGTTAGAATCATTGCCTTTGTAAATATGTTAGGATGCTCTTTGCAGCATGGTTTGAGGTAGCAAAAGACTGGTGGGCAGTTATTGACATGTGCTGTTGAATTAGTCATTTGGACTGTGATACACAGACTTGAGAAAGAATGACATAGCTTACATCCATAGAAGTAGTGTTCTGAGATACATTAAAAATTTTTTTAAAAATTTATTTGAAAGAGTTACACAGAGGGGGTTAGGAGAGGTAGAGAGAGGTGTTCCATCCGCTGGTTCACTCCCCAGTTGGCTGCAGTGGCTGGAACTGCACCAATCCAAAGCCAGGATCTTCTTCCAGGTCTCCTACATAGGTGCAGGGGCCCAAGGACTTAGGCCATCTTCCACTGCTTTTCCAGGCCATAGCAGAGAGCTGGATCAGAAGTGGAGCAGCCAGGACTTAAACTGGCGCCCATATGGGATGCCGGACCGCACGTGGCGGTTTTACCAGGCATTCCACAGCGCTGGCCCCTAAAAACATTTTAAAAAAATTAAAGGGGCTGGTGTTGTGGCATGGCAGGTTAAGCCTTCCCCAGCAATACTGGCATCTGTATAAGCACCTGTTTGAGACCCAGTTGCTTCATTTCTAATCCAGCTCCCTACTAATGCACCTGGGAAAGCGGCAGAAGATGGCCCAACTCCTTGGTTCCCTGCGCCCACGTGGCAGACCCAGAAGCTCCGGGCTCCTGTCTTCAGCCTGACCCAGCCTCAGCATTGCGGCCATTTGGGGAGTAAACTTGCAGATAGAAGATCAGTCTCTTCCTCTCCCTCCTCCTCTCTAACTCTGCCTTTCAAATAAATGAAAAAGAAATCTTTAACAAAAATGTATTTAAAAGAGGGGAAGGGATGGATAATCTTCCATCTGGTGATTCACTCCCCAGAGTTCTGTAACAGCTCTGACTGCGCCAGACCAAATCCAGGAGCCAGGAACTCCATTTGGGTCTCCCACATGGGTGTCAGGGACCAAATGCTTAAGTCATCATCTGTGGCCTCTCATGGTGTGCGTTAACAGGAAGCTGGGTTGGAAGTGGAGCAGCTGACTGGAGCCAGGCACTCTGATGTGGGATGCTGTGGAATGCAGGCATCCCAAGCTGTGACTTAAACACTCACTGCTAATTTTTTCTTTTTTCTTAGACTGCTCTAAAATGGTGCTGTTTAAGAGCTGTGTTCCATATGGAGGTCAGAGCCAGTGTGGCTCCTGAGCACTTGGACTGTGGCCAGTGTCACTGAGTAACAGTTGTTAAGTCATCCTACTATACATTAGGTCACCAGACCCTGTTTTTCTGGCACAATTGACAGTTGGACCGGCATCTCCCCAACACCTTGTTCCCTGGCCCGTGGTAACCGTGCTTTTATTCCTGGATGAATTCCTTAACGAGGGCTCTTAATTAACTATAGTGCACTAATCAAAACTGAGAAGTTAACATTGGTATGGTATCACTAACTAGACTGTATACTTTAGTCATACTCTATTTTTCCACTGATGTCCTTTTCCTGTTCCAGAAACCAGTCTAGAACTGGATCACATTTAGTTATTTTCCTCCCTCCTCCTCTCCCTTGTTTCTGATATATCCAAGCTTTACAGTAGGTCTGCTGTCTCAGTTTTGGCCAGGCCTACAATTTGTGATAATTTCTTTCTTGCTTTATGAAATATCATGGGTTCATCTTGTACCTCTCCTGCCACAGACCTGGCATTAGGCACAATAAATTTTTATCTCATATAATTCCCAGTTGACCTGATAGTGTCATTTATGACTGGTTTTGTCCAGTGCATGACCACAGATTGTAGTGATAAAATCTGAATGTTATTAAGCTCATACCTGTGAGAGGAAAGGGCATTGAAATTAGCCACCTGTTGTAGTTCAGGTAGGAGCCAATGATGGTGCTTTTGAAAATGGAGAAAAGCAAGAGGCTGGCGTTGTGGCGCAGCAGGTTAAAGCCCCAGCCTGAAGTGCTGGCATCCCATATGGGTACCAGTTTGAGTCCACTGTAGCACTTCCGGTCCAGCCTGGGAAAGCAGCGGAGGAGGACCCAAGTGCTTGGTGCCCTGCACCCATGTGGGAGACCTGGCCTGGCCCAGTCCCGATCATTGAGGCTGATTGTGGAGTGAACCATCAGATGGAAGACCTCTCTACTTCTACCTCTTCTGTAACTCTGCCTTTCAAATAAATAGATTAAATCTCTTTAAAAAAAAAAAAAGAATGGGGGAAAGCAAATGGTTATAAGAGATTTTGGAGGCAGACTAGGCAAGACTTTGTGAATAATGTGTGAGAGAGAGGGAGAGACAGGTTATAGTAATGATTGTTAACAGTGAGAGTTACAGGAATCAAAGAGCTCAAGGCAGGTAGCATTTACTAGAGAAGGGCGAGGTTTGTGAAGTGGGAGGACCAAGAGTTAAACTTCGGTCATGTTCTATTTGAAATGTCTGTTAGACATCCAAGTGGCTGTGTCAAGTAGTCATCTATCTATTTGTGTCTGAAGCACCCAGGAGAGACCTAGGATTGAAGCTTATATTTGGGACTCATTGCTAAATAAGTGGCATTTATATAATGGGAGAGAATGAAGACAGGTGAAGAGGCGTCTTTAAGCTGCAGCTTTCCTGTGGCTGGTAAAGGAGAGCAAGCAGGTTACGGGAGAGTTAAGAAGCCTGAAGTGGATAGGGCAGGGGCATGGAAAGGCAGAGACCCTGAATGTCTGGGGAGTGTTTCTGTGGGGAGGCTGTTAGTATTGACCTTAAATAAGAGGAAGTTTTCAGGTGGTGGTATAGAGGTTGAAGCAGGACTGGGAGGGAGTTCCTGGCTCCTGGCTTTGGCCAGGCCCACCCCCAGCCATGTGGCCATTTGGGGAATGAGACAGTGGCTAGAAGATCGCTCCCTGTGTTTTTTCCACTCTGTAACTGTGCCTTTCAAATAAGTCTTTTTTTTAAAGATTTATTTATTTATTTGAAAGGCAGAGTTAGGGGTGTACAGGTTGCCATCTTTTGGTTCAGATGGCCGTGACATCTAGAGCTGGGCCAGGCTGATGCCAGGAGCTTTATCCGGGTCTCATGGGGACGAAGAGGCTCAGACGCTTGGGCCATCTGCTGCTGCTTTCCCAGGCACATTATCAGGGAACTGGATCGTAAGTGGAACACCCAGGACTTGAACTGCTGCCCATAGGGGATGCTGGCATTGCAGGCAGTGTCTGAACTTGCCACACCACAATGCCGGCCACTCTTTCATATTTATTTTGTTGGGTTTATTAAAGTATTTGGGTTTAACCTGTTAATGTTTGTAGGACACTCAGAATTGTGGTTAGCTGTGAGTGTTAAATCCAAATATATGTATCTAAAACCAAAAAATTGAAAAACAGAGACAGAGGTCAAAGAAAGTCCATCCACTGGTTCCTTAAATTCTGCAGTGGCCAAGTGCAGGAGCTGGGATCTCAAATCTGGTCTTGCACATGGGTAGCAGGAACCCAGTTACTGGAGCCATTACTGCTGTTCTCAGAGTCTACATTAATAGAAAGCTGGAATCAGTGGAAGGTGGATATTGAACCCATGTACTCCAAAGGGATGAAAGTTTTTTTTTTTTTTCTTAAAGATTTATTTATTTGAAAGAGTTACACAGAGAGAGGAGAGGCAGAGAGAGAAGAGAGGTCTTGCATCTGGTGGTTCACTCCCCTGGTGGCTGCAGAGGCCGGAGCTGCACCCACTCGGAGCCAGGAACCTCCTCTAGGTCTATCATGCTGGTGCAGGGGTCCAAAGACCTGGGCCATCTTCCACTGCTTTCCCAGGAAACAGCCGAGAGCTGGATCAGAAGAGGAGCAGCTAGGCCTAGAACCAATGTCCATATGGGATGCTGGTGCTTCAGGCCAAAGCGTTAACCCGCTGCTAGAGCGCTAGCCTCCATGAGGGTGTCTTTAATTGTTCTCTAACTCCCCAGGCAAAATGCTTTTTCTCTAAAGTTATGTTTTTAAAAAGTCTTAGGCTTTTCATAATATACCTCTTATCGTTTGCAGATTTCTCCCCTTTTCTGTTACCTGCTAGTGTTATCTTTTAGCATGTAGACTCTACATACTGCCTCCAGTTTATACCATCTAGCTCTGCCTGGTTCCTAAATAATGGAAGGACCTGAGAAGGAGTTAACACTGTTGTGTGCTTCATCACTTCCGCATTAGGAGTCAGTTTCAGTATCACCTCACGTTCCTCTTTGATACTGGCCTTCTGGCTTTGTTCAGATTTGTGCTGAAATTTGATTTCCATGACTCTGCACTTCTCTGGACAGGTGCTCAGCCTATGGATCACAAACTCATCTGCTATTAAGTTCCAGTGACGGGGCTGGCTTTGTGGTGTAGCTGCTTAAACTGCTGCCTGCACCGTTGGTATCTCATGTGGGCATTGGTTTAAGGCTCGTCTGCTCCACTTCCAATCCAGCTCCCGGCTAATGGCCTGGGAAAGCAGTGGAAGGTGACTTAAGTGCTTTGGTCCCTGCTACCTGCTTGGGAGACCTGGAAGAAGCTCTTGACTTTGGTCTGGCCATATAGCACTGGCAGCCATCTGGGGATTGGACCAGCAGATGGAAGATCTCTGACTCTTACTTCCAACTAAAACAAAAAAGGAAATCTTTAAAAATTTTTCTTTTTTAAATCCCAGTGGCTATGTGTTACCATTTTGGGTCATTAACACACCAGTAGATTCCATACCCCCTCTCCCGCATTTCCATTTCTTATCTGTCGTGATTCCTTTTAAAATTGACTCCTTTTAAAAGGCAGTGCTGGGGCCCTGGCGCCGCGGCTCAATAGGCTAATCCTCCGCCTGCAGCACTGGCACACCAGGTTCTAGTCCTGGTCGGGGCGCCAGATTCTGTCCCGGTTGCCCCTCTTCCAGGCCAGCTCTCTGCTGTGGCCTGGGAGTGCAGAGGAGGATGGCCCAAATTCTTGGGCCCTGCACCCGCATAGGAGACCAGGAGAAGCACCTGGCTCCTGGCTTCGGATTAGTGCGGTACGCTGGCCGCAGTGCGCCAGCCATTGGAGGGTGAACCAATGGTAAAGGAAGACCTTTCTCCCTGTCTCTCTCTCTCCCACTGTCCACTCTGCCTGTCCAATAAAACAAAAAAAGGCAGTGCTAGAGAGAGACAGACAGATCATCCCATCTGCTGGTTTATTCCCCAAATTCATGGAATCGCTGGGGCTGAGCCACACTCAAGCCAGGAGCTGAAACTCAGCTGTGGGGCTTCCACAGGGGTGAGAGCCGTCGCCTTGTGTTTCCTAGGGTGCCCATTAGCAAGCAGCTGGAAGGAGGAGCACAGCTGGCACCTCACACCAGGCACTCTGATGTGGGATGTGAGTCCCTGGGGCATCTTCACTGCTGTGCCAGGTGCTGGCCCCATCTTGATTCTTTTACTGTATTATTCCCTTTCAGTTTCTTAGTTTTAGATTCTTAGATGTTGGGTATTTTGCTTTTCTTATATTTATAATTTAATTGTTTAATCTTTGCAGGGATTGTGTTTCCTGTGGGAATCGTATCTTGTGTTAAAGAGAGTCTTATTCTTCCTGTGATAGTATTTGATAGTGATAGAAACTTATTTCTTTTGCAAAAATTTTTTAAAGATTTATTTATTTTAAAGTCAGTTACCCAGAGAAGGAGAGGCAGAGAGAGGTCTTCCATCCGCTGGTTTATTCCCCATTTGGCTGCAGTGTACGGAGCTTCGCAGATCCAAAGCCAGAAGCCAGGAGCTAAGAGCTTCTTCTGGGTCTCCCACATGGGTGCAGGGCCCCAAGTGCTTGGGCCATCTTCCGCTGCTTTCCCAGACCGTAGTAGAGGGATGGATTGGAAGTGGAGCAGCCAGGACTTGAACCGGCGCCCATATGGTATGCCAGCACTGCTGGCGGCAGCTCTACCTGCTATGTCACAACACATGCCCCCTTTCTTCATATGAAAAATGTAGAGACAGATCCTCCACTTGCTGGTTCACTCCCCAGATTGGCCGCAATGGCCAGGGTTGAGCCAGGAGCTTCACCTGGGTCTTCCTCATGGGTGGCAGGACCTCAAACACTTGGGCCATCTTCCAGTGCCTTTCCTAGGCCGTTAGCAGGGAGCTGGATCAGATGTAGAGCAGCTGGAACTCAGACCGCTGCTCATATGAGAAGCTGGTGTTGCAGGTGGTGGCTTAACTAACTATATCACGATGCCAGTCCCAAAGGAAGAGTTCTTTGTCTCCTTTCTGGGAATTAAAGCCCCTTTTGGAGCCAAAAATCACATAGAAATCTTAGTTGAGCCACTGACTTCCTGCACCTGAAGCAAGTCTTGGCCAGAAAAGCAAATTCTTGTTCCATCAATCCACAGCTTCATTCATCTCATGCTTGCTTATAATACCCTGGTGGTTCTGGCACCCAAGCTCCTCTTTCTCTTTTCTTTCTGAGCTATTAAAATTTGTTATATTTTGTCCAAAATTTATAGATATTTCTGGTAAGAGGTTCTCTATTAAATAGCCATGCAATATTTTTGAGATGACTTCTTATTTTGGGTGGTTGAGCTGGTAACAAGCAGATTGTGTCTTTGTTTTTTCCTAGAGTTACTGTGTCATGTTTAATGAGCACTGCATAAGCCACACTGAATCATGATGTAGAGAATACCCATTTTCCTACCATGAATTGATCCCTAAAGTTGGAAAGTAAGAATATACTAAAAGTATGTCGCTTGTTTTGAGAAATGGAGTAACTGGTGGCATTATTTAATCTCAGCGTTGTTCAGCTTCAGTACCATGGGTTTAGGAAGGTTATAATCTCATGAATTTGGTTATAATCAGAACATGTCTTGAGACTCTCCAGAGCTGGTTTCTGAGGCTCCTGAAAACATGCCATCAATCTGAGGCAAACTGCTAACTTGCTGATTAGGTTGTCATATTGCATGGAGTAGTGGCTTAGCCAATAGGGTTTTCAAAGTAAGATTTACTTATCTGAAAGGCAGAGTGACAGAGTGCTCTTCTATCCACTGGTTCATTCCCCAAATGACTGCAAGTCAGGGCTGGGCCAGGCTGAAGCCAGGAGCCAGAACTCCATTTGGTTTTCCCTGTAGGTGGCAGGAACTCAAGTATGTGAACCAGAACCCACTGCTTCCCCAGGCACATTAGCAGGGAGCTGGATCAGAAGTGGAGGAGCTGGGACTAGAACCTGCACTTTGATAGGGGATGCTAGCTTCCCAAGCAGCAACTTAATATGCTCTCCCAAAACACCCAACCTAGCCAATCATAGATAAAGAAATTTGATAAGGAAATCTCACCCCTTGAAGAAGCAGCTTACAGGGACCAGCACTGTGGTTCACCGCTGGCATCCCATATGAGTGCTGGTCTGAACCCTGGCTGTTCACTTCTGATCCAGCTTCCTGCTTAATGTACCTGGGAAAGCATCAGAAAAGGGCCCCCCTGCCACCTATGTGGGAAACAAGATGGACTTTTTGGGCTCCTAGGTTCAGTCTGGCCGTTGTGGCCATTTGGAGAATGAACCAGCAGATGGAAGATCTCTGTCTTTTCCTCTCTCCCACAACTCTGCTTTTCAAATAAAAAAATTTTTTTAAAGCGGCAGTTTGTGGGATCCAGAGGCCTTGGTTACAGGTGGTAGAACAAGCAAAGTGAATTTTCATTGTTACACCCAATGAATCAGTGAAAACCAGGTATAACCCACAGGTGAAATCTCTTGCTGAGTTTCTTCTGAAGGGATAATCTGTCTTGGTAGCCTCTAATGATTGACCACAGACAGTCTTGTATTTGTTTGAATGATGAATGAGTGGGAGTTGGAAGCCTTAACCTAGCAAGACCCACAGAATGGAGGAAGGGTGTCTTTCTCCTGTTGCGGTGTGGCTTCTTCGTAGCAGGGACAGTGTGTTCGTGTTGGGATTCTCATAGTCTTGCCCAATACCTGGCACAGGAATGCAATGAAAGAAAAAGGAAACTGAAGCTCCTTGAACACAACCCGTGTCTAGGAAAACAAGACACAGCGAGCCGGTCAGCTAGTGGTCAAGTGGCCACCCAGCTGAGTCACCTGTTGATTTTTTTAGTTGAGCTATTATTAGGCTGTTTCAGAATCTTTTTTCCAAATCTAGAGAAGGGTCTTAGGGCGTGAATCTTGGACCAATTCCCAGACAAAGCCTTGACGGGGTAGGCTTGTGGTTAGCTAACAGAAGTTCTCGCTGTAGGCTAGCAGGTTCTAAAGTGATACCTTTCTTCCCTTCTTCTCTGCCTCCCCCACTTCCCCTCCCCCATTTTATACAACCTTGGCTGTTTTGTTATTGACCACAGATTTTCAATTGCAGGACTTGTTCCAACAACCTGTTAAAAACATGGTGGATTACTATGAAGTTCTAGGCGTGCAAAGACACGCCTCACCCGAGGATATTAAAAAGGCGTAAGTAATTTTGTTTCTGAAATAGTACATCTGCACAGTTGTACATTGGCAAAAGAATAGCATAACTTTTCCTTTCGCCTGTTAAAATGACTTTTAATGTAGTATGCTGTCTTTGAATACCACACACTTGCTGGGCCAGGCTGAAGCCAGGAGTTTCAGCCAAGTCTCCCATGGGGGTGTGGGGGCCTAAGCACTTGGGTCATCTTCTGCTTTCCCAGGCACATTAACAGAGAACTGGATTGAAAGTAGAGCAGCTGGGGACTCAGACTGGTGCCCGTATGGGATGCTGGTACTGCAGGTGGTGGCCCAACCCACTGTGTCACAACACCAGCCCCTGAAGAGTCGATTTTAAAATGTTGTTATAGACCTAAAGTTGCCAGTAGAGAATTCCTGTTTTACACCTCAGGCAGGGAACCAGAATTTTAGTTTCACTGAGGAGAGACTAGGCTGGCACTGTGGGTGTCACCAGCAGGGTGTGTATGGGCCTAAGGAGGATACTTGAGACACTTTTTTACTAATAGGTAGCAGTTAACAGTGGATTATGAAAGAAAGAAAGAAAGAATTGGAATTACTAGGACAGTTCAAAAGTTTCTGGGTAATGGAATTAAAAAGATGAGTTTATTTTGGTGTAAAAAAATTTTAGGCTATATATACAAGAAGGTCTGCAAAAAGTTCATGAAAAATGCCTGTTGTGAAAAACTGTCCCTGAATTTCAAAATACTTTTTTGTACCAAAATAAACCTGTTTAATTCCATTTTCCATGGACTTGTTGAAGTCTTCTCATACTTCTTTCCCCTTAATATCTTTTTTAAATATTGATTTTATTGAGACTAACATTGTGGCTCGGGTTAAAGCTGCTGCCTGTGATACTGGCATCACATCTTTGCGTTCCGGCTACTCCACTTCCATTCCAGCTCCCTGCTAATGCTGCTGGGAAAGCAGTGGAAGATGGTCCAAGTGCCTTGGACCCCTGCCACTCACGTGGGAGACCTGGATGGAAGTACTGGCCCACCCTCTGCCATTGCAGTCCTTTGGCAGTGAACCAGTGGAAAATTCTCACCTCTCTCTGTCTGCACTTTTTTCTCATTCTGGCCTTTGAATTAATCTTACTATTATTCATAATGGGCGGTCCAAAACCAGGAGCCTGGAACTCCATCCATGTCTGCCATATGGACAGCAGGGGCTAGAGTGCTGCTTCCCAGGTGCATTAGATGGGAGCTGGGTTGGAAGTAGAGCAGCTGAGACATGAACTGGCACTCCAGTATGGGATGCAGTGGCTTAATCAGCTGCATAACAAGAATAGCCCCAGTACTGAATTTTTAAGTAAACAAAATGATAATCCTAGAACCCCATGTTATTAGTTTATTGTGTGGGCTCTTAGTTTTGTTGTGTATGCTGATAATTTTCTGTTTGAAGTCTAAGGGTGTGTGGCTGCCACCTAATTCTGCTAATCCCCAAGGACACCCAGATTCTTTATTGGCTTTTCTTCCTTAATGCTGAAGAGCCAGTGAGGTCAGACAAGGTTTTAAGTCAGGATTTAAAGTTAAATGATTGGGCAGCATTGTGGCAGTGTGGGTAAAGCTGCTGCCTGTGATGCTGGCATCCCATATGGGCACCAGTTCAAGTCCTAGCTGCTCCACTTACAATCCATCACCCTGCTGATGTTCCTGAGAAGGCAGCAACGGATGGCCCAAGTGCTTGGGCCCCTACACCCTGTGGTTGAGAGTTTACCTTGTGACATTGATCTGCTAAGGAGTGGGCTGGTTGAGGACATCTGGAGAGTTCCCATGACTAAGACCCTTTTTCTCCATGAGTTTATATACTTTGTTAGTTTAATCATCATGAATCTGTGCTGTGGACATTTTGATCCTTGTTTCTGGATTGTATATCTAGAGATGTGTTGTTATTATGTTGTATGGATTTAGAACTTGTTTATTCTAGTAGAAAGGGAGGCTTTACAGTTAAAACTGGTATTAAACTCACCAGTTGATAGCTGTGAAACCATTTTCTTAATTATGTTTCAAAAGTCGAGTTGATTTCTGAACTGTAGGTATGATTGGTACCTTTTACTTTTCTCAAGATATCGGAAACTGGCACTGAAGTGGCACCCAGATAAAAATCCTGATAATAAAGAAGAAGCAGAGAGAAAATTCAAACAAGTAGCTGAGGCATATGAGGTGTTATCTGATGGTGAGTAGTGCGGAATTTTTACAGAGCTTTGGGTGGATGGGTCAGAGTGGTGAGAGGGGACCAGGAATTGGGGTATCATCCAGGGCTAGTGTAGTGCAAACACAAAGGACTTCTCTTATTCCCAGTTGAATTTGGGAGCCTCTGAGAACATTTTAATTTTTCTTGCAATAATTTCAGTTGATTCAGTTAACTGTGAGTGCTGAGAGGCACCTAAGAGTCAAACAGTTTTTCCTAGGATGGCTATCTGAAAGCAGTATCTGATAGATACCCTGTGTCTAAGGAAATGGGGTCATAGGACTTTGTTTTTACATCTGAGTATTCTGACAGCTCATCCCCATTGCCCTACTTTTAAACAGCACCTTGTTAATGGGGTAAGTTTACCATTTGAAAGGACTTCTTTAAGTTTAGTAAGGAAGGAATTGAACACACAGCTCAGATTTAGGCTTTAAAACTTCTGGGATGTTTTTCCTGTCCTGGGTCTGCAGCATAGGTATTGAATGGTATTGAATGTCAGATCTGTTGGCCTGATTTGATGAATAGGTGGAAGATGAGCTATTAGCTAATAATTTCATGGTAAAGAAAAGACTCCAAGGGGCCAGGGAGAATAGTATTAAGGGACTTGGAGAGCCCTGCTGTGCTGTAGTGTGGAACAGACTGGGATGAGTAAAGGTAGACATTTAAAAGGTCAGGATTGGATTCACTGACCACATAGAATCCAAGTGTGTCCTTATCAGATCAAGTAATAGGTCACTTTTTAAAAAAGATTTATTTATTTATTTTTGAAAGGCTGAGTTGCGGAGAGAGAGTTTTCAATCCTCTGGTTCACTCGCCATATGACTGCAGTGACTAGAACTGGGCCAGTCTGAAGCCAGGAGCCTAAAGGTTCTTCTGGGTCTCCCATGCAGGTCCAGGGGCCCAAGTACTTGGGCCGTCTTCCACTGCTTTCCCAGGCCATAGGCAGAGAGTTGGATCAGAAGTGAGCAGCTGGGGGGCCAGTGCTGTGGCGTAGCAGGTTAAAGCCCTAGCCTGCAGTGCTAGCATCCCATATGGGTGCCGGTTTGAGTCCTGGCTGCTTCACTTCCGATCCACCTCTGTGCTATAGCTTGGGAAAGCAGTAGAAGATGGCCCAAGTCCTTGGGCCCTGCACCCACATGGGAGACCCAGAAGAAGCTCCTGACTCCTGGCTTCGGATCTGCACAGCTCTGGCCATTGCAGCCATCTGGGGAGTGAACCAGCAGATGGACGACTAATCTGTCCTTCCCTCGCTCCCTCCCTCCCTCCCTCCGTGTGTGTGTGTGTGTGTGTGTGTGTGTTTTCTGTGAATTTTTTTTAAGCTTTTTTCTTTCCTCCCTAAAAATTAATTGGAAAGCCAAAGTTAGAGAGAGAGGGAGATATCTTCCATCCGTTGGTTCCCTCCCCAAATGGCTACAACAGCTGTGGCTGAGCCAGGCTGAAGCTAGCAGCCAGGAGCTTTTCCTTGGCTCCCACATGGGTGCCAGGATCCAAGTACTTGAGCTGTTCTCTGCTGCTTTCCCAGGCTCATTAGCAGGGAGCTGGATCAGAAGTTGAGCAGCTGGGACTCAAACCAGTGCCCGTGTGGTATGCCAGCATTGAAGGTGGCAGTTTAATCTGCTATGCCATGGTGCCAGCCTCAGTAATGTGTTTCTGATATCTCTGGGGGTTGTAGGCAGTTTAGGGAAGAAAGTGATCTAGAAGAACAAATATTTTAATTTGTATACGTTTCTAAAAATTCTTGACACTTAAAAATTTTTCTCAGGGGAAGCTTTAGAGTTCTCCTCTTTGCTTCCTTTTTTCTTTTCTTGCCTCCTTTTCTTTTAAAGTACTGTTATCCTAAGTCCTTTTTTTTTTTTTTTAAAGATTAATTTATTTAATTGAAAGTCAGAGAGAGGTCTTCCATTTGCTGGTTCACTCTCCAGTTTGTTAAAATGGCTGGAGCTGTGCAGATCCAGAGCCAGGAGCTTCTTCTGGGTCTCCCATGCAGGTGCAGGGGCCCAAGAACTTAGGCCATCCTCTGCTGCTTTCCCACGCCATAGCAGAGAGCTGGATCTGACGTGAAGCTGCCGGGACTTGAACTGGTGCCCATATAAGATGCTGGCACTGCAGGTGGTGGCTTTACCCGCTGCACCGCAGTGCTGGCCCCCAGCCCAAGTCTTTAAAATTTAATTGTGAGAAATTGAAAGCTGACTTATAACTCAGGAAATAACCTTACCTATTGACTTTGGAGGTTTTTGGGGAAAAAGAAACTAATATCTCTCTTTAAAATTTATAGCTAAAAAACGGGACATCTATGACAAATACGGCAAAGAAGGATTAAATGGAGGAGGAGGAGGTATGTAAATAATGAGTTTTCTTGTTGGAGGCAAAAGATCTTGACTGTGCAGTTGAGTTTGTTTCTGAATTGTGAATTATTGAGTTCCTTGGTCAGTCTGTGATGACAAATATAGTTATAGCCTTGAAAATGGGCTAAAGTACAGAGAAGAGGGAGAAATTGCTAATATTAGTCAGTGAAGTGTGTGTGTGTGTGTGTATACACACACACATATTTTAGTCTGCAAAGTGTTAGTGTTTATTCCATAGACATAATTTATTACCTTCCTGTAATTGTGAATGTGTTTTCAGGTCAACACCAAGTATGCGAACATATATTTAGTGTATAAAGAGTAGATTGTACTGAAAAAAGCTAAAATAACTACCTCAGGTGGAGTCTGGACTTTGGTTTGTCATGATCTCATGATTAGCAATTTGGCCAGCTTGACAATGGTCAAATTATGGCCCTGAACCTATTCTTGATTCTCATAAATGGTGATAAATACAGTGTCTAGTAAGTACTGATTGTAGATTTAGAGATGTTAGAAGGGATTTTATTTTAAGATGTATTTATTTGCAAGTCAGAGTTACAGAGAGGGAGACACACAGAGAAAGATCCTCCATCTACTGTTTCACTCCCCAGGTGGCAGCAACAGCCAGGAGGCAAAAATCCCATCTGAGTCTCCCGTGTTGGTGACAAGGACTCACACACACGGGCCATCTTCTGTTGCTTCTCCCAGGCTGTTAACAGGGAGCTGGGTGGGAAGTGGAGTGTCGCACACAAACTGGGGCCCAGATGGGGTGCCGGCATCACAGGCAGCTGCTTAACCAGCTGCACCCCAGCACTGGCCCCAGGAAGGGATCATTTCTGTGCCTCTCAGCAGTATTGATATCGGCACACTCATTTGTCATTAGTTCTAGGTACAGATAGTTTTAATCAGTATAAGCTTCGTATTTTCCATTTGAGAATCCCAGATTTAGGAAATAATTTTCCATGACTTAGATAATGTCCTATAAACAATACTTGTCTAAAAACGCCAAAATTTGTAAACTAAAAGCTGTGCTTGTATTTGTGTAGGTGGAAGTCATTTTGACGCTCCATTTGAGTTTGGTTTCACATTCCGTAACCCAGAAGATGTCTTCAGGGAATTTTTTGGTGGAAGGGACCCATTTTCATTCGACTTCTTTGGTAAGTTAACCACTTGGATTGTTAGTGATGAGGTATGTATGGTGTGTCCTTGACCCAGGTGAAGGCTGATATTGCCCTTTGTTTCATTAACATCTTACCTTGTCACTAAACTTTGTGTTTTTTGCAGTGTAGGTGCAGACAAACATCTTTCCTTTCCTTTTTGAAAACTTTTGGAATTTGCAGTTGAATAGTAAAATTTTTCTTTCTCTGGCTGTGTATGGCTGCAGGTATCTTGCTTTTGCCCCTTCCGATGAGGGGTGCTGAGTCTTGGAAATGTGTTTTCCTCTTGAGCGTTAGTATTCTGTATGAATATGCTGTGGAGTGTTCCTGTTAATTCTACGTATTTTTGAGCCTTTGATCTGTAACCCATTTCTCTTTCTCATGGTGAGTGGTATGTGGTAGCAGTCATTCACAGTCACTGGAGAAGGAAGACCATCTCTAAGGCAAAGGCATAGACTTGTTGAAGGAGGCAACTGTTAGCTGCTGTTTGCTTGTCAAGGAAATTGATTTTTCACTAAGTACGTCTCTTACTTTTGATGCCTAATATTAGGCTTTCGGGTGTATCACAGGCAAGTGGAGTATTAGGTACCCTTGTTAGCTGTCTCCTTTGAGATCCTCTTTGATACTGAGCGATCTGAGAGGGCAGGACTGCATGTGCTACTTCTGCCATTGTGGTCTGACTCATTGAGGAAGGAACAGACCCTGTGTTTCCCTCCCTCATTGACTGGTACATAAGGAAGAGACCACACACCACCAGCCACTCCACAGAGGGAAAACAGACTACTTGTGTCTACAGAAAACACAGGGGAGACAAGTGGATCTCTTGCCTAGCACAGGCACGAAGAGAACAACTTGCCACACTTCTCTGGTAGGTACATGGTCTGGTACATAATGTCATCTTCCAGTTATTTATCTCAGATAGGAATTCAAGGAGATTTTCCCTATTTCATGGCATGGCTTTACTTGAAGAGAGTCCTTTACTCTTGTAAATAGGAACATTTTCTTTGACAGAGTTAACAGTTGCACCCAAGCAAAGGAATGTTCTTGTTAGGAGCAGGGGGAAGAAAAATGATTTTTTTTCATAGCTGAGGGCATGTTTCCTTTAATTACTGCTACCATAAATATGTATTGGGAAGGCTTCCTGTAAACAGTACTGGATGAAGATGCTCTGGAGTATTTCAGATTTTCACGTATGAAATAGTATGTTTATATCCTTCATAATTAACCTTTGT
Organism: Sylvilagus bachmani; assembly: GCA_015711505.1. Lineage (NCBI taxonomy): Eukaryota > Metazoa > Chordata > Mammalia > Lagomorpha > Leporidae > Sylvilagus > Sylvilagus bachmani. Next base: position 132,403,725 of record CM027388.1, read on the forward strand.
AGTCGATAAATGTTAATCCAAGGAAAAAAAGTGCGTAAGTTGATCTTTTGAGTCTTAGAAATCAACTTTTGCAGCTACTAACTTTATATTACATGGCGGTTTCTCTTCTTCTTCTTCTTTTTTTTTTTTTTTTAGAAAAGAAAAATTTGAGAAAGACTGCTCATACACTCCCCAGACACCTGAAACTATCGGGGCCAAGGACTCAGTTCAGTTCTTCCCTTTAACTTAAATCTCCCATGTGGGTGGCAGGGACCCATCTTTCCCAGGATGCACATGACCCGGAAGCTGTATCAACATGGAAACTCAGCCACTTAGATGGCATATGGGTGTTCCCGCCTGGTAGTTTATTGATGCTAAATCCCCATCTCTGTCTTAAAGTGGTGTTCAAAAAATTTTTAGAGGGCTGTGGTCCCATATTGAATGAATTATAGCGAGTTTATTTCTCTTGGGAGAATCTGACATTAAAATAATTTTCCTTGAGCAATTCTTTCTAGAGTAAAGAAGCCATAGAGATTATGATTAGATATGAAAGAGTAAGTTGTTGCCCACTAGCCCAAGGACCAGCTAGCCATACTGAAATTGTATTCATTCTAGGCATGAATGCTCAGATTTTGTCAGTAGGCTGTCCCATGTTTCCATGATTAGTGTGGCAGTGATATTTCTTCACTCCGCTCTTGTAGGTGTTCTAGGTGACTTCCATTTTCAGGCTGTCAGGATTTGCACTCAGGAAGAGGAGTCGCTCCTTGGCTACTACATGTATGAAGTAACTGTGCAGCCTCCTGGCGGTATGTGAGTGGTAGATGAGAGTGGATGCAGCACCTGGGGGTCCGCTTTATTTTTTTTGTTGACGTTTCATAGCGTCAAATCAGATTTTCTCCATGTAATTATAAAGTGAAGTTTAATCTCAGGTTTTGGCTTCTACAAACAATAATCTGTTATAAGACACTTCTGAGCTGCACTTCCCGTTTGTCAGAATACAGAGCCTTAATGCTGTTTGTACTTTAGACCCTGTAACTGATGGGGAGGCTCAGAGGACTGGGGAGAGGCTCAAGGTGTGGACAGACTGTGAGCAGTTCTGTGCCTGAGCACCAGGCTCTGCAGAATTAGCGCAGTGTGGCCAGGGAGGTGTGGTCCTGGGCCTGCCAGTGGTGGACCACCTCTGACATCCTGTACCAGAGAAGCTCTTGGGAAAGGCAGCAGACGCAGATCTAAGAATCAGCTCTGCTTGCCTGCTGTCTCTGAAATGCTGGGGTACAGTCAGAATATTTGAGGCTTGCTGACTTTGTTTAAAGTCTTTGCAAATCTGGAACAATGAAAATAAGCCTCTTGTCAAAATACTGATGGGGAAAACTATGTAACAGAATGTGCCAATTGGAATTAGGAGGATACCATAACCTTGTCATTACTGGACACCATTACGGTGACACAGTGTTCTGAGAGAGGAAAATACTAATGTTAGTGCCCTTTCTCCTGTTGGAGACTTAGTAAGAAGTCTTCATATGTACTGTCACTTTGGAGCAGAAAGACTAAACTTTAAAGCTGCTTCCAGACAGCCTTTTTGTTTTAACGTGTTAGCACATTTTTCCTTCATAAAAGCATTAATGTAGCAGTGGGAACTCATTTGGTTAAATAGAACTGTGGAAAGATTTGGAGGGAAGTGTAATTGTATTAGGATAAAAATAGCCCCCGTTTTCTGAGCCATGATTTAAATTTAATGTAGTGAGTCAGTGATTTTACTCTCCCAGGGTTCGAGGAAGTGGCCAGTGATGACTTGGAGCCTAGTGAAGAACTAGACCAGCCTGGTTTTGAGGAGGCAGGAGAAGACGCCCCAAGTGAAGAGAACAGTGAGGTTTTGGATGTGATAACCAGCGAGGAGCTCGATCTCTTTAGTGAAGAAGAGCCAAGTGAAGGCTGTAGCTGGGACCGGGGCGAGCTGCTCAATGAGGAACTGGAGCTCATATCCAGTGAGGAAGAAGCCAGTCCTGGGGATGTGGAAGAGCTCAGCGAGGAGTATGAGGAGCTGCTGAGTGAGGAGGAGTACAGCGGGCCGGAGCCGGAGGCGCTGCTTGTTCAACAATAAATTGTAAAGGGAGCCACCCGCAGTCTCTTAGAAGCTTAATTTATTGAAAGTTTGTCTAGAATAAAAAAGTTTCTGGTAGTATCTTGAGATTGTACTTGGTCAGATAATCTTAGCTGCCTGAGGTTGAATCCAAGAAACAGAAAAGGGTGGGGAGCCTTGAAGCGCCAGGCTTATTGCCTTGTTTGCAGGCCGGTGTCCCCTAGAAGTCACAGCCCATAAATAACAATTTTTGGACTCTTTGGGTTTCCTAAGGCTATATCATAAGGTTTGTACTTTCTAACAGAGTACCACACACTGAGTTGCTTCAACACCAGAAATGTAACAGAGGCCAGAAGTCCAAGGTCAAGATGTCCTTTTTTGTTTTTAATGTATTCATTTATTTAAATTGAGTTACAGAGAGAGGGAGGAGAGGCAGAGATCTTCCATCCACTGGTTCAGTCCCCAAATGGCTGCAACAGCCAGGGCTGGGCCAGCCTGAAGCCAGGAGCCAGTAGCTTCCTCCGAGTCTCCCACGCAGGTGGCAGGGGCCCAGAGAGTTGGGCTTTCCCCCACCGCTTTCCTAGGTGCATCAGCAGGGAGCTGGATTGGAAGTGGAGCAGCCTCCACCTTGGATGCCAGCGCGTCAGGTGGCTGCTCCAGCGGCTGCGCCGCAGCACCAGCCTCCGTGTGAGGGGGGAGGTCTGCTGCTCTCCAGCTGCTGGTGGGCTCGGGGTCCTTGGCTGAGAGGTGCTGCTCTCCTTTCTGCACGTAGCGGGGCGTCCAGATTTCCCCTTCTAATCAGGACGTGAGTGATTATTACTGCATGAGGGCGCACCCCAAAAGGTTCATCTTAACACAGTCGTTTACATAAAGACCTTCCAAATAAAGTGATATCCACAGCCACTGGGGTATGGGGGCGGGGGAGACACAATTCATCCTGTAACGTTCCTTGCTAATAGTTTACCTGAAGTTTTGGTTCTGATTTGTACAGTTTAGAAGCAAGCAGCAAAGAGAAAACTTAACAGTGCAAGACATGATAAGAGTTAGAAAAACTGAAATGCAGATGGGAGAGGCAAATCAGGTTCGATTAATCCCACATATAGACCTGTGTTTTGCATCCATGATTTTATCATATGGTGATGTGGTAATTTGTTTACACAAATGTTTCTTGATTACTTGACATAGTTTCATAGACACAACATACCTATATGCATTTAATTTGAAAGAAAGTAAGGGATAGGGCATTTTAATAGCATGTAGTAGACTAATATCCAGCTGAAGTAAAAAACATTTTTATATGTAACTTTAAAAAAAAAAGGTTTATTTATTTATTTGAAAGTCAGAGTAAGACACAGCAGAAAGGAGAGGCAGAGAGAGCGAGAGAGATCTTCTATCCAATGGTTCAGTCCCCATTGGCCGCAGTGGCTGGAGCTGGGCCGATCTGAAGCCAGGAGCCAGGAGCTTCTTTGGGTCTCCTACGGGGTGCAGGGGTCCAAGGACTTGGGCCATCTTCCACTGCTTTCCCATGCCATAGCAGAGCGATGGATCGGAAGTGGAGCAGCCAGGTCTCAAACCAGCACCCGTATGTGATGCTGGCTCTTCAGGCAAGGGCGTTAACCTGCTGCGTCACAGCACTGGCCCCCTGCATGTGACTTTTGATATTTAAGGCCGGTCAGTAAGTTTTGCCCTTCTTACCCTCTATTCTTGTTCTTTGTCATGAGTGGAGTGAACTTGCCCCAGGAGAGATTTTCTTGGAGTACATTCAGAATCAAAGTACAGTTCTGTGTGCATTTTTGACAGCTCCTGTTGATGTTTAGCTGCCACTTGAAAATCCTTTATTTTCACATAAAATTATCCTGACAAGTGAGAATGGATGCTATGTGAGTCTCAGCCTTTTTTTTTACTATTATACTTAATTTCTTTTTTAAAAGATTTATTTATTTATTTGAAAGAGTTACACAGAGAGAGAGAAGGAGGCAGAGAGAGAGGGAGGGAAAAAGGTCTTCCATCTGCTGGTTCACTCTCCAATTTGCCACAGCATCTGGAACTGCCCCAATCCAAAGCCAGGAGCTTCTTCCGGGTCTCTCATGTGAGTGCAAGGGCCCAAACACTTGGGCCATCTTCTGTTGCTTTCCCAGGCCGTAGCAGAGAGCTGGATGGGAAGTGGACTAGAACTGGTGCCCACACGGGATGTTGGCAGCACAGGTGGCGACTTTACCCGCTACACCACAGCACTGACCGACCCCTGTACTTGATTTTAAGACACTTCTTTCCTCTGTCTCTTTCCCATTTCACCCTCAAGGAAAAGGAAATGGTTTTCTTTTTAAAATTGAGAACTGAGAAATTCACTTAATGCCTCCTTTTTAAGAATTTTTAAGATTTATTTACTTGTAAGGCAAAGTGACAGAATGGGAGGAGACAGAGAAAGATCTTTCATGTATTGGTTCACTCCCAAAATGGCCACAGTGGCCCAGGTTGGGCCAGGCTGAAGGCAGGAGCCAGGAGCTCCATATGGTTTTCCGATGTGCATGACAGAGGCCCAGTCACATGAGCCATCCTCTGCTTTCGTAGGTGCATTAGCAGGGCACTTGATGTGAAGAAGAGCACCTTTGACATGGGATGCAGGTGGCGGCTTTAACCCCCACACCACTATGCTGTCTCCAGACATAGTTTCTTGAAACCTTTGTTCTGCCATGAGAACCGTCCAGCAGGCCCTACATCCACAGGAGGCATGAGTGGTGCAGTTAGATCTTGTGCACACAGTGGCACTTCCTGCTTATTCATGCATATTTTCTTTCTCCTGAAGGCAAGGCATGTGCCTTGTCTGGTGTTTGGTTTGTGTGCTTTCTTATCTTTTTTTTTTTTTAATAATTATTTTATTTGAAAGTCAAGAGTTATACAAAGAAGGAGAGGTTTTCCATTCTGCTGGTTCACCCTCCTAATGGCCACAGTGGCTGGAGCTGTGCAGATCTGAAACCAGGAGCTTCTTTCCGGTCTCCCACGAGGATACAGGGGCCCAAGCACTAGGGCCATCTTCTACTGCTTTCCCAGGCCATAGCAGAGAGCTGGATTGGAAGTGGAGCACCAAGGACTTGAACCAGCGCCCATATGGGATGCTGGCACTGCAGGCTGGGGCTTTAACCCGCTACACCACAGTGCCGGCACCTCACGTGCTTTAAGTGTTGGTTGCATGATTGTCAGTCACTTGAGCAGGAAGTTGACCAAGTCCTCTGTAAGGTTTTCCCACCATCTCCTGTGAGATTTATTTATTTATTTATTTGAAAGGCAGAGACTTAAACTGGTGCTCTCATGTGAGAGAGAGCTTCCTGTGCTACAGTGCAGATAACTCCTGTGAAAATTTGGTCTGTGGTGAATTTGTGAACACCTCAGAGTAAGATTTATGTACCTTACTTAATTATTTACATTTTTAGGTGCATGTAGGTATTCTGGAATTGCAAATACAGGAAGCTTGGTTTAAGCCTCAGGCTTCTCAAGTATATGGAATATTAGTGTTCGTTGAGCTGTCTGATCCACTCCTAGGGAAGTTTAATGGGCACAGCAAGTTTTGTGAGGGAATAATAAGGTGGAAGATGGGAGGCTGAGAAGAAACATTGCTCTTTTGGGATTTGAGGACAAAAACACCCAGAGATCTGTTGCTGTCCCAGAAGAAAGTTACGTAGCAAGTAAGATTGTGTTTTTCTGTCGTCAGGGTTCCTCATCTAAAATCAGGCCTCTTGGCATTTGAAATAGAATAATTTGAATCTGTAATATTTTTAATCCTAAGAGTTGGATAGATATTTGTAAATCCTGGAAAAGACATTATTTTAAACTAACCTAGAATATAACTAAAAGTTGTATCTTGTAGTAAAAAATTGTATAGAAAAGTGAAAATGAAGGTGTTCATTTATTTGACAATGATGTGTTTGCTGTTTAGTACCTATCAGTATTCCAGATGCTAATTAAACAGTAAAGAAACAGACCCCAAAGGCTCTATGCCCCTGAAGTTCACAGTTCATTGTGATGCTTTGGCTGTGGTTATCATTTTTCCTACCAAATATGCCATTTTCTACTTTCAAATATTCTGTTTATTTTAGCTCCGGGTTTAGATTCAGGGTTAGTTGAAAGGTCAGAGAATGTCAGTCACAATTATCCTGTCAATTTCAGCATTTCCCCATTTTGAGGGTGGTTGGTAGTTAGATGTTAGGCTTTGAAACTTGTAAATAATGAACTATTTCTGTTTATTCAAAATATCTGTGGTGCTCTTTAGATTTTTGTTCTCTTCTGTTGTTTGTGTGTGTGTGTGTGCGTGGGCGTGTGCAGTTGAATTAATAGTGTGAGGCTGTGAGGAGCAGAGCATGGATGCCTTAAATCATTGAACAGGCCTCTCTGTGGTTGAGCTTCGTGGTTATTGGAATGTTCTGGTGTCTAGTTTTTGCTCTTGTGCTTCCATGGTTGTTGAAATTAAAGCATTTGAGTTACTTTGTCTTTACTAGTACATTCTCTTTTTTTAAGATATATTTATTTATTTGAAAGAGTTACACAGAGAAGGAGAGGCAGAGAGTTGGGGGGAGGTCTTCTCTCCACTGGTTCACTCCCCAATTGGCCACAATGGCCAGAGATGCACTGATCAGAAGCCAGGAGCCAGGAGTTTCTTCCAGGTCTCCCACGTGGGTGCAATGGCCCAAGGACTTGGGCCATCTTCTGCTGCTTTCTCAGGCTGTAGCAGAGAGCTGAATATGAAGTGGAGCAGCAGGGACTAGAAATCTGTGCCCATGTGGGATGCTGGCACTGCAGGTGGAGGCTTTATCCACCACCCCACAGCCCAGGCCCCAACTGTTACATTCTTAACTGTTCTGTTACGTTGTCCTTGTATGGCAAAACCTTCATGCTTCCTCAGTTTTCTGAGACAGTTTTCTCAGTTTTGTTTGTGGATGTATGTTTGTATTCTGTGTTTGGTGCTCAGGTTTTGTCATGCCATTCAACTCAATGTATTTCCTCGGTCATAAGTTTGAAGTTGTTACTCAATTATTGATTTGGTATCCTGCTAATAATAATATAAATTCTTAATTGGATTTATTATTTCTAAGAATAGTGGGACATTACAAAGCTTTAAAGAAGCGCTTGTATAAGGTGCTTAAAATACTGGAGTGGAAGAGTTTGATCATAGTGCAGGCATGCATCTATGTTTGTATCTCAGCCTACAGTATTATGATGAAGACTTGCCTGAAAATGTTAATGACCGAGAATATTTTTTGCTGTGTAAAATTTGTACTAATGTTCTCTAGACAGAACCAATAGGAGATAGAACATATGTTGGAGGACTTTACCATAGAGCCGCCAAATGAGGACTAGAGAAATGGAAGAAAGTATTTTAGTTTGTAGGGCGCAGAGCGCTGTGAGTAATCCCTGGACTCTGAGGGATCGGGGTGGTGGGTTCTGTAGGTGGAAGCTGGCTGGAGCAGTTACGGATCGCCTCCTCTGTGGATTCCTGGTTGGTCCATAGTGCTTGCAGCCTGCCTTTGGTCAGTGTTGGGGCCAGTGTGTTTCCTTTGTGATGGTGAAGTGGGCTCCCCTCTAGGAGTAGATTGGGTGTTTCTTTGAGCAGGGACTGCAAGATCCTGTGAAACTCACAGACTGGTGTTGAGATATGAACTGTAAAGGTGATAATTGAATTCTAAATCCATGGGATTCAGGGTGGAGCCAGCCTTAACCTTCTGCTGTGCCTTTAGGAGAGTGAATTAGTCTTAAGCAAGGAGTTACTTTGCAGTCATTACAGGGAAGACATGAGAAGGAAGTGCAAGCTGAGGGAGAGATTAAAGTCTACATCAAACATAGTGGGACTGGAGACTCGGTTTCAGAATTTGTCTTAAAAAATTTATTTAAGAGATAGGTCTTCCATCTGCTTGTTCACTCCCCAAATGGCCACAACAAGTGGGGCTGGGCCAGGCAGGAGCTAGGAGCTTCTTTGGGATCTCCTACACACTGGGTGCAGGGGCCCAAGGTCATAGCAGAGAGCTGGATTGTAAGTGTAGCAGTGGGACTTGAACCGCTGCCTGTTTGGGAGCCAGCACTGCTCCCAAAGACAACTAGGTCATAATTCCCCCTAACATGAAAATACAATGACCTTTTCTCTAGTGAAGGTGAGATCCTTGAGTAATACCTTTTTTTTTTTTTTCTTTTTTAAGATTTTATTTACTTGAGAGTTATTTACAGACAGTGAAGAGGAGAGACAGAGAGAAAGGTCTTCCATCCACTGGTTCAGTTCCCAAATGGCCGTGATGGCTAGAGCTGGGCCGATCCAAAGCCAGGAGGCAGGAGCTTATTCCGGGTCTCCTACATATGTGCAGGGGCCCACGCACTTGGGCCATCTTCTGCTTTCTTAGGCCATAGCAGGGAACTGGATTAGAAGAAGAAAGCCAAGAGTGGAACTGGTGCCCGTATAGGATGCTGGCACCATCCCTGATACTCATTTTGATAATCCTGTAACTGAATAGCCAGTAACTTATTGTTCCATAAAAATGGAAGAAATTGAAAGCATTTGCTTGAATATACATTAAATGCTGAAATATTCATTAACAGTGAGGACATAACCATGCTAGTTCTAGTCTTGGTTTCTGTAACTGGTCATGAGGTCATGGCTGTTATTTAAAACCATCTTCTGCTACCTGTCCTGTGTTTTCTGTGCTGTCAGCAAGTACCTCAGTTAGTCATGGCTCTTAATAAGGTGAAGTGAACAGAAATGGTAGTTGGTAGCACATTTAGTTGTGATTTTTTTTGTCCTTTTAAAAAAGTTCTGTCTTTTTTAGACACAAAAATGTCTAATGCCTACTGGGCGAATTTGGATTCTTTGGAAATGAGGTGAAAGGAAGGGATGGTTTACCACTGTTGATTCTGCTCTGAGACCCCCACTGTGGTTGTCTTCACTGGTGTGTTACAGCTGCGACCTGAGGCCTGCTCTGCCTTTCTCCACAGCTCCAGCTCTGCAGAAATTCTTAAAATCTGCAGTTAGTGTGTTTTTATCCACATACCTACTCCTCTGCTGGACAGTTATTTTCACTATCAGTAATGCTTTGAAGTCAGCGCAGTATATAGTTTATGTTTTTGCTAAGTATGCCTTGATGGATAAGCACAACACAGACTAAACTGGCTGTGCTAATCTTACTTATATTTGGTATCTCTAGTAGTACTACAATGCCTATCTGTGTCAGTATTTTCTGTTATAATAACTTTTTAAAAGACCTATTTATGTGTCTGAAAATCAGAGTTACAGAGAGAAGGGGTGGAGATTAAATTATAGAAAAAATATAGAAAAATTATAGAAAAAAATATAGAAAATTGAAATGAATTCTCGCATACGTTGCCACATTCCATAACCATTTTTCATTTTGACCACTTGCTGACTATTATCTCTATATGTGTTTATCAATAAGCACACTAGAATAATTCATTTTTGTGTTTATTTCTGAATTACTTTGGAGAATGTAGCTTTCATGTCATGGAATACAACTTCTTGAGTGTGAAACCATCTTTCAAATGGTTACAGCAGAAACAGTGTCTTAACAAGATGTTATTAAAAGGCCACATTAAAAAAAAAACTCTGGATTGGAAGTGCATATTAATGATCCCAAGTGTTGTATGTGAATGTATGCTTTTTTTTAAAAAATAAGTCTGCTTTTTTATTCTGTTATCTAGCTTTGACTCAAACTTGTAATTAAAGCTCTTGGGACAGTCTTTGAGTTATTCCATAGATAAGCTAATTAATTATAATATCTTGGTAAAATTTTTATTCCTAATGGAGTGGTATGTTACTAAACATTAACTCCTTCTTCTCTTTCTTACAGCTTTCCCATGGGAAAAAAAACAAGTTTGAATAAGGATTTTACAACGTGTGTTTTTATTTGTTTCTAGAAGACCCATTTGAGGACTTTTTTGGGAACCGCAGGGGTCCCCGAGGAAGCAGAAGCCGAGGCCCAGGCTCATTTTTCTCTGCCTTCAGTGGGTTTCCATCCTTCGGAGGCGGATTTCCTTCTTTTGATACAGGTATTGAATCCTTGGATTTATTTTCTGTCATCTGAACAGAAATTAGTGCTTAGAACAATTTTAGTTACAGCATTGGTATTCCATTTGTTAGAGTAGTTTATGGACTTGCCAGAATGTTTTGCATGTACTTATCTGTGTCTAATAACCTACATTTTCCTCCTGATCTTTCCAGGAATGTTATGTTTGGAAACCTGCTTCTGTTCTTGCTGTTAATGGCCAAAGTTTAATGAAATTCTTAAAAGGGGACAATATGTATTTTGGGTCAAGTGCAAAATAGTTCATTTGGATAATCTCAGTGAATTCCTTCATGTTCCTGACCTCTTGCAGTTAAAATTACACGGGCAGGTAGTACCCTTCTTAGGTGTGTCCACCGGATGCATTCATGGTAGGATTCAGTGCTGGCCACAGCCTGGTTTTGTGAACCAGCCGGGCTAGCTCAATAGTGAGGTACTTAGCCATATGCCACTGGGACTAGTACATAACCTATAGAAAGGCAGTTTATACATTAGGATAATACACATATATCATAAAGTAGTTGTATGTTTTATCTTTAAATTTTTTTAAAAAAGATTTATTTATTTGAGAGGTAGGTAAAGTTACAGATAGAGGGAAAGACAGGTCTGACATCCTCTGGTTCACTCCCCAAATGGCTGCAAATGCCAGAGCTGGGCTGATCCGAAGCCAGGAGCTGCTTCTGGGTTTCCCATGCAGGTGCAGCGGTCCAAGCACTTGAACCATTTCCTGTCGCTTTCCCAGGCCGTCAGCAGAGATTTGGATTGGAAGAGGAGCAGCCAGGGTGCGAACTGGCGCCCATATGTGATGCCAGCGGCAGAAGCTGGGACTTAGCCTACTACTGCATAGCACCTGCCTCTCTTGCCACCTTTTAAAAATTTAGCTATTTCTCTTAAAAGAGAAGCTATTTGTTTCTGTTTTGGTTTAAGATGTTGATGCTAAGGATTGGCAGTGCTCATTATTTAGGCTGCCCATTTATGCTCCCCTTAAGTGTTGTGGTAATAAAACTCTAGTTAAATAGTCCACACAATCTGACTTTAGTTTTTGATGTACTTTTCTCTTACAGTTCCCTCATTTGTGCCTTGTAATATAATAATTATAGATTAGGAGGTATAAAGCTGGTTAAAAAAACTAAAAAAAATTTGGCAACTTAAGAAATGAGTGGCTAGAGTGTGTATGTGTGTGGGGGGAAGCTGTCCACATTTATAGCCCCGGGCTCACAATGGAACTATACTGTCTAGCACACATAAACACTGGTCACTTGAGATGTGGCCAGTCCAAATGGAAATGTGTTACAAGTGTGAAATACACTCTAGATTTACAGAATCTAAACCACCTCAGGTTTTATATTACAAATCTAAGATTTTTCATAATTGGATTGAATAGTAACATGAGCTACTAAAATTAATTTTCCTCTTATTTTGTGAGATAGCTTGAAATTTAAAAGTTTGTATGTGGCTCACATTTCTTTCAGATATTGATAATCCTGGGTTCTAGTAGAGCTTAGATGATTGAGTCATGTTCAGGTATATGCATTATTTCATTGTGAACATTTTAGAAATAGGCCAACTTCTAAGTTTCTTATCCAAGATAAGTTTGCTCTGGTGTGCTTTGTAAAAATTTTCCTTAGTGTATGTAGTATGATAGTCATGTGGTTAAGTATGTTCATGTACTGTATTTATATTTTTTCAGATAATTACAGTATTGTTCTAAAATTGTTGTAGATTTTACTGTTTGGCATTTTTATCCCCTATGGTCTCATTTCAAAGCCAGTTAGATTGGCTTAGCCATCCTGACATGAGAAGGTTCACTAGTACATTTTGAAGTAATTCTTGCTTTGGTAACTTTGATGTATTGTTGCCTATCATTATTTTCTGCTTGCCTGTAGGATTTACTTCGTTTGGGTCCCTGGGTCATGGAGGCCTTACTTCATTCTCTTCCACGTCATTTGGTGGTAGTGGGATGGGCAACTTCAAGTCTATATCAACTTCTACTAAAATAGTTAATGGCAGAAAAATCACTACAAAGAGGTACAGTGTTATATATTTCGTATTTTTAATAAGTAGCCATAATGTTTTTTTTTTTTTAAGATTTATTTTATTTATTTGAAAGAGCTAGATAGAGAGGTCTTCATCTGCTGGTTCACTCCCCAGATGGCCGCAACAGCCTGAGCTGTGCCGATCCGAAGCCAGGAGCCTGGAGCTTCTTCCAGGTCTCCCACGTGGGTCCAGGGGCCCATTGATCTGGGCCATCCTCCACTGCTATCCCAGGCCATAGCAGAGAGCTGGATCGGAAGAGGAGCAGCCAGGACTAGAACCAGCACCCATATGGGATGCCGGCGCTTCAGGCCTGGGCTTTAACCCTCTGCGCCACAGCACTGGCCCCTGGCATAATGTTTCATTGCCATGTTTACACATCCATAGTGAGATTTATAGATGTGTATGCCAAATATTACATCAGGAGAATCTTCTACTTAATGTGTATATTCATTAACTAGGGCTTTTCTTTCTTAACTATAATTAGAAGTAATTTTAATTTTGAGTCATATTTTACATGTAATATGTGACATCTTCTCAGTGTCGTTAAAGTAAAATGGAAAAACTATGTAATAAAACCTGTATTTTGTAATCTTATCTCAGCATGTACTTAGTATCTAGTTTTATGGTATCTGAGACAATTTATTTTTGTCTGAATCTATTTTAGGAAAGATTAACTTTCAATAGACTGTAATTTTCAGACTAAAAATTATTTTCATGTCTAAGAAATTTTTTTACTGTTTATATACACATATAATATTTTCTTAACAAATATTTTAAATGAATTTTATTCTACAGAATTGTCGAGAATGGTCAAGAAAGAGTAGAAGTCGAAGAAGATGGCCAGTTAAAGTCCTTAACGATAAATGGTAAGGAGCAGCCGCTACGCTTGGATAACAAGTAATTCAACGCACGCATTTAACAGAAATGTTAAACTATAACAAGCACCATTTGAGGATTAACAGGAACATTTTTTTGAAGATTTCAAACGAACTCGACTTTCAGTATAATTGTACCTAATCTAAAGTATTTATAAACAGCTCATCGGAGCACCTATTTGTCATAGACTTTTGAGTTTATTGTTGGGACCACATAATAGGACCATTTTTTTGTCTTTAAAATTGTTGTAAATCTCTGTATGCACTTTGCTTTTTTATTAAACGTTATCCAAGGTGAGCCGTGACTCTTCAGTAGTGGTAGGACAAGATTGTACACTAACACCAGCATGGATCTGCTTTTCCATTGTGTTTGAAATGTGAGCCAAGTAGTGTCAGCCTGCTGTGAAGTTAACATTGCCAGGATGAATCTTCTACAGAAATAATTTCAGTTTTTTCAGTATTTAGTAGTGAAAGATATTAATGCATTAATGGTAATACATTTCTGGTTTAATATAAATTAAGGATGTTTTCTAGTTGTGCATGAAAGCTGGTAATTTAGTAAGTTTTGACAATTGTTTAAATATGTAATGTTAAGCTTAGGTTCAAAAAAGTAAAGCTGGTAAACTGGGTCTTTTGTCATTTGCTTTTAAAAAAGAAAATAAATGCGAATGTGTTTGGTGCATTTTTTTGTGAGTGGGATCTGTAGCCTTCTTGTGTCTGTGTATGATTTTGTGCCTGGGCTTCTAGTGTCACTTTATTAGCATTTCAGCTGTTCACGAGGGTGGATGCCGAACTTAAGTTACATTTTTTTCAGTATATTTTGAGATTATATGAAGACTTTTCTATTTATAAGTAATGATTTAGCAATTGGACTTTTTTGTAACATTTCTATGGGGGAGGGAAGAAACAGCTATGCAATTTGTTCGTTCTTACAAGTATGTTCTAGTTTTCTAGGGTATATTGAATGTAAGATCACGTAAGGACAATTCTGCATGGTAAAGTCATGGAATGATTTAGGTGTGAGCAAAAATAAAGGTGTTTTGTTTTGTTTTGTTTCAGTCTGTAAGATCGTTATTGGTGCTATTGCGTTGAATCCACCCCCTTCTGTTTTGCTGTTTTGTGGTTGCTGTAGGGCCTTTCCCCAGCAAAACAATTTCCATTAATGTTAGCTCAGTGGAAAGCGTATTGCTCATGATGGTACCATAGAGTCTGTAAGGAACTTCGTATACTGTTACTGAAACGGAGTAGAATAAATCGAGAAATCTTAGAGAGCTTTACAAAAGGGGGAGGGGAGTAAGCATTCAAGTATTTGAGGACAGTTGAAAGATGATAAGCTTAAATTTGAATATTTGTTTTAACAGCAGAGAGAGAGACAGAGCTCTTCATCTGCTGGTTCACTCCCATTTGTCTACAACAGCCAGAGATGGGCCTCTCGAAAGCAGGGATCCCAGAGGTCTTCCTGGTCTCCCACATTGGGGGACAGGAGCCACCTGCTCAGGCCGTCTGCCACTCCTCCTCATGTGCATTAACAAGCACATTGCCTTTATTTTGCTCCTTCATTGACGGGAGTGCTGATTGTATTAAGTTATTAATAAAATGGAAGATTTACTTGTTGCTGTCAACTCTTGTTCATTCGATTTTTGAACTCGGATCAAGTTCATTCCTGGAGAATTAAGTCCAGAGTGTATCAGCTTTGGAAAGTTAAATTGTTATCTGCATTGATACATTAGTCTATTATTAGGTAATGACTTGGAAGAATGGCTTTTAATTTCTGTTGCTGGATTTTGGTAAATTTGGTAGTCCCTTGTGTGTGTGTGTGTGTGTGTGTGTGTGTAAAGATTTATTTATTTGAAAGGCAGAGTTAGAGAGAAACAGTTCCTCATCCACTGGGTCACTCCCCAAATGGCTGCAGTAGCTGGGGCTGGGCCAGCTGGAATTGAGCCAGGAGCTTCATCTGCATTTTCCACTTGGGTACCAGAGGCCTAATCACTTGGGCCCTCTTCTGCTGCCTTCCCAAGCACATTAGCAGGGAGCTGGATCAGACTTGGAGCAGCCAGGATCGGAAAGTGGCACCCATGTTGGATCTCAGCATTGCAGGCAGCAGCTTTACGCACTGTGCCACAGTGCTAGCCCCTACATTTTAAGTTTAAAGATTTATTGACTTATTTGATAGAGTGATACAGAGTGAGAGAGAGATGAGAAAAAGATGTTCCGTCCACTGACGTACCCCGCAGCATCCAGGTCTGGGCCAAGCAGAAAGCAGGAGCCAGGAATTCTATCCAGTGTTCACCTGAGTGGCAGGCTCCTAGTGCTTGTCCAGCATCTTCCTCTGCTTGCACAGGTGCATCAGCAGGAAGCTGGATCAGAAGCGAGCAGGCAGGACTTGAACCAGCACTCGGATGTGGGATGCCCACTCTCGAAGGCAGCAACATACCCATCCCCTCTCGTCACAGCACTGGTCCAAACTTAACCTTTTCTTCTTCTTCTTCTTTTTTTTAAATGCTTCTCTGTAGCCTTGAGTCCCTTTGAGAATGGGAAACTGAATGCTTACTTAAAGGCTGTTTGTGAATAGATTCACTCAGACCCTCACAGTTCTCCCCAAGGACTCGGCCCTACTCTCTGCTGTCCGTCTTCTGTGCTTGGACTGTGCCCCACCTGTTTGCCTAGAGGATCTTCCTTCCTGAAGGAGCAGTCTGCACGTAAGATCTGTCCCTCTATACCCCTGCTGGTTTCTGTTCAGTCATGGATTAGTCCTCACATTCCTCTCCCATCTGTAAAATGTAAGCTCAGATTCCAAAGTGCAAGGTGTGATTTTTGTGTGATTCATCTTTGGTTTTGTACTTTTTTTTTTTTTTTTTAAGGGTTCATTTATTTGAAAGGCAGAGTTAGAGGTATCTTCTTTCCACTGCTTCATTTCCCAAATGGCCCCTCTGGCCAGGCAGCTAGGAGCCTGGAAACTCCACCTGGATCTTCCCTGTGGGTGACAGGGGCCCAAGCACTTGGGGCATCCTACACTGCCTTCCCAGGTGGGCTAGCGAGGAGTTGGATTAACAAGTGGGGCAGGCAGGACCTGAACTGGCACTCCTGCCAGGATGCCAGTGTCACAGGTCACTCTGGCTTAAGCCACTATGCCACGACGCCAACTCTGGTTTTGCAGTTCCTCAAGGACAGATTTTAGAAGTTTGTAGAGTAGCTTTACCATTGCTCAAGTTCTTCATAGACCCATGTGGTACCTGGTCTGCTCAAGTAGGTATTCCTTTACAGTAGGGCGATCATCGTCCTAGCTGATTACAATGTGTTAATTATCTACTAAAGTTTGCAAGTTCCGGGTTATTCTCTTTTGATTACCTACTTGCTCCATTACTCTAAAAGGTTACTGATCTTACTTTTTTCTGTAAACATACATTGTATAATATTAATGTATAATGTATAATATAATGTATTAATTATCCAGGATAATTAATGGATTTTATTATTTATGCTACTTTTCATGGGCGATGTGATTTAACTTTTGGCATATTCAGTAGAGTCAGGTAGTCTTTGAGGCACAAAAGGTCATTTCCAGGCAATTTGAATATTGGGAATTAGGAGGTGAAGAAGTTAAACTTACAAAAGTCTTTAAAATATTCATGGGAAAATGGAATTAAGAAAATGCTGTGGATTGAGAAAAATTTTGGAACTTCTTGTGACTCAATGCCCTTAAAAATACTCCTTAGGTTCAAATAACTTTTGAAAACTTTTGAAGGTAATCATATTTCTGCATTGGGAATTTTAATCTCATGCAAGTCCTCTGAAGTATGTTGTTTTCCCTACATTGGTTAAATCACTAAATTCTTTCTCCATTACCATTTATTGATCTCTTAAAGTCAGTGTGATTTCTGCCATTTCTGCTTTAGGTATCTCTACTTTGGGATGCAGATCTAAAATTTGAATAGCTTAGGTTTGGTGATAGGGATGACTTCTAATTCTTGTTTCAATCGCAGCACCTTTGAGTATGTATACCTAGTATTTAGTAATTTTGTGTATATCTTGATACTCAGGTTTGAACCAACAATTGAAATGCGACAGACCAAAGAATTTAATTTTGGCTGCAGTATTTTTGGCTATTGTAGTTAGTGTTCATAGAAGTTAGTAGGAGGGAATAGCACAGACAGCACTCACAGAAATCTAGAAACCACTGTAACCACTGATTTCCAGAGATTAGAGCTAGCTTTTTTTGTATTGAGTGAACTATTTATTCTTTTGAAAGACCAGGTGATGGGGAGAGATTATTCATTCATTCGCTTCCCAATCACAATAACCAGGCCAGGATGGGGCCAAGCTGAACTCAGGAGCTCCATCTGGTCTCCCATGTGGGTGGCTGGGTCCCAAGTACTTAGGCCATCATCTGCTCCCTCCCAGGCACATTAGCAGGAAGCTGGATTGGAAGGAGGGGCAGGACTTGATCCCAGGTACTCTGATCCCAGATGTGGGTATCTGAAGTGCTGGTCTAACCAGCTGTGCCACAACACTTGCCTCCAAAATTTTGAAGTCCTGTGTAGTATGACAGGTGATCTTATCACACCACTCAGCAGTTCATTCTGTGTTTTATGACCTACATAGGAACTTTGTACCCAGTGGAAACCCTGACTGGACTTTATCCCTTTACTCCTACCCTGGCATTCTGAATAAAAGAAGATTTCCGTCTTAGAGTAAAACCACACATAAGCGGAGACTGGAAATGCAAGATTTGTGTGTTTCATCACCACATTATCCCAGCATGTACACTTGCACCCTGCATGTGCTGAGTAAATCCAGGGTGGCGATTACCCTTGCACACTGCTGACTGCAGAAATGCCTCAAGTGCTAACTTGCTAACTTGGATTTTAGAGCAGTGAGCTGATCACCAACTTGACATCTGGTTTTGGAGGGCTTATGGAAGGAGCTGTGTCTTCACTTGGGCTATTTCTCTCTCCTTTGGCGTCCCTGTTAGTAATTAAGGTAGTGCCAGATGTCAGTCTGCTCATTAAACTTTGCAAGTTATTGCAGACTAGCCTTTTCCTAATAGGGTAGATTTTCCCAAATGTTCTTTCCTCCTCCTGCCAGCCAGTTACTGAGACTGATCTGATAGGGAATCACTTCCAGAACAGGAGTGAACAGGAGCCCTTTGTGAACGAGGCCTTGGTCCTGAAACGTGACTGCAGAGATGGGGTGGGTGCCCTTTCCTGCCTTAGAGTGGATACCTCAGTGCTGGGAGCTCTGCCTTCCCAGGAGCAAGTTGGGCTGTCTGATGCCCACTGAGAGCCCTGGCTTCCTGCTGATCTGTGGGCTGGGGCATTGTGGTGAAACTACAGCTGGAGCAAGGGCTTTCAGAGTGCTGTCAGCTTTTGTGGAGTTTGTAGTCTGCGAGACTTCTTTCTTTAATGTGTTTCTCACGCATCGAGAATACTGCTTATCAGCCCTAATCCAAAGTGGATAACCTCTTACCTGATCCTTCCAGGGTGGTTTTGTGTAATGCCAGGCCTTTGATGAAGTTGCATCCTGACCTGGAAAGAAAGAATTTTCAACAAGTCCCTTGGACGTTTCTTTCACTGTTTGTGAACAATGGGTCTTTACACAGGTGAACTCTGATACCATATTCATGGTGAAAGGTGGTAAGGGAGTGTCTGGTAGAATGGAGTCCAGTGTTGTACAGAAGGGACTGCTGGGCACAGAAGTTTGGGCCCTCACAGCAGTCGCCCTTTAAGCACCAAGGATTTTGAGTTCCCCGTTTAGTGGGCTGTGCACAGCCCATGGCTGCTAGGATGTTGTCAGGCCTGCCCTGAGTGTCTTATGGAGAATGGCAAAATGTGGATATCCTTTTTTCATATAATATTTTGTGTCTGCATAGTCTTTTTTTTTTTTCTCTTAAAGATTTATTTATTTGAAAGAGTTACACAGAGAGAGGAGGAGAGGTCTTCCATCTGCCAGTTCACTCCCCAGTTGGCTGCAGTGGCTGGAGCTGTGCCAATCCAAAGCCAGGAGCTTCTTCTGGGTCTCCCACAAAGTACAGGGGCCCAAGCACTTGGGCCATCTTCGACTGCTTTCCTAGTCCATAACAGAGCTGGATCAGAAGTGGAGCAGCCGGAACTTGACCTGGCGACCAAATGGGATGCCGGCACTGCAGGCAGTGGCTATACTGGCTATGACGCAACGCCAAGCCTTCTTACATCTTTGTAGGCATAGCTCCGGTGAATACCTGGGTTGAGAAATGTCTGCGTTTAGGGTTGATAAGTCCTGCAGAGAGCACACTGCCATCAGCTGTGGTTGAGAGTGGCAGTGTCCTCATACTTGGGAATACCTTGTAAAGAATTTTTAAAAATTTACTTAAAAATTACTTACGTGAACAGGGAGCCAAACTAAGATCTCCCATCCCTTCACCCAATGCCCAGATACAGCAGGGAGCTTTGAACACGATTCAGGCCTCCCTCATGGGTGTCAGGAACCCAGGGATGGTCACTGTGGTCATCTCACCCCAGCGGCTCTGATGGGGTGATGGGGGGGCACTGAAATCTGAAATGCCCAACCCACAGTGTGTGTGTGGCCTACCGTGCCACAGTACTGGCCCCAAGGCATATTTTTACGAATCTCACGTTCTCTCCCCTTATTTTTTCTTAGCATGTGTAATGATGTCAAGCATTTCTGCCCTATATCCCAGTAGGGTGATTTTGGTACTTTACAATGGGATTATGCTTTTGTTCCTGAGAGAGACTAATGTGTTTAAGATGAAAAAATCTCTTTAGTTTTTAATAGGAAATTGCTGCTGAAATTTATCCATTGAATTCCCGGGACTTTTTGAAGTAATTCAGATTTTCATCTTTGCCCTCTGGGTTTTTTCTTCTTTTTTTTTTTGGGGGGGGTGGTGGGGGTTGACCCTATGTGGCAATGCTGGATTGTCTTGAACTGTTTATTTTTGAGATTCTCTAAGGGTAGTCATACTCTCGAGCAGGCTTTGGTTTCCAGAGGGATTCTGCGTTTCTGCGGTTGGCCTTTTAGACTGAGCATGCCTACAAAGTCGTCTGTTTGTGGCACATTTTCTGTGGGTGGGGGGAGGGAAGGCAGAGAAATGTTCTAATGATACAGATGCTTCTTGGACCATGGTGAGTTATGTCCCAATAAATGGAAATGCCGTAAGTCTAGATGTTCTTAACCCACCTGTTGTGTACAACCCCCACCCTGGCACGGCCGCACACGGCACCATGGACATATTTTCCTTCTGACAGGAGCATCTCGCGTGTCTAGCCCAGGGAAGGATCCAGATGTGAAATCCAAAGGACAGCTTCTACTTAACACATGCTGCATGGCTGTTAGTCATGTAGTGCCTGGCGTGTTAATCTTACGCTTTTTACCTTTAAGTGGTGCGATTAGGCTTTATCTTATTGGTTGCCAATGTAATACTTCAATTGGAAAGTCTCCACTGTGTTGAGATCTATGAGGTCTATCGTAAACTTTCTCATTTTTAAAATCTCCCAACCACTAGTTCATACTGTAGATGCCCCAAACAGCTGTGAGTGAGATAGGCTGAACCTGGCTTATCACATGGTGATAGGGACCCACATACTGTGCCTGCTGCTTCCTTAGCAGGAAGCTGGGATCGAGAGTGGAGCGGGATCAACTCCAGGCACAGCAGTGTGGCTGTGGGAATTCCAGGGAGCATCTTCTGTGCCAAATCTCCAAATGCCTACATTTTTTAAAAATAGATTTTCTTCCTTTTCTCATGGTTAACTATGCCTCTGCAGAATGTTCATTTGCAGTCTGTCTTGTTCATAAATGTCATACGAGTCTGTATTACTTTTAGAAAAATCATTTCCTTTTTCTCTTTCCATTTAAATTACTTGTAGAATACCAAATTTGAAATGAATATTTCAAAAAAAGCAAGAATTCTACGTTGTCAATTCTGTCAATTTTTAAGAGTCATTTTATTTATGTGGAAGGCAGGATTGATTGCAGAGAGATTTTCCAACCTGTGGTTCAGTCCCTAAATGGCCACAGTAGTTCTTCTGCATGGTTGGCAGGGGCCCAGGTCCGTGAGCCGTCTTCTGCTTTCCCAAGTGTGTTAGGAGGGAGCTGGATCAGAAGCAGAGCAGACAGAAATGGAACAGGTGACTATGGGATGCCAGTGTTTCAGGCAGTAATGTAACGCGATGCGTCACAGCACCAGCCCTGATTCTGTTCCCACCCTGCCCCGTCCCCCTCCTCAATCCTGGTAAGGGAATTCTGTCTGAATATCTACCTTCTGGGGGGAAAAAATTGAAGATACTAACCTACTTAGAGTTTTAACACAGGGCAGGAGTCTAAATTGTTCGCTCTGTATGGTAGTTACTATAGCTTTCGTCTGCTGTGAAATGTGATTTAATTTTTAATTTGTTGATTTCACATGTTTTGGGATCCTCCCCCAGTGAATAAATTTAAGGACTGATGAGTCTTTCACTCTTTTCAAGGAATAAGAGAATGTCACAAGAAGAATACATTTTTAAAAAAGATTTATTTATTTATTTGAAAGAGTCACGGAGAGAGGAGAGTAGAGAGAGAGACAGGTCTCCCATCTGATGGTTCACTCCGCAGTTGGCCGCAACGGCCGGGGCTGCGACAATCCGAAGCCAGGAACCAGGAGCTTCTTCTGGGTCTTCCACATGGGTGCAAGGGCCCAAGGACTTAGGCCATCAAGAAGAATAAATTTCATCTTGACCTTCTAGGCTGTGAATTCAGAAAGCAAAAGTTTGTTGACCAGGGTGGGAAATGTGATTTGAAGATCCCATGATTTGTAGGTGGTATATTGGGGAAGGGTCATAACCTATGTTCTATTGGCTTGAGGTTTTTTTTTTTTTTTTTTTTTTTTAAATTTTTAGAGAATCATAGGGATTGAGTGAGTGGTCTTTGCCGCTCTTTTTTTTTTTTTGGTAAGACTTATTTATTGAGAAGCAGAGTTACAGAAGATAGAGGGAGAGGCAGAGAGAGAAGTCTTCAATCCGCTGGTTCAATCCCCAGATGGCCGCAACTATTGGAGCTGGACTGATCCAAAGCCAGGAGCCAGAAGCCGCCTCTCGGTCTCCCATGTTGGTGCAGGGACACAAGCATTTGGGCCCTCCTCCACTGCTTTCCTAGGTCACCAGCAGGGAGCTGGATCAGAAACGGAGCAGCCGGGACTCCAACTGGCACACGGATGGGATGCTGACACCCAGGCAGAGGCTCAGCTTACTACGCCACAACACCGGCCCCGGGCCGCTCTGTTTTCAACAGCAGGTGAACCTAGCTTTGGGCTCCTGCGCTGGTGGAGTGGTTACCCTGTCTCCGTATGGAAGATGGAGGACCTTGAGGAAGGAACTGGGATTACTTGAATTACTAGAATTACTTCAGTTTTATGTGGAATGAGCCCTGTCTTAAGGCAGATTTTATAAATAGGGAACCTACAAATGTTACATTCCTTTTTTTTTTTTTAAAGATCTGTTTATTTGGAAGGCAGACTTCAGAGAGAGGTAGAGAGAGAGAGTCTTACATCCGCTGGTTCACTCCCCAGATGGTTGCAATGGCTGGAGCTGGGCTGATCTGAAGCCAGGAGCTTCTTCCAGGTCTCCCACGCGGGTGCAGGGGCCCAAGGCGTGTTACTGGTATCAGTAAAGGAAAGCAGGTCATAGGAATTCAGCTCTGGGGAGGGTGGCCAAGGAGCATCCCCCGGGGCTGAGGAACTGGTGACAAGAGTCTAAGAGACTTAGACAAATGGTCCGTGGCCTGCTACCTCTGCTTTTCATGCCAGATTCAGGATTTTTTGGTACGGCCACAGTCCAGGCACTGTGAAATCATTGCCCCAAGGGATGGGCATTTCTCCTTGCTTTTAAGATGATGCCTGTATCCCACCTCAGAGTCCTGGCTGCTCCTCCCAACTCCAGCTTCTCGCCAGTGTGCATCCAGGGAGGCAGCCGGTGATGGTTCAATAGTTGGGTCCTTGCCATCCACGTGGGGAGACCCAGCATGAGTCTGACTCAGCCCTGGCTCTTGTGGGTATATAATGAGTAAGCCAGTGGGTGAAGTGCTATCTTTGTCCCTCTGCTTTTCAAAGAAAGTAAATCCTAGTAAGTAGCCATTAAGGATTAACTGTAGAGGCGGGTGATGTGGTACAGGGGGTTGAGCTACTGCTTAAGACACCCGGGTGCCATAGGAGAGAACCAGTTACTCTGCTCTGGTCCAGCTCCCTGCTAACGCACCTGGGAAGGCAACAGAACGTGGCCCACTTACTTGGGCCCCTGCCACCCATGTGGGAGACTTGGGTAGAGCTTCTGGCTTTGGCCCAGCTCAGCCTGGCGAACCAGCAAGTAGAAGATTCTCTCTCTCTCTCTCTCTCTCTCTGATTTCAAATAGATATCTTAAAAAAAAAAAGAATTGTAGCTTCTGTCTTCTGTATTGAGCGTCAGTAGTTTCACACGTGTCCATTTGTGAAGGTTGAATTAAGCTGCTCTCCTATTTGAGCTTGTTCGGGGCCCTCCTTGGTTTATGATATTTACCGATTCCTAGTCCACCCTTCCTCATCCTCTCTGCCGTATCCAGGTCAGACACTTGAATCCCCCTAACAGACTGTGTTCTGTGCCTTCCCCCAAAGTTTCCAACATCCTGGCAAGCCACAGCCTTGCGTTTCTGGATCCCTGGTCTCGTTCTGAATCGGCAGCCTTTGATCAGTCCTCTATCCTGTGTGTTTGCATAGATGTGGAAAAGAGGACTTTCCTCGCTGGTACTTGTGTTTTTTGTTTGTTCCCAGTGAGCTCCTTAAGGCTTATTTGGTGTCCCTGGTGCCTGGCCCATGTTAGGCACTGACAGGGTGAGTAACCCCTCTAATGGGCCGGCGTGCACCATGTTGAACTGTGTGATATCAGGATTTGAGTGTGTGGGATTAGCACCCCACCCCGCAACAGGGGAGAAAATGGAGCAGGCATAGCAAAGTCCTCTTGACTTGTGCATATTTGGGCAAAATGATTCTGCCTTTATCTATAGAAGTTTGTTTTCACTTGCATGTTATCAGCCAGACTCCTTACGCTGTGTGTTTGGACTCCATTTGGGGGAAAAGCGAAGCGTTCGATGTGAGGTCATGCACATGTAACAGCTGCTGGAACATTCCTTTAATAACTTCTGGATGATTTCAGTGTGTTTTGGCTCAGAGGGACACTTGGCAAATCTTGTTTTTGTTTTTAAACTTGTTTTAACTCGATGTTCAGGATATTTTGTGATATATTTAGTTCCCCAAAGTGAGAGAGAAACTTGAGTTGTAAGCAGCGTATGTTTTAGTAATTTCTAAGTTTTAGTAGTTAGCTGAGGCTAGCAGAAATTATACCAAAGGAGTAAATCATTTATGGGTTCTAGAATGAGAGGTAGCTTTGCGTATTGCCTTTATAGTAGAAATCGCTTGGCTAAAGGCATTCGTGGTAAATTTTCAAAGAAGAGGGATGACTTAGTTTGGAAAGGGCAGCGAAGGTGACTGATTTTTCAGAGAAAGTAATGCTGGAACCGGGCACGATGAGACCGACGTGGAACGTAAACACTTCGTACAATTTTAATTTGAGGGATTTTGGGTTACATCAAATTGGTACTTGTGGCTTTGTGAGATGTTGAGTTGATTTCTTAAGTATGTTTCTTTGCGCTCCACCGCCATGCTGGGGGGTTTATCACAAGCGAGTTTGCCCCAGTAGAGGTCCTTTGAGACACAGCACATCGCTGGAATTTTTCTCAGCCTGCGTAGTGTGGGTTCTAGTCCGCTCCTTGCCTGTGTGGCCACACGCATTCTATGGGAAAGAGTCTTGGCCTTGTAATCAGTGACAAATGGTACTGCCTCTGATAGATGGTTTCTGAGACGGTTTCCCTGGGTGAAGATGTTTTGCCAGGAGAACATGGACAGATGTTAAAGTTACGAAAATTTCCAAGTTTTTGTTTAATTACAATGCTAAGTATTTTTCATCTTCCAGGACAGTATTTTTTCTGAAGCCAGAACATGACATGTATGACTATTGTACAAAACTGTTCTCATTTTATTTGACAGGCAAACAGAGGAAGATCTTCCAGCACTAGTTTGCTTTCCGAAATGACCTCAACAGCCAGGGCTGGGCCAGGCTGCAGCCAGGAGCCAGGAACTCAGTCTGGGTCTCCCGGGTGGGTGGCAGGGACCCAAGTACTTGAGACATCACCTGCTGCCTTCCACAGTGTGCATTAGCAGGAAGCTGGATCAGAAGCAGAGACAGCCAGGAGCCAGGACCTGAGCCAGGCGCTCTGATAAGGGGTGCAAGTGTCCCACGCGCTGTTTATCTGCTAAACATCCACCCAGTGTACTGATAATTGGTCGTGTGTTTTCAGTTTCTGTGAAGTGGTTAAAGCGGAAACATTCTGCAGAACGCTCACACGTGACTCGGGCACTTTGCACCCCCCAGCGTGTTTTCCTAGATGTTCCTTGCTCACGGCTGGCTAGGGTGCACACTGTGCAAGTGGCTTTGACCTGGGTGACAGTGACTTGATTCTGCTTCGTGCCCCTGTCCATATGTGCTGGAGACCCGGGCCTGCCCTGTCTTTGCAGGCACTTTCCACTGGGGTTTCAGGAGCTTCTAACGGAGGGGGAAAAAAAAGGTGATTTGACCCTCTGGGTTGGGTTGCCAAATGTTTAAATGTCTCCTGGAGCCAGTTAAAAGTGTATTTCCTGGCACCTTATGGTGAAGCCTGGCTCCAGCGGACACAGGCAGGTGTAGGCTCACCAGGCTGTCTCACGAGTGTGGAGCCTGCCTCGTGCATGGGTGTTCCTGGGTCAGAACCGGCAGTGGGGTCCTCTGCTTAACTAACACACAACCGGACCTGAACCCCAGGTCAGGTGAGGCGTGGAGTGGGGAGGACATGCCATGGATCTTTTCTGGAAGTGAGAAGTTTACCCTGAGCCCTGGGTGCCGCCTGGGCTCTGACCTCCGGCCCTGTAGGTATGGGTCCCACAGGATTTCTGTGATGTGCATTGTGGTCCCAAGAGCTGAAAGATTTGCTAGCTTCCTGCTTTTTGTGACTTGAGGTGAGTCAAAACCAGACGCTGGTTTGAGACCAACTTCTTGCCAGCCTCCTCTCAGGTTCTCACACCCCACCTTTCACAGATGCATAGGACTTGGCTCTGTTGATAATAATTCACTTCTCCCTTCAGTATACATTGATTTATTTATTTTGACAGGCAGAGTTAGAGAGACAGAAAGGTCTTCCATTGGTTCACCCGCCAAATGGCCACTATGGCCGGCGTGCTGTACTGATCCAGTGGCAGGAGCCAGGTGCTTCTCTTGGTCTCCCATGGGGTGCAGGGCCCAAGCACTTGGGCCATCCTCCACTGCACTCCTGGGCCACAGCAGAGAGCTGGCCTGGAAGAAGGGCAACCGGGACAGAATCTGGCGCCCCAACCGGGACTAGAACCCCGGGGTGCTGGTGCCGCAGGTGGAGGATTAGCCTAGTGAGCCGCGGCGCCGGCCTCTCAGTATACATTTTACTTGTGGATTCCTTCTTGTACAGATGCTTATCTAGCTTCGTTACAGGTATTTTCCAATTGTATAATTTGCATTTTTATGTAATTTTACATTCATTAAGGTACCAAAACCATTGAGGTGTTCAGACAGCTTCTGAGGCAGTTTTAAATTGTTACTTATGTTTGTGAAAGCCAGAGAGAGATGGATTCTCTGCTGGGTCACCTCCCAGATGCCTGCAACAGCAGTGCTGAGCCAGAGTGAAGCCAGGAGCCTGGACCTCCATCCGGATGCGCCGTGTGGGTGGTCGGGACTCAGGTGCCTGAGCCACCGTCTGTTGTCTTCCAGGGTGCCCGGTAGTGCGAAACTGGGATTGGAAGCATAGCTGGGATTCAGAGCATCCTAAACACACTGCCACTGTTCTTCTTTAACCGGACTTCTGTTCTGTGTGCGCACCCTTATTCTGCCTGTAAGGATAAGGAAAACAAAAGCTCTGAGGCTTGTGTGGTTTCCACCACGCCACACCCACCCGGCAGTGGGCATTCCTAGCCCCCCAGCACTGTGCTGTGAGCCGCTTCCCCCTGATGCTGCACATACTGCTGACACGGGCATGCGATGAACTCAGGTGTGCATCTGATTGCGTGGGTGGGTTTGCCTGCACCACCAGTGGGTGATGTTGACTCTGAAGTCCACCTCTGCCGCCCGAGGCCCCCGCAGGCCCTGGGGAGCGTGGGCGTTGCTAAGAGCACAGTTGCCCCTCCTCCGTCCCCGCTGCCTGGTGTATGCATTGTTGACCCTGCCTTTCAGAAAATACGGCGCCTAACAGGTGTGATGGGTTCTCACCAAGTGTGGTTTTCCAGGCAGGGTTCACGGGACCCTGCCTAGTGTTAGGCCAGGCTTGACCTGCGCAGGAGAACATTCGTTGGCTTGCTTAGACACTAGTGTTGAGAAACTTTCAGAAGGCCCTCCTCCTCTGTCTTGATTAACTTTCTAGTGTACTTTGTTTTTTTTTTTAATACTAGTAAGAGTCTTCTGTTATCTTTTTGTCTCTTTTTAAAGAAATTATTTATGTGAAAGGCAGAGATACATAGTGGCAGAGAGAGAGAGCGATACCTTCCATCTGTTCGTTCAGTCCGCAGATGGCCACAGTGGTCATGGCTGTGCAGTGCTGGAATAGGAGCTGCTTCTGCGTTTCCCACATGGGCACAGGGGCCTTTGCAGCTTTCCCAGGTGCATTAGCAGCGAGCTGGATGGGAAGTGGAACAGCCAGGTCTTGAACCGGTGCCCATATGGGATGCTGGCCCTGCAGGCAGCAGCTTAACCCACTAAGCTGCTGCACTGGCTGTGGTCTACTTTGATACCTTGCCATCTAACTTAGCAGCCAAAGACAGTGTGAAAGTTATTTCTGTAATAGGGCTATTTAGGGAGAAATAGTATCTTAATTCTATTTGAATGCTCAGAACTCATGACTTGAAACTCGGGACTCACATGGGTTCAGTTTTGTGTTCTTTCCTGTATAGGGTCTCCATTTGTAGCGAGAGGCACTGTATTGCCTCCTTTTCCTCACGTGTCCCACACATCCACCTCCAGGGCTCACTGTGTCCTGTTCTGGATCCTGCCCCGTCAGGCGTGCCATTGAGTGAATGGAGGTTTCATTTTTTTCATTTTTTTAAATGATTTTTTAAAGATGTATTCATCTATTTATTTCGAAGTCAGAGTTACACAGAGAAGGGGAGAGAGAGAGGTCTTCCATCTACTGGTTCACTCCCCAGTTGGCCCCCAGCAGGCAGCGCTGCGCCGATCCGAAGCCAGGAGCTTATTCCTGGTCTCCCACAAGGGTGCAGGGGCTCAAGGACCTGGGCCATTCTGCACTGCTTTCCCAGGCCATAGCAGAGAGCTGGATGACAAGTGGAGCAACCACAGTGTTGGCCCCAAGATGTTTCATGTGTAACACTGCCTTGCTGGTTGCCGGAGCGGGGAGGGATCTAGAAGTGAAGAAGATGGGCCTAACTTCTCAAGCTTGTGTGATGACCCTTATTCTTGGAGAGGCAGGGGAATCTATGAGTTTGAAAAGGAGTTCCGTAACAGTTGCTCTGTAAGTAAACGGTCCAGGTGCTGCAGCCTTGTGGCTTCGAGCTCTTCCCCAACACATGAAGACAGGATAAACCCTGGAACGGGATAGTGTGCTACACAGGGGACGTAGATGTCTTTGGTTCTCAACAGACGTGGCCGGAGGACCCTGTGCGACACCGGTGTCCAGGGCTTGTTGCACCTGGAAGCCATGAGGGCGTAGTCCACAAAGTGACACCGCGGGCACTCTGAAACAAGTGCCTGTCGGGGAGCCAGATGTTTGAGGGACACTGTCACCCTGGGGATTTGTCCCGAGTTCTGCCCCTGGGTGTTCATCCCTGCCGGGACATCTTTTGGCATTGGAGGGCTTTGGTCACGGCTTGTGAAGCCCAGCGTGTTCCCTGGGGTCAGTCTGCCCTGATCAGCCTCATCCCAGCATGCTTTAGGGCTGTCTGGGCCCTCAGACTGGTGGTCTAGTGCTTTCTCTCAAAGAACTAGATGGGGCTGCTTCACTTCCCAGGTGTCGCAGTGGTGGGGAGGTGCCAAAGCCCAGAGCTGGGAACTGGATCCAGGTCTCTCGTTCGTGGGTGGCAGGCCCCCAAGTCCTTGAGCCACCATGGCTGCCTCCCAGGCATGTCAGTACCTGCCCCTCCGGTACAGCAGCCCCAGCTCCGTTCCCACATGCTGCTCTCTGATAACCTCCTCCATGCTATGTGTGAGGATGGCAGAGTCCACGCTGTCGCTCCCTGTCTCAGGCTGGTGTTCTGTGGCTCCGTCTGCCCTAAAAAGCCCCCAGGGCGGGTCAGGACCTGAGGTGCCCACACAGTCACCCAGGACCTGAGACTGGGGGCCGTGCGAGTCAGAACCCGGGGGATCACCCCAGCGCAACTGGGAGGAGCCTGGCGGCTGGCTGTCCCTGTGGGAGCTGGAGTTCCGTGGTGGTGCTTGTCCCAGGACGCTCTACCCTCCCTCTTTTCTCTTGGTCTCTCCTTCCTGGCTTAGTCTTTTCCCTCTCATTTCCCTCGCCAGAAACTTGTGGGAGGCAGTGGGGCAGAACGAGTGTGACTGATTCACACTTTGCATGGGACAGTGTGAGTTCAGAGCCTAGCAGGCCACGGCTTCCTGCCCCCTGGCGTTGAGGGCAGAGCCCCCTATGGCACCTGCTCTGCTGGCGGCGGTGCCGGGCACCTTGGTCTGGAAGAGTTAACAATGGTTCAAGTTCATGGCAGCGATTCTTACTAAAAGCCACAGTTGTGTGAAGGCAGACCCCTGAGGCATACACATGCCCTCAGCAGCTGGGTTTTTGCTGGGGACGCTGACCTGGCGCCAACCCCGCGCGCCAGTGTGCAGTAGGGGTAAACTGAGTGCTTGTTGAGTGACAGCACCTACTGAAAGTTCTGGGTGCGGGGACAGCAGTTTAATATGAAAGGCCCTCAGCGTCCACCTTCGTTTCCTTTCCTCCGAGTCATTTTTTAGAAACAGGTTTTCGCAGCGCCTTGGTCATCCTTGGTTACACCTGCCCGTGCTCGGGTTGGCATGTGGGACATGTCCCAGAGGGGCTGGAGGCGGCAGTGCCCTCCTCCAGGCTCCGCCCGTGTGGATAAGATAGAAGTCGTCCTCTCACCGCTTTAGAAGCGTTTATCAGGATGGCATCGTGGCTCACTTGGTTAATCCTCCGCTTGCAGCACCGGCATTCCATATGGGAGCCAGATTCTAGTCCTGGTGGCTCCTCTTCCAGTCCAGCTCTCTGCTGTGGCTCGGGAGGGCAGTGGAGGATGGCCCAGGTGCTTGGGCCCTGCACCTGCATGGGAGACCAGGAGGAAGCGCCTGGCTCCTGGCTTTGGATTGGTGCAGCGCCGGCCGAAGCGGCCATTTGGGGAGTGAACCAACAGAAGGAAGACTACAGCAGAGCAGCCCCTCTCCATGCCAGCCACGTGCCGCGGCCGCCAGAGCCTCCCTGATGTGGGGGTCATGGGAGGGAAGACTTCACCCAGGGGGGAGCCCGGGAGCTGGGAAGGTGCTGGGATTTTCCTGGGAGCAGAGGGCTGGGAAGGCCGTGTTTGCTGGAGGAGCAGCAGAGGGAGGTGTGGGTCCTGGAGGAGCTGGGGCCAGCGTTCAGAGGACTGGGGCCGGATCCGTAGGGAGGCTGCGGGCTGTGTGCGTCTGTCTACTCCAGTGAGGCCTGGTGCTTCCTCCCCCATGGGAGGACTAGAACGTGGTTCTCGAGGATTCCTTTTTATTTCTAAGTGAATGGTCTGGTCAGTTGCCTCTTGCCTCTTAGCACCGATCTGTCCCGGGATCCAAAAGGAATGTGGCTTCCCAGCCTGGAGGAGATGAAATGCAACATTGAGTGTGTCTTTGTTTTCGAAGTATTGAGCCAAACAGCTTAGTGAGTATGTGATTCTCTACATGGACAGCCAACAAACCGGGGGAAGGTGCTGGCTGCCCCAGGCACTGGGAAAGTAGGTGGCCAGCAAAAGGCGGGAGAAGTCACGCGGGGCCTGACTGTCCCTACCCATACTGCGCACGGGGGTGGGGGGTGGGGGCACCGGGGGCAGAGACAGAGGGGCAGGAGAACTTGCTTTGGGTCGTGGCTGATGAGGAAGCAGCGGGGATCAGCTCAGACTCTGCCTCCAGGAGGTAAGTCTCAGTCGTGGCGCGCGGCACAAGTGGCTGGAGACACAGTGGGCGCACTGGGCAGCAGGCAGCAGCCCCCTGTCCTCGTGGCCCGTGGGTCACGGCAGCCTGGGCTGCAGGTGAGGTAAGTGAGGTGTCGCGAAGGTGGCCGGCTGCTCCCCCAGGCTCGGGTCGCTTCCCAGAGACAAAATCGTGCTGGGAGTCAGTGCTCGGTGCCGCGGTGCCAAAGCGATCAGTTCTTCCCTCAGGTCTCACCTTTAAGAGGACGCATCGGAATTAACTCCTGTATTCCACCTAGAGGCAGGGGCAGGGCTTGACCTTGACCTTGACCTTGGAAGGTCGGCTTCTGTTTAAAGTTGGCTTCTGTTTCCTGCTTTTGTTTCCGTGGGATCCAAGGTGAGCGCCGCAGGCAGATGCTTGCTTGGGTCAAGTTTAATGCTGAGTGTTCTCTCATGCTCTGGGGATGCTGCCAGCCACGGGAAGCAACAATGAGGGGGCTGAGACTCCTGGGGTTCCCTGCTGGCACCTCTCGGCCATGCCTCCCTCTGCCTCTCTTGTCCTACACTCATTTGCTTTCTTTTTTAAAGATTTATTTATCTACTTGAAAGTCTGAATTGGAGATAGAAGAAGAGATGAGATCTTCCATCTGCTGGTTCCCTCCCTCAATGGCCAAGGCTGGGCCAGGTCAAAGCCAGGAGCTTCATCCGGGCCTCTCACTTGGGTGCAGGGGCTCAAGCACTTGGGCCATCTGCTGCTGCTTTCCCAGGCGCATTAGCAGGGAGTTGGGTCGAAAGTGGAGCAGCCTGTACTAGAACCAGTGTCCCTTTGGTGTGCCTGGGCTGTAGGTGGTAGCTTAACCCCCTGGGGCTCAGTGCCGGCCCCACTCTTCACTTTTTTTTTTTTTTTTTAATTTGACAGAGTTATAGACAGAAAAAGGTCTTTGTTTCGTTGGTTCATCCCCCAAATGGCTGCTATGGCTGGCGCATTGCGCTGATCCGAAGCCAGAAGCCAGGTGCTTCTCCTGGTCTCCCATGGGGTGCAGGGCCCAAGCACTTGGGCCATCCTCCACTGCACTCCCATGCAATAGCAGAGGGCTGGACTGGAAGAGGAGCAACTGGAACTAGAACCTGGCACCCATATGTTGGCATCGCAGGTGGAGGATTAAGCAAGTGAGCCATGGCGCCGGCCCCCTCGCCCTTCACTTTCAAAGCCAGATGTGGACAGTAATTTCTCCAGTGCCCCCACATTCTTGAAAGGCCCCCCCCCCAGGTTGTTGGGAGACTTAAGTTTTATCTGCTGAAATGCTTAATGCATTCCCCTGGTGAGGTAGAGCCGCCTCCTGATTGCTTCAAGCCTTCGACTTGGGACCCCTGTCCCCTGGTTCTTCCCCCTCCACATTTCCTGCTACCCACAAGGATGTTCGGGAAAGGCTGTGGGTGCGTGTTGACCCATGGTCAAGTCCGCATGCACCCAGTGCTTTTCTTTCCTTGGACAGCCGTAGACTCTGAGGCTGTGGGTCTTGGACAGTAGCCAGGCCCACTTGGTGAGCACGTGGGGTCAAGGCCGGGATGACACCCCTGCCTGCTGAAGCCGGATTTGATGCTGAGGGAGATGCCTGGGCCCTGTCCTCTGGGTGTCTCATCAGGAGTCCCCAGAGGCCTCTGGCTGTGCTATATGAGGCGTCTGATGTAGCAACACCGTGAGACAGCCTGGCATTGGCCCCCAGCTTGTTTTGTAGTACTGAGTTACACGGCTACAAAAATAACACCCGTTTCTCTGCTGCTCCAGGGGTGGGTGGGGGAGGACGAATCCCCAAGGCCTGTGCTGCTCCCCTGAGGTCGGACACAGCACCCCCAGCTTGTAGACTGCCCAGGTCGGTCTGGGTGTTCTTGGCAGTGTCTCCGTGCTCGTGTGTGGTTGGGAGGGCGCCACTGTCATGATCCAGGGGAGAGCTGCTGGGGCCCAGAGACAGAGAGCAAGATTGCATTGGAGGGTCTGGGGGTTGGTCCTCAGTTCCTGACGGGGGGGTAAGTTGGTAAAACCCAGCTTTATTTTAAGCCAGGCTCCGGAGGGCGGGCCCCAGTGCTGTGCCTGGCACCTGAATGCCAGCCAGAGATGTGGAGGTTGGCAGAGTTGTAAAAACCACAGAGCTTCAATTCCTTGCTGAGCCCATTTCTCTCTGGAGGAGGTGTTTCAGTGAGTCTGTGCTTCGCAATGGTTTTGGGGGAACAGGAACTAAAGGGAAGCCAGGATTTGGGGAGTCCTGTCTTCCGTGTGCTCCTGGAAGGGAACGTGGCCCCTTGAGGTCCTGTGCTTGGGGCTCAGGATGCGAAGCCCTGGGTGTGTTTGCAGACAGCTGCTCGGTGCTTTCTGTCCCTGCAGCAGGCCGTCCGATGGGCACGAGGAACGCTGCCACCTTTGGCTTCACAGTCTGTGCTCTTTCCCCTTCCCTGCCGTGAAGCACCTGCTAATCACAAACTTCCAGAGACTGCTTGTTCTCTTCAGTCTAGGACCCGTCTAATGTGCAGTATTTCTCTACAGAAGATTATTAAGAACTTTCAGAGCAGTGAGGGGCAAGTGGGCGTGTGTGCTGTGCACCGCAACCCGGGGCACAGGGCCTCAACTGCTGGTTCCTGCAGGATCAGAGTGGGCGAGCCTGGTGCTCAGCGGAGGCTTCGTCTCCCAGAGGAGTACGGCCTCTCCTAGGCCACCTCCATTGAAGCAGACTTCCTGGGAGGAGAGGCACTGTCTTCCAGGCATTAAAACTGCCAGGGCAGGTGCATGGCATAGTGGGCTAGGCCTCTGCCTGCAGCCTTGTGGGCACTGGTTCGGGTCCTGGCTGCTCCTCTTCTGATCCAGCTCTCTGCTGTGGCCTGGGAAAGCAGTAGAAGATGCTTGGGCCCCTGCATCCACATGGGAGACCCAGAAGAAGCTCCCGGTTCCTGGCTCCAGCTCCAGCCACTGTGGCCATTTGGGGAGTGAACCAGTGGATGGAAGACCTTTCTCTTTGTCTCTACCTGTGACTTTACCTCTCAAATAAATAATAAATAAAATCTTTAAAAAAAACCCAAAGCACAGCTGCCTGAGGGTGAGGTTGCCAGTGTAAGCCAGAACCTTCCCTTGCAGAGTGATTCCATTGGCTGGATTCTGACCGAGATTCCATCGGGGTGCTCAGAAAAAAATGGGGGGGGGTTTGTGGCTGTAGAATCCTGAGCATCCTGGGAGTGGGCTTGGGCACTGCTTATTTCAGTAGCACAGGATTGCTTTCTCTCTTTTGTTTAAAGATGATTTTTATTTGAAAGGCAGAGTGACAGGGAGGGATGGAAACAGAGATCTTCATCTGCTGGTTCACTCCCCCAAATGACCACAGCGGTCGGTCAGGGTTGGGCCAGGCTGAAGACAGGAGCAAGGAGCTCCATCCGCGTCTCCCCCAGAGGTGGCCAGGGCATGAGAACTTGAGAGCCATCATCTGCCGCCTTCCCAGGCGCGGTAGCAGGAAGCCGGATCGGGAGCGGAGCAGCCGGGTCTGCAACCCACCGTGTTCCGAGCAGGATTCTGGTGTCGCATGCTGCAGGTTGAGCAGCCCTGCTACAACCTGAGAATTAACTTTGTTCTTTTCCTCCTCTTGCAAGGTTCCATGCAGGCCCCGACAGTGCCGTGGATGAAACTGGACAGTCCTCCTCCTCCCCTTTTTGCAGAAATCCTGGGATCCAGAGACAGCCATTGCCTTGGGAGAGCAGGAAGCCCTCTGCTCTCAGGGGAGGCGTGGCTGTCCCAGGATCCCCGCTCATGGCCCTCTCGGTGCTGTTTTTCAGGTGTGGCTGACGAGCACGCCCTGGCGGAGGAGTGCCTGAGGAGAGGCCAGCCAGCCCTGCCCGCCCAGCCTGCCAGCGCCCGCCTGCACAAGCCGCCCCGGCACACGCCCGTGGCCAGACACCCGATCTGGGAAGAGGACGAGGAGCAGGACAGGCTGCGGGTCCCCGGCGGCTGGGAGTCCCCCACGTGCTCAGCAGGTGTGCAGAGGGGACCCGGTGTGCCGCGGGCCCAGAGCGATCATTCCCTAAGGGCAGAAGGACAGAGAGGACAGAAGTCACGCCTGTGCTGTTGTGTGCTGACCTGAGCAGGTTGGGGGCGGGAGGGAGCAGGGGGCAGGCACCAGGTGGGTCTGGGGGGAGGCAGGGCAGGTGCCTGTACTCCTCGCTCACCTCCAGGGGCTCCTCCACGTGAGGTCTGGCCGCTGTGGCTCAGAGCTCCCGCACAATTAAAACGGGGTCCCAGCCTGCTGTGCTGTGTATGAAGTGTGTTGTCTTGGGCGGAGGATGAGAGCGGGCCACCGCAGAGCCCCAGGTTCCTGCTCTCAGCGCCACTGCTGCCTCTCTGTGACTTAAGCTGTTGTGCCCTGGGGCTACTCCCAAGAGGCCTGAAGGGGCCTGGGCCTCAGCCTGGGCCACCTCTTGCCTCCCACCCTTCTTGTCCACATCACCCTCGTGTGCCTTTTGCATTGGCTTCAGTACCAAAGGAAAAGCCCCAGGGAGCCAGGCCCTCAGGCGCTGTTCCAACCTTAAGCTGAAGGTGAGGGTGGAGGCTGAGCCTCCTCCCTCCTCTGGGGTGCCCTGGGCTTCCGGAGCCTGGCTCTGCCCTCTTCCCACTGATGACGGAGCCTCATGGGCCCCGAGGGTGTGCTGTGTGCACCGAGCATTGACCTGGACTCCGTCTTTAAGCCAAAGCCAACTTAGTCACCAGCATTCATGGGTTCCTGCCTTCAGCCCTCCTTGGTTCTCATCAGACCATGGCAGAGTATGTGGTGGAGGTTAAATCGGACAGCGAGCGCCGGGTGTCAGGGTGACGTGGGCAGGTGGCAGGAGGTTGACTCTGTGCACGTGGACAAAGCCGTCCTGTGTAAGCAGGGAAGTAAGAAGATGAGGGTCTGTTTGCTTCCTAGAACTAACTGCCCAAAAATCCACCCCTTGACATCTGTTCTAGTCCTTCTCACAAAAAGCAGAGTGGCTGACATGGTTTTTAGGGGGGCACAAGAGGATGCGCCCTCCACAGTAAGAGCCAGGGGCATGTGTGTGCCCATCGCTGGGTGAGGTCTTCCTGTGGCTTGGGCTCCCACTGCCTAGCGGGGAGCATTTGTTTGCCTTTTGCTGTTTAATTGAATGACTGAGGCAGGAATTCACCCTTAGGGACGGGGCTTGTGTTGGTTGTCAGCTGCTGGTATTCAAGGGTCCGGGGGAGGCATAGTCTTTGCAAGGTGCAGGGTTGTAGCCTGGGTGTCCTGGGGCAAATATCACCTGAGCAGCTTCAGCCAGGAGGGTCCCCTACCTGGGACCCGCTCGGTGCCTCATAAGGTTCTGGTTCGCAAGAACAAGGCGTGAGGGGGCGGGCCTGCCTGGTGGAGCTTTGAAAAGTAAAACCAGCTTCCCAGAACAGGAGCCAGAAGAGGCAGTGTACCAGCCGGCGCCCAAAGGCACACACATACCCTTCTTTTAAAATTAGGTTCATCCTCTCCACCTGTTGCTGTGGATTCCCCAAGACCCCTGCTGTTGAGTGAGAGAGAAACTTGCCAGTGCTGAAGAATTTGGCGGGGGTGGGGGAGAGTGAAGATAGGAAAGTCTTTCTTCCTCCTCAAATCTCATTGTTTTGTCAGTTTCTATCTTCTGGTTCCTTATCAGTTGTCTTTTTCTGCATAAGTAAGAAACTATAGTTGACTGATAAACCCCAGGACAAATCCTTAGACCAAGGAGGCAAATGATAGACATTTTATCTGTACCTGCTCCCCCCGCCCCGTGGGGGCCACAAGAGAGGAGCCAGGCACCTGCCAGGGAGGGCTCCGGATGCCGGGGAGCTGGCCACTTTCTCTTTTCAATCATGGTAGGAGGCTTTGAAAACAGTACCAAAGTTAAATCATCAAGGAATTAAAGACATGATTCGCATAGAAAAAAAGAAATACAGGGAGCCCATCTCAAAGACTTAGAGATGACAAAGCCACTTCAAGGGAAGATTCTGTAGAACTGCTACAGAGTAGAAAATAGAAGTGGTTGTTGCCCTTCGAGGCAGTAAAACCCCCTTTTCCCACCAGCAGAATGGTGTGCGTCTCTGCAAACGCCGATTATGCCTGTGCATCCAACTTTGCGGAGCCCGGGCGCTCGTCTGCGTCAGGAGTGGGTGGAGCAGGGTCCTGTCTCTCTTGCAGACTTGAATGACTGTGTTCCTGCTTCCCGGGAATCCCTGCTCCCACAACAGCCAGGCCAGGCGTCTCGGGGCTCCCATGCAGCCTCAGGAGGTCTTGCAGTCCGCTCTTGGCTGGCTGTGCGCATCTTGGGCAGTTTGTCCTTAACAACAGCACCGAGCAAGCAACATCATTACCCCAAACGTGTCAGGGGCCCCTGCCTCCTGCTGCTGGCCATTTGTCGCCGCAAGGAAGGGTGACACGTTAGAACCCAGGAGGGTGGCTTCTCCTCGCTGGGCCGTGGCGAAGTGTGCAGACGCATCCCGGTGATTTCTGGGAGTGAGTTTTCTAGGCTAAAAGTGAGCTGTTGCTTCAAATGACAACCTGACTTTGAGCCAGCGTGGTTCAGGGCTGAGGTGGCCCTTGTCGGTGTTGGGCAGGTGACAGGGTGAAACCGTAACACGATTTGCCTGGCTGGCATTTGCCATCGTGTTGAATGTGCTGCCACTCTAAATGACTAACCCCCCTTAGAACGGGCTCTGCTCATGTTAGAGGTCGCGCGCACGGTGGTGGTGCATACGGGGGCCAGGAAATGATAAGGTATAGGTAGAGCTTTGAAAAAATATTAAGTGTATATATTTTTTTCACTCACAGATTTCATACACACACAGGTCTATTCCAGAAAGGGAAATTAAAATTATTTACCATGAAAAAAGAATGATGAGTCACAGAATAAAATGGATCCTTTAAGCTTTGTTGCTTGTTCGTGTGAAGGATGCTGCTAACTCAGGAAGCTGTGGAATGTCTCCCTTTTTTTGCAGTGCCCAGCATGAAGCTCTTAACACAAAGACCGGCATTTAACCCCAGTGCGTGCTTTTTAATGAAACTAATTTATGTACTTACACATGTTGTCTGTGTTAAACGTTTTTCAGCAATTTCTTAACACTTTTTCTATGAGGATCTTTTTGTTTTTTAAAGCAGCCATTGGCATGCGAAGTCCTGACGCCTCTGTGGAGTGCAGCTGGAGGAGGCTGGTGGCTCCCAGCATTCTCTCGATGTCTTTGGTGGCCCAGATTCAAGATCAGCCCCATGGCCTGCACCCACACGCTGGGGACTGAGTCCAAGGCCATTCCTGCAGAGCTAAAGTCAGAGTCCTTTATTTCGGGCTCTTTGGACAGAATGTGCCTTTCTCCTTTGCCTCCCGCTAGTGAGTGGGTCGCACAGCTGTTGGCTTGAAGCAGGGAAGATAAAAGGTCCCCATTCTCAAACAAGAAAGGGGACTCTGTCCTGTGGAATGCCGCAGGGCCGGCTTGCACCTGCAGAGGGCGCTCTCTCTGAGAAGGGCTTCCTGTGGTCAGGTGCCTAGGGGCTGTGCCTAGTGACAGGCCAGGCTGGGGGGTGGGGTGCAGTTGGAGGACCCAAGGTGAAGTCTTTAGGGGCACAGGTGGCTCTGAACCCCGCTGTGGGGTGTGGCTCTGAGGGGTCCGATTATTTCTCTTCTCTGCATGTGTGTCACGTTCTTCAAATCACACGACAGGTTCCCCAGGGGACAATCTCAGAAGGCAGCTGGTGTTTGTCCTTGAGTTTGAGAAGTGGACAAGATAGCTGGCTTTGACTGTGTGGCTCATTTAATTTCCATAAAGCGGGCACCTGCTAGGCGGACCTTTGCCTGCTCATGGGGAAGCAGGTACTGTCATGCCGTGTTTTACACACCGTGTCTCCTTAGGAATCAAAGAAGGTGGCAAGCGGAAGAAGCAGAAGCAGAAAGAGGAGTCGAAGAAGAAGAAGTCGACCAAAGGGAATCGCTAGGCTGGCCTCGGCCAGGCCCACGCACGCTTGCCCCCCGACAGACGCGTGGCCTCGCTCGGTGGGTGGTTGTGCTCACATTCTAGGTAGCAGCATCTTGTTCAGCACGGGCCCCCGGCCACCCTCTCTCATAGCAGGATACGGACACGCGATCGCTGAGTGTCAGGGTCAGGGCTGTGAGAAGAGACTGGAATGGACAATCGTGGGTGGCCATGGTGGAGATCTGGGGACGCAGCCTGGACTTTTCTCTTCCTCTGCCTTCCACGCCCCGCCCTGGCCCGTGCTAAGTGCGTGAGCATTTCCCTCGAGTTGTGTAGGACCTGTCTCGCCCCTTTCAGCTGTCTCAGCACTCCACAAGCGACAGGAAGACTCGCGCTGTTAGAAGGGCGATGAACCTCTAGCCCAGCGATGGTGCAGCGTCTGCAGTGAGAATGGAGTTCAAGACCTCAGCTTAAAGATCACCCACATCCCACAGTGAACGGAGGCTGCCAGGCCACTCTGCATCAGGAGTCACTTCAGATGTGAAACCATTCCTTCTACTTACTGTTTGCTTTCTACTCTTCTCCAGGTCGTCCAAATTCGACTTCAGATATCGTTTGGTTTTGGCTAAATTTCACCCTTTGTTTTTCTTGGATCCATAATTATATATTCTTTTTAGCATCCTGCTCAGCCCTATCGCCTCTAGCTTTTATTATGGTTTAGGGCCCTGCTGGGGAGAATCGGCTGGTTGCCCGTCACCCGTGCAGAATAACCAGACACCGAGCAAGTAGGTAGAGCTAAACGTTTCAGTCGGCAAACAGTGGCCCCCGGAAGCCGTCGTCTCAGCCTAGCTAGGTTCTGTCCAGCTTCCTCTAATCATTCCTGTGCATGACCCACTGCTTCCTAACCTTCTCTCTTTCTGCTGAGCACTGAGTAGGACTCTGGTGTGGCCTGCATGTTCCCCCTCGGGGAGTGCCTCCTCCCTTCTTAACACGATCTGTGGTTCATAAGTGCTTTTTCCTTTGCCCTCCTGCCACTGAGGGCATCGTAAAAAGGCTTAGAGATTTTAAAATGCCAGCAATTTTAATCTAGCAGTGTGGAAACGGGGAATTTTTTTTTGGGGGGGGGGCGGGGTGCAATCCATGTAGCGGTGCCACAGGCTTAGAAGCCGGAAACGAATTGTATTCTGCAAGTCTCAGCTGCCAGTTACAGAAGGGTTTGTTTGCTCTGTTGGGGTTTTGGTGGGGAGGCGGTGTGGGGCGCAGAGTGGATTGGTGTTTTATGCTTATTATGGAAACTGTTACCTTGAATGCCTGATGTATTTGAATGCTGCCTTCATAAATAAAATGTAAGCCTTATCAAGGCGAGCCCACCTGCCGCGTCGTTTGTATCGGGAGATCGCACTGTTCTTAATCAAAATAAAAGCGGTTCTTTGACACTTGCAGTTTTGAAGGATGAAGTGATACTGGGGGGGGGGGCAGGAAGTTAGATTGTGAGACGCTTTGCTGCCCAGGGTGAGGGACACGGTGCTGGGCGGCGCTACGGAAAACCAGAGGGAGCCACTGCATGGAGATTCTCTGGATTCTGACCTGGCTTTGGTCAGCAGCCGAGACAGGACCGATCGCTGGTTGAGTGCTAGGTCCCGCTCACGTTCCAGGCTGTCATTACCAGAGTAAGAAATCCACCACCCATGGTGCCCGCGCAGCCTGTCTGATTTTTGCAGAGAGTCATCGCCAACCTTAGCTGCTCAAGTCCCAGAACTGGCTGGTGAAATTGTGGCCAAGGGAGGATGAGTCACACTGAGGGAAGGTTCCGTGGCTCCGTGCAGCCCTTTGTGAGGCTGGGCTCCTGCCTAGCAGGTGCACAGCAGGAGGCGTTGTTAGCAGAGCCGCCGACCATCCGTGGAGCAAGCTCTTGGCAAAGCTTCATCTGACCCATCCAGGTGGGTGAGCTCACGTTCAAGGGTGGCTCCTCCTGGCACGGCTGCATCCCGGGGAGACCGGAGCCAGCACCTGTGGAGCGCCTGCTGTATACCAGGTCAGCCAGGTGATTATGTGATTACCAAGGGAGGAAATGGGCACAGGGCAAACATTTCTTGGTATCCCCCCAACCCTGGGCCTCATCCCTTGTTAGAGCTGGAACCGAGGCATTCTTAGGGAGTTCACTGTGTGCCAGTGAGAGGTGTTCCTGGTGGCACAGGGCCCCTGCCTCCCTGGGAGACCTGGGGAAGACCCTGTGGCTGAGGTCACCACGCGACACGTGACAAATCCTCAGCAGGCACATGTGGGGGCTCCTGTGGGACAGGTAGGGGCCTGGGAGTCATCTCAGAGCCCTGCTGAATATGCAGATGGGCCAGGGCACCACACTGACACAGGTCCCCAGGCTGAAGGGAGGCCTGGGGCAGTGCCACGTGGGCCCGAGTCCAGGCAGACGGGCGGCAGTGGTTGCCTCCTTCCTGAGGGCCTCCGTGCTGTGTCCCCACCCTGGGGCCGGCCACCGCTTCTCCATGGCATCGTCTTCCAAACCCACGTCCCAGGGATGGACTGTGCTGACCAAGCTGACCTGGAGGAGCTGATGTCCCCTCGTCCCATCACCCAGGTGACCACTGAGGGAGTCCCTCCTCTCCTGTCTTCATGGGTATAGAGTGGATGTGGCCCTTCTCTGCACACCAGCCCGCCGCCACCAGGGGGCGTGCCGGGAGCAGGCGGGCAGCAGGGCCACGGTGTCGGACAAGAGCGGGGAGGGGGTGGGAGATCTGCGCCGTAAGAAATCGGCATGCTGGGTGAAGTCAGGCCCCCCTGGGAGGCGTCTCTGACAGCCTTTGACCGCGTTGGGGCTGGAGTTCCAACCCCGCCCTTTTCTCATGGATGTGTGGGCTTGGCCCCTCGGTTATGGGGAGTCTGCAGGCTGCAGCTCTGGCTCTGTGCGAGTCCAGGGGCTCTGCTGCCTGCCCCCACTGCACTGATGCATCGCTGGAGATGCAAGTCACTGGGGCCAGCAAGAACCGCCCTTGGCTGCTTAGCGTCTCCTACCGGGGTCCACCCCACCCCCTTCACCCAGGCCAGCAGTAACAGAGCGGAACTCTGCCACCTCGTGCTACGACAAGCGACCTCGCCTACAGCCGTGTGTTCTCACCACAGAGCGAGGCCATCGGCACAGGGAGCTCAGACACGATTCGATGGCACTGTGGCTATCCGGACCCATCCCCCGCACAGAGGCTGCAGAAGGCATAGATTATGAGGGAATGAATGGAGGGAATGAATGAAGGACCCTAGGCTTCTGCTGCGGGAGCCAGAGTGGCTTCCTCACCTTTTCAAAACCTTGTCATGAGCAGCCTTAAAGATCTTTTTAAAAATATCCTGCTAAACTATACATCACCTAAAATTTACCATCTTAGCCCATTTAACAATAGTTCAGTGGCCTTAAATACATTTACACTTAGTGCATGCATTTCCAGAGCCGCTTTTTCCCCAACAGAAACCCTCCCTGGGGCTGGCGCTGTGGCATGGCGTGTCAAGCCACCCCCTCTGACGCCTGCATCCCTAATGGGCACAGGTTCAAGTCCCAGCTGCTCCACTTCTGATCCAGCTCCCTGCTGATGGCCTGAGAGAGCAGTGGAGGGTGGCCCAAGTGCTTGGGTCCCTGCACCCGCGTGGGAGACCCAGATGGAGTTCCAGGCTCCTGGCTTCTATGTTGCAGCCATTTGGAAAGTGAACCAGAGGGTGGAAGTTTCCCTCTCTCTGTCTCTGTACCTCTGCCTTTCGAGTTTATTTGTGTGAAAGGAAGTTAGATATTTTCTGCTGGTTCATTCCCTAAATGGCCACAATGACTGGGGCTGTGCCAAGACAAAGCCAGGAGCCAGAACTCCATGCAGGGAGTTGAATCAGAAGTGGAGCAGCTGGGACTCGAACCGCTGCTCATATTGGATGCAGGCAGCAGAGCAATGCCTACCTCTCTTTCCTTTTTTTAAAAAAATCTTATTTTTGTTTATCTGAGAGAGGGATCTTCCATTCACTGGTTCACTCCCCCAAATGCCCATAACAACCAGAGTCAGGCCAGACAGAAGCCAGGAGCCAGGGACTTCATCTGGGTCTCCCATGTGGGCTGCAGGAACCTGGATACTGGGGCCATTGTCTGCTGCCTCCCAGTGCCAAGTGGCCAAGCACTCTGATACAGGATGTGAGCAGCTTAAGCCACGGCTCCACCAAAGCCCGCCCCTCTGCTTTTCTTTAGGCCATGGCGGGTTAGGGCCTGGCTTTGTGACCTCATTTTATTTTGATTGCCTCTTCAGACGTCCAATCTTGAAATGCAATCTGAGGTCCTGACACTCCGTGTCGGCTTCACATGGGAATGTGGGGAGACACAACGCCGCCCCCAGAGGGGTGTCACTGGGAACGCCCCACTCACTGGCCTGCAGCTGGCAAGAGTCCTGGCCTCACCTGTGGCTGCCTCCACACCTGCTAGGCTGTGAGAGGTTGGGGAGGGGCCTGCCTGAGTAGCCACGACTCCCCCCGGGGGACATGGGCATGTGAGCTCACCGTCCGGCTCGGGGTCTCTCGCTTGATCAGTAGCACGCACTCTTAGTGGACAACCGGAGTCCATTTTTTATGGCATAAGGATGACTTCTCTCACCGGCCAGCCACGATGGGAAGTTGTGGGTGGCGCAGGTGACAAGGTGCGGGGCGGGGCTGGTGGGGGGGGAATCCTCCTGTCACTGAGAAGGGGTCTGATTTATGGGGCGTAGCCAGCTGTCTGGATCTGCACCGGGCGGGCGGCTTGCTCTGGTCCTGGCTCTTCTACTTGCCACACAGGCCAGCATGGGAGTCCAGCGGCCAGGCCTGGAGACGCCCCGCTCCCCTGGGGCCCTGCCTGTGCCCTTGCTCCTGTGAGCTCAGCTTTATCACCGCACGGAGGGGATCACAGCTCTGGATGTCCCGAAGTTTCCCGAAGTCCACAGACAGAGAGGGAGGGGGCTGAGTGCATT
This sequence comes from Sylvilagus bachmani, assembly GCA_015711505.1. Taxonomy (NCBI): domain Eukaryota; kingdom Metazoa; phylum Chordata; class Mammalia; order Lagomorpha; family Leporidae; genus Sylvilagus; species Sylvilagus bachmani. The sequence goes on from CM027388.1 coordinate 132,447,876, forward strand.
TGCTTCCTGGATGGTCTTGGCTCCTCCCACTCAGCGCTTCGGCATTCTCAGATGCAATTACTGGTGATTTTGCAAAAGGCTGGGGGACACACCTTCTTCGAAATTGAGCTCCCTGGTGGGGCATGTATGCGATTTCTTAAGATTTCCAGTTTTCAAGTGTTGGAAGATGCATCGGTCACCTCTTCTTTAAGGGGTTCCGGAAGCTAGTGGGACAAACAGCCAGGAAATGTCTTGTTGGGATGCTGGTGGCCAGCAGGGGCAGCAGCCTGCCCAGGGCGACGCAGGACTCGCCCGCCAAGCCCCGCTGCTTTGGAAGGGGAGCCAGGCAGGCAGCCAGTCCTACCAGGACGGCGGGGGCTGTGGGATTTGGGGGGCAGCACACCCAGGGCCAGTCAGGATCTGCACCTCCCTGGTTCTAGCGGGCTTTTACGTCTTTGGTTTGTAGACTGGACATTTTCCAACCTACAGGAAGATAGTTACAGTCAACAGCTGTTAATGGGGTGTGTAATTTGCAGAACCATTGTAAGCTGAATTAAATAAACTTGTTCTTGTACAGCTCCAAATACAGAAGTCATTCTTGTCCATGCGCTCAGTGGGGTTATGGGAACTCATGGAAGTCATTGTAATTTTCCAATGCCACCTGTCTTCAAAAAATTATTTTTCTGAGTTTTTTTTTTTTTTTTTTAACAGGCAGAGTGGACAGTGAGAGAGAGAGACAGAGAGAAAGGTCTTCCTTTGCCATTGGTTCACCCTCCAATGGCTGCGCTGATCCGAAGCCAGGAGCCAGGTGCTTCTCCTGGTCTCCCATGGGGTGCAGGGCCCAAGCACTTGGGCCATCCTCCACTGCACTCCCGGGCCACAGCAGAGAGCTGGCCTGGAAGAGGGGCAACCGGGACAGAATCTGGCGCCCCGACCGGGACTAGAACCCGGTGTACCGGCGCCACAAGGTGGAGGATTAGCCTGTTGAGCCGCCGTGCCGGCCTTTTCTGAGGTTTTAAAAGCAGGCTTCTGTCAAGAGACACATTGTGTTTGGTTGTTATATGGTTGCTATGTCTTTAAAATAAGAGTGTGCCATGGAGGGCGGAGCAGTGGTTAAGACAGCCACATCCCGGGGGCCGGCACTGTGGCACAGCTGGTTAAGCCAACATCCCATATGGGGGCTGGTTTGAGTACTTTTTTAAATATTTATTTTTATTTATTTGAAAGAGTTTCAGAGAGAAGAAGAGAGAGAGAGAGTGAGAGAGAGAGAGAGAGAGAGAGAGAGAGAGAGAGAGAGAGATCTTCCACCCGCTGGTTCACTCCGCAATTGGCTGCAACAGCCGGAGTTTCACCCATCTGAAGCCAGGAGCCAGGAGCTTCTTCTAGGTCTCCCATGCAGGTGCAGGGGCCCAAGGACTTGGACCGTCTTCTACTGCTTTCCCAGGCCATAGCAGAGAGCTGGATGAGAAGTGGAGCAGCCGGGACTTGAACTGGCACCCATATGAGATACCAGCATTGCAGGTGGTGGCTTTACCCACTATGCCACAGCACCGGCCCCAGCATGTACATTTTTAATATTGACCGGGTTCAGTTCATCTATTTTTTTTCTTTTGTTGCCTGAGGCACAAGGCAAATTTTGTGAGCTCTTTTAAAAGAGATTTATATATTTATTTGAAAGGCAGAGTCACAGAGAGGCAGAGGCAGAGAGAGAGAGAGAGAGAGAGAGAGAGAGAGAGAATATTGTCCATTCCCATCTGCTGGTTCACTCTCTGAATGGCCACAACAGCTAGAGCTGGACCAGCCTGAAGCCAGGAACCAGGAGCTTCTTCCGGGTCTCCCACACATGTACAGGGGCCCAAGGACTTGGGCCATCTTCTACTGCTTTCCCAGGCCATAGCAGAGAGCTGGACTGGAAGAGGAACAGCCAGGACTCCAGTATGTCATGTCAGCACTGAGGTGTGGCTTAACGGCAGTGCTGGTCCCCCTGCCCCAAGGCGCGTGAGCCGCCACATGGCCCCAACACCTCGCCTCTTGTTGTGTTATACATCATCACCACCATCATCATCATGGCGGCTTTACAGTGTGCCTGGCCCAGATTCAAACCTGCCTGGTAAACACAAGTGCACATTTAGCAGGTGGGCAAATGCTGCCCCTAAAAGCAGCGCACTGGCCCTGGGGGGGCCATGGTGGGGTGGCCCCCGTCCTGCACCCTCCCTGGGGTCTCACACTGTGCCCCGACTAGGGGAGGGTGCCGGCCTCCACAGGCTCCTCACAGGAGGACCCGGCACCTGCTGGGCGCTGTGGCCCAGAGAAGCCCAGCAGACGTCCCCGAGAGCAGTGGCTGCAGACGGCGGGCGTGGGGAGGAGGGCCGCTCAGTGCTCATTGGCTGCTCCTGCTGGGCGGAGCTGTGGCTGGGGCCAGATGCTCACTGTGGTTGCAGTGCCCCGGGGCTCCCCAGGGTTCCTTGACTCATGTGTCTACCTGGGAGACATCTGCCTCGTGGCTGCTCCCTAGGGTCTCCTGGCAACAATGCAAGTGAAAAGGGTTCCATCAGCCAAGGAGAACCAAGCTTCTCCCCAATGGGCCCTGGGATACCGCGTCCCGCTCCTGGTGAGGGGGCCCGTCGGGAGGTCTTACCCAGGACCAGGCCACAGAGACCGGCTCAGCCAGCCCAGGACGGTGCTGGCACGGGTGCCAGAGTGGCTGCAGCCAGGTCACCCCACTGCAGCTGAGGGGGACATCCCAGACTGTCCCCAGGCCTTGGTCTTCTCGGTCCACAGGGGCGACAACACTGCTTACGGTGAGGAGGGCAGGTACTTAACACAGTCACTGCCGGATGTCACTGTGTAACTCCAGGAGGAGGGGGGTGCTGAGCGAGACTGTGTGTGTGTGTGTGTGTGCACGTGTGTGTAAGGATGAGAGATACAGGGCTGGTGCTGTGTGTGTGTGCACGTGTGTGTAAGGACGAGAGATACAGGACTGGTGCTGTGTGTGTGCACGTGTGTGTAAGGA
>CM027388.1:132451367-132488850 GCA_015711505.1 Sylvilagus bachmani
TGTGTAAGGACGAGAGATACAGGGCTGGTGCTGTGTGTGTGTGCACGTGTGTGTAAGGATGAGAGATACAGGACTGGTGCTGTGTGTGTGTGCACGTGTGTGTAAGGACGAGAGATGCAGGACTGGTGCTGTGTGTGTGTGCACGTGTGTGTAAGGACGAGAGATACAGCGCTGGTGCTGTGGCATAGTAGGCTGTAAGCCACCGACTGCAATGCCAGCATCCCACATGGGCATGAATTTGAGTCCCGGCTGCTCTACTTCCAACCCAGCTCTCTGCTATGGCCTGGGAAAGCAGTGGAAGATGGCCCAGGTCCTTGGGCCCCTGCACTCACATGGGAAACCCAGAAGAAGCTCCTGGCTCCTGGCTTCGGATCGGCACAGCTCTGGTCGTTGTTACCATCTGGGGAGTGAACCAGTGGATGGAAAACCTCTCTCTCTCTCTCTCTCTCTCTCTCTCTCTCTCTCTCTCTCTCTCTCTGCCTCTCTGTAGTTCTGCCTTTCAAATAAACAAATCTTTTTAAAAAAGTGCTGTGAGAGGGAGGTGGGTCTCTGTGCCGGGGGCCTCAAACCCTCTGGGAAGATCTCAGCTCCCCAGGGTCCCTGCCAGCCCTGCAACCACAGGGCTGGTTTCTGGAAGATGGACTACGCCTGCCCTCTCTCCTCCTGGGCCTGCTGCTGCCACTGACTCTGTCTGAATCCATGACGTTGACCTCACCTAGGAGGGGCCCTGGGTTCACTTGGGGACAACCACAGGGATCCTGTCGCCCGGGACAGCCTGGCACGCGGGGGCTGGAGCTTGGACTGTGGGCAGCTGAGCTCTGTTCTCAGCTTAAGTGAACCTTCTCACAGCTGCCGTCTTCACAGGACGTTACGGCGGATTGGACACGGCAGCGTGGGGACCACACAGAGGCGACACCGCTGGGAACCACAGGCCTGGCCGACTCTTCGAGCTCACAACTTTCCCTGACTGGGTCAGGGGACCTCCCCTTGTAGTTCAGGTGTTGGGGCCGGTGCGACCAAGCCCTGTGCCTGGCAGTGGCCACAGCGGATGTGGATCTGTGGGCCCCCTGTGTAGCCCGGGGACCTGGCGTGTCGGGCTGGGAGTTGAACTGGGCAGAGTAAGCCGGCAGAAGCTTCAATGCCTGAGGCCCCCAGGCCTGGGTGTGCACTCCGAATCCACGACTTACAAACCACGAGACCCGCTTCTGTCTACAGTGATAAAAACGGCCTAAAATAGACTATGGTGATGGCTGCTCCATGCTGTGAACACACTAAAGATCATGCAATTGGGGGCTGGCACTGTGGCGTGGCGGGTAAAGCTGCTGCCTGCAGTGCCAGCATCCCACATGGGCGCCAGTTCTAGTCCCGGCTGCTCCACTTCCAATCCAGTTCTTTGCTATGGTTTGGGAAAGCAGTAGAAGATGGCCCAAGTCTTTGGGCCCCTGCACCTGGCTCCTGGCTTCAGATCAGCTCAGCTCTGGCTGTTGTGGCCAACTGGGGAGTGAACCTTCGGATGGAAGACCTCTCTCTCTCTCTCTCTGCCTCTCCTTTTCTCTCTGTGAAACTCTGACTTTCAAATTAAACAAATCTTAAAAGAAAAGATCATGCAATTGTGAATCCCATGTCTTGTGGGCTCTTGGCTCTTTTTTTTTTTTTTTTACGTTTTTTTTTGTGTGACAGGCAGAGTGGACAGTGAGAGAGAGACAGAGAGAAAGGTCTTCCTTTTGCCATTGGTTCACCCTCCAATGGCCGCCACGGCCGCCGCACCATGCTGATCCGAAGGCTTCTCCTGGTCTCCCATGGGGTGCAGGGCCCAAGCACTTGGGCCATCCTCCACTGCCCTCCCGGGCCACAGCAGAGAGCTGGACTGGAAGAGGAGCAACCGGGACAGAATCCGGCGCCCCAACCAGGACTAGAACCTGGGGTGCCGGTGCCGCAGATGGAGGATTAGCCTTCATTGAGCCGTGGCGCCGGCCATTGGCTCTTGTGCTGTCATAAGAACATGTAAATGTGATGCCTGGTTTCTTCATGGGTTTGTCTGTCTGTCCTTCTGTCCATCCAGACCTCCCGCCATACATCTGTCCTCTCTTTCCATCCACACGTGTCTGTCTGTCCATCCATCCAATGCCTGATGTGCACTGCTGGGGTACACAGAGCTGTGTGCTTTGCCACGCTGCCCTGCAGGGGGACGTTGTCCAGTGACAGGATCAGTCACTTGGGCTCACCCTTGTCGGGGCGGGCCCTGGGACTCAGCCAGCTCATGGGGGGCACCTGCTGGTGGGGAGATCCATCAGCCTTCCTAGCAGTGATTGATTAACTCGACTAGATTGAGGGCTGGGAGAATTTGAGATCAGAGAGGCTGGGGGTGTGCACAGCAGGTCTTTGGGCAGAGGAATATTTTTTCTTCTGGATCTCCCACGCAGGTGCGAGGGCCCAAGGACCTGGGCCATCTTCTACTGCTTTCCCAGGCCATAGCAGAGAGCTGGATTGGAAGTGGAGCATCCAGGACTCGAACCGGTGCCCGAATCAGATGCTGGCACTGGGGCGGCGGCTATGCCACAGTGCCGGCCCCTGGGCAGAGGACTCCACGTTTAGGAGTGGTGCAGCCCCAGGCCAGCTCCTTTCTGCTCACTTGTACGTCTCCTCGCTCCCAGCCACTCCCTTTCCCAGCCCCCAGGGTCCCGACCTGGGAACCTGTGCACGTGACTCTGGGGTCCTGGCAGGCGTGATGAAGCCAAGTCCTGGCCAGGAGAGTGTCTTGAATTCAGTGCCAGGTGTCCCTACAGGGGAAAGCAGGGGGAGTCACAGAGAGAGGATGAGCCACACAAAGACCGGGGCAAGCAGAAGCGGGGCAGCCAGCCCTGGCCGCACCTCGGCCTTGGACTGTGCGGGAAGATGTCTCCATGTTCCAAGACCCCGGCTTGTGGCCCCTGGTTCCTGCAGCCCCTGGATGCTGACGCCATATCCACGCCGACCCCTGGCCTTAGCACCCTCAGCTCTTGGATTTTTGGTCTTAGTACCTAAGCATCCCCCCTGCTAAAATCCACCGATCAAATCTCTTATGAAAAAAGTCCACGTGTCTGTGTGGCTTAGTGGGAGCTTTTATTCATCCAAGAAAGATTTGCATCCTGGGGCACAAGACCAGCATAAACACACTTGACTGTGGGTGGAGGCGGCTTTTTATGATGCCATATTTTCAGTGGCCACAGGAGGGCGCCTTCATAAAAGAAAACAGGACTGGGCTCAGGCAATCCAGCTCATGCACACACACACATGCATCCACACATCCACACACGTGCACACACAAATGCACACACATGCACACAGGTACATACACACACACACATGCATCCACACAGGTACATGCACGTGCATCCACTCTCGCACACATACACACATCCACACAGACACACACATGCACGCACATGCATCCACACAGCCACACACGGACACACATGCCCAGGCACTCACTCTGCCCCACACAATGCAGGGAACAAGTCAGACGAACTTGAATTATACTCAAGGGAATCAGACCTACAACTGAGTGGAAGGGGAGAGGGCAGAGAGCCCACACCCTCCCCTTGGGGGAACAAAATAGAGTGGCTGTGGAATGGGGACCTCTCCTTGCCCAACAGGCTGCCATCCGCTCCCGTGACCGACATCGCAGGATCCACAAGATCCCAGCTGTAAGTGGTAAACCGGGCTCCACTACCATCCGGCTAAGGCAGGGTTTTTATTCCACATTCACACAGCACAAATGTTTCCCCGCCTCTGATTCAAGCTGCACCTGACATTTGTATTTCCCAGGGCTAATAGAAAAAAAAATTAAAATCTGATGGTAATTTTCAGCACCTTCTAGCTAAACTGTCCCATCACCCGTTGCACCCCGTAAGTGGTAATGGGGAGGATACCCCCCGTTTCTGTCTCCGTCTCTGTCCCTGTCCCTGTCTCTCCTATGCTATTCAGCAGCGTGGGACAGCCTCAGCTGTCCTAGGAAAACGAGATGGTTGTGGCCTCTAGGGGGAAACGTCGAGCTCACAGAAGGAATTAGAAGGAGCGGAGCGCAGGCACAGCCGTCTGCCCCCTTTGCGCTGTGACCCCCGTTTCCAATTTAAAATGTAGGAGGACTTCAACACGTGTGTGGGAAATGGACTCCAACGATGACTTTATTTCCACGCCCCAAGCCCGTGAGATCCACGCCTCCTTTTTCCGCATTGCGCGCTTTGCAGGAGCGTATGTGGTGCCGCCCGCTGTGCCCCGTTCCCCGTGTCCCTGCCTCTCTCTACCTTCAGGAACCAAACAGCCACGGCCCCAAACCTGTTCTCCACCCAGGGCGAGAAATCGTTCTCGGATAGAGCGGCTTCAGTTTGGCGCAAGCGCATTGATTGATGGTACCCTTTTGTGAGCCAAGTCTCACACTTGAAGGGCGTATTGTTTGAAGGGAAGGCAGCCGTCCGTGAGAGCCACAGTTGGGCGTCCAGCCGGCCCTGGGGAGCTGTGAGAACCGTGCGTCCTCTGGGGTGGGAAGGCTCTGCAGCACACACACCGCACACCCGGCCTAGCTGTCCCCTGCTGTAGACGGCTTAGGCGTGAACGAAGCCGTAGCTGTTAGAGGAGCCTGTCGCCTAGATTTAGGAACTCGGGGGAAAAAAAGTGTGGCCTAGCAACAAACATCTTCCCCCCATCTGTGTGCTCCCTTTTTCTTAAAATTGTTTTTTAAAGAGGTTTATACATCTATTCTGAAAGGCAGAGTTACAGAGACAAGGAGGAAGAGACAGAGAGAAATCTGTCATGCATCGGTTCACCCCTCAAATGGCAGCAATGGCCAGGAACCGGGAGCCTCCTCTGGGTCTCCCACTGGGCAGGGGCCCAACACTCAGGCCATCCTCTGCTGCTTTCCCAGGCCATTAGCAGGGAGCTGGATTGGAAGTGGAGCAGCTGGGACTCGAACCAGCACCCATATGAAATGCCAGCACTGCAGGTTGCGGCTTTACCCGCTATGCCGCAGCGCCGGCCCCCTGAGCGCTCTTAAATCTACTTTCTCCTGGTTTTCAGCTGCTCTGAAAAATCCTTAGGTGTAAGTACGAAGCATCCTGGGAAAACGGAAGCGTCAGAGCTGCCGGCTGAACACATCTCACGTGGAGCCAGGGAGCACTTCCGTTTTAGATCAAGGGGCTGCCTGTGGAGTCGCGGGGCTGCCGCTTCACCTGCGGTCTCGTAGCTTCCGTCGCGAGCAACGCCTACAGTCAGATCAGATCACAGGGCCGGGCCCCGCACAACCCCTGCCCCACGTGAGTCTCCCTCAGTTCCCTGGATTCGCAGGAAGTGACATTACCATCTGCAGTACAGGTTATATTTATCACAGCCGGTTTAGACAGCGCTGGAATTAATTATGGAATGTGGCAAATGTCAGATCATTAAATGAAACGGTAAAAAAAAAAAGTAAATTGTAGTCTTTGGGATGCAAGTATTTCATAAAATACGATCCCTTGAATGAAATGGTAATTGCTCTGGAATATATATTTTATTACCACTTTTAGGGACACAGATGAACAATCTCAAAGTTTAACATTTGATATGAATAGCCCTGTATTATAGCTGCCACAAGAAATCATGAAATTTGATGTCTGAAATATTACCAGAGGCTGGTTGAATAGTCAATTAAAATAAAGTATTGCTCAAGGTGTGTGTGTGTGTGTGTTGTGTGTGTCTTTAACACGAGTCAGTTGTTCTTCGAATTTTAAAAGCCACTTACAGGGAGTTCAGTGTGAGAGACTGACGCGGAGAATACTGAAGTTAAAAACCCAGGATCTTCTTTGAAATAAATGATCAAGTTGTTGTGAGGTGACCCGGGACGGTCAGTTCCGACGACAGCCCCTGTCACCATCTGTGGCGGCTAACGAGGAAGACGGTGACCGACAGTGGCAGAAACTCCCCGAAGCTGAGAGTCCCTTCGCCTCTCTAGATCTGATTCTGACGACATAGAAACAGCTCCTGTTTCATGTGCCGGGGTAGCTCATGTTAGGCAACTGATGTGTGAGCCTGGGAGACCCCCGGTGGGGAGCGCGCCCGACTTAACCCCCTGTCCTGCCTGTTTTTAGCAGAAAACATATATTTTTCAGGGTAGAAAGAATTTATTTTAAATACTTACTTGTATACTTGAAAGGCTGAGTGACAGAGAGAGATGGAGAGAGAGAGAGAGAGAGAGAGAGAGAGAGAGAGAGAGTGCTACCATCTGCTGGTTCACTCCCCAAATGGTGGCAATGGCCAGGGCTGGTCCAGGATCCTGGAGCTCCATCCTGGTCTCCTGCATGGGTGGCCCTCCGCTGCTTTCCCAGGCACATCAGCAGGGAGATGGATCAGAAGTGGAACAGCTGCGACTTCAGTTCATGCTCCAATACACGCACACAAGTAGTCTCAAGCTGTGACTTAGCCTGTCGCGTCACAACACCAGCCCCACGGGGGAAATTTCTACCAAGAGTTTAGGAGACGCCTGACCAGGAAAGCCTCTCATTTTAAGCACTGAGCACATGACATTAATGTGCTTGCACGGTGCCAGTCTTCGTGCGCGTCAGACACCATGGGCCTATGTGTGTCCCCTTCCAATGGTCTACACTACAGTGGGCATCTCTTACCCATGTGCACATGACCTGGGGCCCAGGCACGCATAGACGTCCAGCACTGATAGTGAGACAGGAGAGAAGAGTTTTACCCCCCGTGGAATTGACCGAGGACTTCGCAAGCCGACTGTATACCCCAGCGTGCGATCGCGTTGATAGGGCCGTATCTGTCTTCTTGGGGGAAGCCGATGGCAGCCAGCGGCAATGTGACAAGGCTCCTGCCTTGTGTCCAATGTTCTCGCGCTGCTTAGGGGTCGACGGGGAGCCTGGAAGTTCATCAGTGTCGAGAGAGTGCTTACAGGAGAGGCACGGCAAGCAGAAGGTCAGTGTCACATGAAATTATCACAGCGTGGCCATTATCGTGGGGCGCCAGTAAGCGGTCTGCCGGGGCGAGGCACTGGGCACGGGGGATTCGCTAATCAAATGAGAAGCTCGACCTGGTCCAAGAGGCTTTTTGAGTTGTTTTCAGGGAGATCTTCATGGTGCATGCTGCCCCAACACAAGGTGCATACTTGGTGTGAGGGAGAGAGGGGTGCACTGGGGAGGCCTCTCCTACAGCTCCCCAGACAGAGTGTCTTCTAGAACGCTTGAGAGGTATCATCAACCGCGTTTGTCCCACCAGGCTCTACTGTGTCTTAGCCACATCGCCCTCAGGGATGAGTCATGGCAGAGCACCAGGGGACTCCTGGCCATCTACAGAGTTGACATCGCGCCCTGATGAGCTGGCCCTGAAAGTGGTCATTGGAGCGGACATGCTCAACCTGACGGCCAGCCGGCCATGAAAGTTGGGGGAATAAAAGTGGTCACTTTTTTGATGCTCTGACAAAGCGGAAGTGGGGATGAAGCTGAGAGGTGGGCAGGTGCATGTGGACGATCATGGGAACTGCTCTCAAGAGCCTCTGCAGAGCCACAAGCTGGCACCAGACGCTGCCACCAGGCGCCTGCCCCACAGCTGCCTGTGCACCTGTCCAGTCCTGGCTCATGCCACTCTGCTACAGAGCCTTGTGGCTGAGGATCATTGTTTCAGAACATCTTCTGTAATCCTCCTGACACTGCCTTGTGGGCCTTGACCTCACCATGTGTGCATGCACTCACGGCTCCCTGTGGCCCGCATGTTCCCTCTGCAGCACTGTGCTATCCCACACAATTTTTTTTTTGACAGACAGAGTGGACAGTGAGAGAGAGAGACAGAGAGAAAGGTCTTCCTTCCATTGGTTCATTCCCCAATGGCCGCCGGTGCACCGCGCTGATCCGATGGCAGGAGCCAGGTGCTTTTCCTGGTCTCCCATGCGGGTACAGGGCCCAAGCACCTGGGCCATCCTCCACTGCACTCCCGGGCCACAGCAGAGAGCTGGACTGGAAGAGGGGCAACCGGGACAGAATCCAGCGCCCCGACTGGGACTAGAACCCGGTGTGCCGGTGCCGCAGGTGGAGGATTAGCCTAGTGAGCCGCCTCCCACACAAACTTTGTGATCTTTGGAGAGTCCATCCCTGTGTGTCAAACATGCACACGTGTGTGTTGGCACAGCTAAAGCGTCTTTTAAAAAATTACGAATTTTCATTTTTATTTGAAAGGGAAAGAGAGTGAGTAAGAATCTTTTTTTTTCCTTTTTAAAGATTTGTTTATTTATTTGGAAGGTGGAGTTACAGAGGCAGAGAGAAAGAGAGGTTGTGTTTCCATCTGCTGGTTCACGCCCCAAATGGTTGCATTGGCTAGATCTGGGCCGATCCAAAGCCAGGAGCCTGGAACCTCCTCCAGGTCTCCCACATGGGTACAAGGGCCCAAGGAATTGGGCCATCTTCTACTGCTTTCCCAGGCCATAGCAGAGAGCTGGATTGGAAGTGGAGCAGCCAGGACTCGAACTGGTGCCCATATGGGATGCGGGCACTGCAGGCAGCAGCTTTACCCACTATGCCACAGCTCCGGCCTTGATAATCAATTTTTTTTTTAATAAAAAGACTCATTTATTTATTTGAAAGGCAGAGTTACAGACAGAGGTGGAGAGACAGAGAAAGAAAGAGAGCTCCCATCCACTGGTTCATTCTTCAAATGGTTGCAACATTTGGGGTTGGGCCAGACCGAAAGCAGGAGCTTGGACTACATTTGGGTCTCCCACGTAGGTAGCAGGGCCCAAGCACCTGAGACTCCTGCTACTTTCTCAGGTGCACTGGCAGGGAGCTGGATCAGAAGTGAAGCAGCCCAGACTCTAACCGGAGTTCATATGGGATGCCGGCCTTGCAGGCGGTGGCTTATCCCACTGTACCACAACGCTGGTCCTGAGAGAGATACCTTTCATCCACTGGCTCACTTCCCAAATGTCTACAACATATGGGACTGGGCCAGGCCCAAGCCAGGAACCTAACACTCAATCCTGTCTCCCACATGAGTGGCATAGACCTATGTACTTGAGCTGTCCTCGTGGACTCCCAGAGTGCACGTGAGCAGGAAGCTGATTGGAAACAGAAGAGTCAGAACTCGAACCAGGCGCTGTGATGTGGGACACAGGCAGTCCCAGGCATGACCTCAGCTGCTTCGCCAAATGCCAGTCCCTAAAGATTCTGCAGGCGAGTGGTAGAGGGAAGTCTGTGTTCTTTGGTGGGAGCGATTTGATCCTTGGGGACAAGCAGGAGCTGTTTGAAGGCAAAGCTGGTGAGTAGGGTGAAGGGGACAGGTGTCTGTCTAGCTCAGTGCCTGGGCAGCTGTGAGGCAAACGGTCTTTTTTTTTTTCAAAGTCTTGCAGGAGTCCCAACAGGATAAACGGCTCTACGTCTTCGGTAAAGCAAGGTGTGGGGAGAGGCAGCCAGTTAACCCGAATGGACTAATTAATCACGAGTGATACTGGGTTTTCTAAAGACGGTGAGTTCTGGAAGTGTTCTCGAAGACAACAGGACTGAAGCTTCCGCTGTGTGGGAGCCACGCTTGTGTGCAGGAGTGTGTTCCGTGACAAGCCTGGTTCACGGTCACGGTCACGGGTTGAGGCAGCCTAACTTTATACAGAAGGGGGTGGGGATTAGTACAGCGGTTAAGATACTTGTATTCCATACTGAGTGCCTGGGTTAGACACCCAGCTCTGCTTCTTGCTCCAACTTCCTGCTAATGCGCACCCTGGGAGGCAGCAGGTGATGGCTCAAGTCCTTGGGTCCCTGCCACCCATGTGCGACATGCAGATTGAGCTCGTAGCCCCTGGCTTTGGGGAGCCCCCCAGATCCAGCTATTGTGGGCATTTGGGCAGTGAGCAAGTGGATGCAAGATCTCTCTGTTCCTCTCTCTCTTCGTCTTTCAAATAAAATGAAAATGAAAATAAAAGAAGCTGCCCAATTGAAAAACAATTAGGAATCAAGATTCTTACAGCCGGAACGGATCTGAGGGATCCTGTGTCCAAGGTGGTGCCCAGCGCCCAGAAGTACGTGCTCATTCCCGTGCTAAGGGACCTGTAAGAGGTGGTCTCGTGAACAGGTTAACACTGTCGTCAGGGGAGAGGTCTCTGATCATAGTCAGCCCCACTCTGCTCTGTGGCCCCACCCTTCTCCAGGCAAAGACTTAGGATTTCCCAGCCTCCAGAGCCGTGGGCCACAGAAACAGTTTACCCAGCCGCTGCGTTCTGTTGTTATAGCAACAGAAAACAGACTCCGGCCCGCTCAGCGCAAACCTGAACTTTGTATTTCCCCGCGTGGCTCTTTCCGGGCTCGTCTGCCCAGCTGGGTACTTAATGATGCGTGCGCCTATTTGCAGAGGGACAGGCCTCACCTATTTATTTCTTTGTTGTCTTAATCGTTATTTATGTCTCCTTTACACCAGGCGGCTTCCGAGAAAGGCTGGGGCTTGTGACGCCCAGGAATCCCGGATGTTGCTCCGAGCTTGCCCTGTGCCTGGAGGGGCCTGGGCTGGCCGGTCGTCATCAATTCCCAAGTTTGCCACGAGCACGGGAAATGCAGAGTGACACAGTCTCCTGAAGAGGCAGCTGCAGCTTCCACTCCCACAGCTGGAGTGTGTGCGGGTCCGGGTCCAAATCCCACGCATGGCAGGCACCACTGTCCTGCAGCCTCACTTCCTGCAGTGGGAGGAGCCGCAGGCTGCTGGGGGTCGCATCAGTTGGTTAATTTTCCTGGAGGGGTTGGTGGGGATGCATGGTGGCGTTTCTGGTGTTGCGTAAGGTGAGGGTGGGTTCAGGGATGACTCTGCCCTCTGGGAGCTCACGGGGCGGGGGAGATGATGGTGGGGGGCGGGTGGTAACTTGGGACGGGCTTGGGTCTGCATCTGGACAGGAGACGTAGGTTTGGACTCTAGTCCATCAATGGTTTGTGCCTGCTGGCTCCAAGCATCAGTGACCGGGCACAGTGCCGACTTCCCAGAATTTTCCCAATATTAAGGTTGCTGGCACAATGCTCGTCACATGTGAGCGCTCATCTCCCTTCCTGCCCAGATAGCCCCGGGCACGGGGCCAGCGCGTGGCTGGGCAGGAAGACCCGGTCCTGCTGTAAGAATCTTTGAGAAGCGGCAGGGTGACATCAACCTCACAGGCTAAGCAGGGCTGAGCTCATGGAGTGGTTTGGCAGAAATGGTGTGGATAGAGTTCTGGAGACAGGAACTCGCTGGGTTCTCTTGGGTGATGGAGGGCTCAGATGGCGAACCTGGGTTGTGCCAGCGAGGATCCGCTAAGGGGGAATGGTGCTTAAAGGGACAGAAAGACGGAAAGAGGGGTGGCAGCAGGAGCTGCAGAGCAGGCACATGGACCCCTCCTGGGGCGAGATGCTGGTGTGCACAGAACTCAGCTTTGTCACTGCCTCTTGGCACTCAGCGGGGACACTGCTCCCCGCAATGATAGGGAGCCAGTGCGTAGAACCCAACCACCGCTGTGAGGGGCCACACAGAGGCTGCTTGTCAGCGTGACCCAGGAGTCCCAAGATTCTTTCTAAAAAAGAAACATCAGAACATCAGAGAGAGAGAGAGAGAGAGAGACACAGAGAGATCTTCCATCTGCTGGTTCACTCCCCAAATGGCTGCAACAGCCTGGAATGGGTCAGGCTGAGCCAGGATCCTGGAGCTCCATCCAGGTCTCCCACGTGGGTGCAGGGGCCCAAGGACTTGGGTCATCTTCGGCTGCTTTCCCAGGCGCATTAGCAGGGAGCTGCATTGGAAGCCGAGCAGCCGGGTCTTGAACCGGTGCCCACGTGGGATGTGGGCGTTGTCCCAGGAGTGAACTTCTGTGAAATTGCCTGGCCATGGCTAGTGCCGCGGCTCACTAGGCTAATCCTCTGCCTGTGGTGCCGACACCCCCAGTTCTAGTCCCGGTCGGGGCACCGGGTTCTGTCCCGGTTGCTCCTCTTCCAGTCCAGCTCTCTGCTGTGGCCTGGGAGGGCAGTGGAGGATGGCCCAAGTGCTTGGGCCCTGCACCTGCATGGGGGATCAGGAGGAAGAACCTGGCTCCTGGCTTTGGATTGGCGCAGCGTGCTGACCGTAACGGCCATTAGGGGAGTGAACCAACGGAAGGAAGACCTTTCTCTCTATCTCTCTCTCTAATAAAAAAAAAAAAAAGAAAAGAAAAGAAATTGCCCAGCCTGTGTGTTAAGGCAGCTGGCGCTGACCAGTGTGCAGGGCAAACTCCAGGGCTGGAGGATTCCCAGGTGGGAAGGTCCAGGGTTGGTGGTTGGCAGTGTTCTGGGCGGAGGAATTAGCTCACTTTTTTTTTTTTTTTTTAATTCTCTATCTGGACTTTTTCTTGCTTCTCTCAGCCCTGAGACCCTAGGCGTGGATGGAAGGAGAGATCTGAGTATTTTTAATTATTTAAAATTTTATTTTCAAAAGCTGATGCTGTTCAATAATTAACTCCCCCAGATCCAGCTGTTTCTTAAATGGAAAATTAAAGGCAAATGGAAGTATCAAGATGAAAGCAGAACCAACAACGAACGCCCCTCCCTGACCCCAGCAAGTTCACTGTCACTCGATGTAACCCTCCCGAGGCGTGCCTGCCCACCTCTGCTCAAGGGAACCTGAAGTTTGGACCTTCCACCTTCACACAGGCAGCTCAGCTCTGTGGCCTGCAGGAGGTGTGGAAGAGGTGGGGGGCTGGAGACACCTGGGCAAGGTCTTCCCCATTGTCTATCGTTGGGGGAAAGTCCAGGGTGAGCACCCTGGGGTCCCTGGCTGCTACAGAGTTGTGAGGGAGAGAAGCCCCCCCTCCTCACCAGGCTCCCACTCAGTCCTTGCTCACCCAGCATTCTCTGGTTGGTGTCTGTCCCCGGCTGTAGGGACACTGTAGGATCACCTCCCCGTTCTCCACATCCTGTTCCCTTTTGTTAAGGACTGGATGTGTTCCCAGACTCACATCCCGAATTGCAAACTCCTAGTATGACGAGGTTGGCTGGTGGGATCTTGGGAAGTGATAAGGTTTAGACCAGGGCATGGGAGTGGAAATTCTAGCCTAACTAACGTGGTTCAGTAATAAGGGGCCACCGCCTGCAGTGCCGGCATCCCATATGGATGCTGGTTCGAGCCCTGGCTGCTCTACTTCTGATCCAGCTCTCTGCTGTGGCCTGGGGAAGCAGTAGAAGATGGCCCAAGTCCTTGGGCCCCTGCACCCATGTGGGAGATCCGGAAGAAGCTCCTGGCTCTTGGCTTCGGACCAGCCCAGCTCTGACCATTGTGGCCAATTGGGGAGTGAACCACCGGATGGAAGACCTTTCTCTCTCTGCCTCTCCTCTCTCTGTGTAACTTCCTTCCTTTCTTTCTTTCTTTCTTTCTTTCTTTCTTTCTTTCTTTCTTTCTTTCTTTCTTTCTTTCTTTCTTTCTTTCTTTCTTTCTTTCTGACAGATGAGTCAGACAGTGAGAGAGAGAGACAGAGAGAAAGATCTTCCTTTTCCGTTGGTTCACCCCCCAAATGGCCACCATGGCTGGCGTGCTGCGCCGATCCGAAGCCAGGAGCCAGGTGCTTCCTCCTGTTCTCCCATGCAGCTGCAGGGCCCAAGCACCTGGGCCATCCTCCACTGTCCTCCCAGGCCACAGCAGAGAGCTGGACTGGAAGAGGAGCAACCGGGACAGAATCCAGCGCCCCAACTGGGACTAGAACCTGGGGTGCCAGTGCCGCAGGCAGAGGATTAGCCTAGTGAGCCACAGTACCGGCCATGTCTTTCAAATAAATAAATTAATTTTAAAAAGGTTCAGTAATATTCCATCATATATATATATATATATATATATTCATGCCAGTGTGGGTGGTTACTCTAAAAAGAATGTCAAAGAAAGGGACTCTCTCCAAGGAAAGGATCCCCATCTGTCTGTCTGTCTGTCTATCTATCTATCTATGTATTTTATCAATCTATCCAACTATTATCATTTTTCTATCATCTGTATCACATTTTGTCTACTTTCTCTATCATCTATACCTATTTTGATCAATCCATCAGTCTATCCACCTATATATGTCTATCTATCCTCTATTAACTGTATTGCATGTTGTCTACTCTATTACTTATATACATACCTCTATCTATCTATCTATCTATCTATCTATCTATCTATCTATCTATCCATCCTGTCATCTACATCACATTTTGGCTCCTTATTCACACTTCATGGACTCCTTGATGACTTTCTTTCGGCTCCTATGAACAAGGGTGTGCAAATACCTGTTGAATCCCTGCTTTTAGTTCTTTTGGGTGAATGTCCAGAAGTGGAGTTACTGGATCACGCAGTAATTCTGTGTTTAAGCTTTGGAGGCATTACCCAATTGTTTTCCACAGCAGCTGGACCATTTTGCAATCTCATCAGCAATACACAGAATACTGATTTCTTCCACATCCTCATCTACCTACCTGGTCATTTTCCATTTTTTTTTAGATTATCCATCCTCATGGATGTGAAGTGATCCATCATTGATCTGCATTTCCCTAGTAGTTACCAGTGTTACACACGTTCTCATGTACGTATTGGCCACTTGTACATCTTCCTTGGAGAAATGTTGATCTGATCCTTAGCCCACTTATGAATTGGTTATTACCTTTTGTTATCAATTTGTAAGAATTCTTCATTCTAAGTACAAGTCCCTTATCAGGCACATGGATTTACACACATTTTCTCCCATTCTATAGATTATTTTTCACTTTCTTGATGCTGTGCTTTGAGGCACAAAATTTTAAATTTTGATGAAATGCAATTAATTTTTTTCTTTTGTTATTTGTGCTTTTGGTGTCATATTAAAACAAGTTTGTAAAAAAATCTCAGGCCACAAAGATTTCCCTCCATGGTGTCTTTTAAGAATTCCACAGCTTTGGGTTTGGGTCATTCATCCACTTTGAGTTGATTTTTATATATGGTGTGAGGTATGGCCCAACTTCATTCTTCTGCATGTGGATATCCAGCTGACCAGCACCATTTGTTGAAAAGACTGCCTCCCAGGGATTAGCCCTGGCACCTTTGTGGGAAACACTTGTCCACAGATGTATGGGCTCAGTGCTGTCCCATTGTGGGGTCGGCTACGTGCTTGCCTTCATTAACAATCCTTTGCAGTATGTTTTGAAATCAGGAAGTGTGACTCTTTTTGTTACTCTCTTTTCTAGGATTGTTTTGCTATTTTGGGTTCCTTGATATTCCACATGCTTTCCCGTGTTGTGGTGTTGCGGGTAAAGCTACCATCTGCATTGCCAGCATCCCATTTGCGCCAGTTCGAGTCCCGGCTGCTCCACTTCTGATCCAACTCCCTGCTAATGCACCTGGGAAAGCGGGAGGGGGGGAAGATGGCCTAAGTATTTGCGCCACTGCTTCCCACGTGGGAGACCCGGATGAAACTCTTGACTTCAGCCCAGCCCTGGCCATTGCAGCCGAGTGAATCAGTGGATGGAGGAACTCTTTGTCTCTCTTTCTCTCTCTCTTTCTGTAAACTAAAAACGAAAAGAAAGTTAGCTTCTAAGTTTTCATTTCTCAAAGACATCAGGTCAGATTCTGATAGGCATTGCAGGTCAGTTTTGGTTGCATTATAATCTATGAATATGGGACATTTTCTGCTTGCTTAGCTATCTTTAACTATTCGCCTTTACAACTGTATTTAATAATATTCAGTGTGTACGTTTGCCATTTTTGCTGTTTATTTATAAATATTTGATTCTTTTTAATGTTGTGAATGGAATTATTTTACTTTTTTAAAAAAGATTTATTTGAAAGACATTGCCAGACACACACACGCACGCACGCACGCACACAGCTCTGTTAATACAGCTGTAGTAACAGGCTCTGAGCTGGAGCAGCCGGGACTTGAGCTGGCATTCTGCGTAACACACTGCAACCCAGGGCCAGCCCCGGTGTCCTCTTCCAGAGCTTCAGGGGAAGTGTTCAGCTGTTTGTAACTTACAGCCATGTTAGTTGTGAGCTTTTGTAGAAGTTCCTTCTGAGATTGAGTTAACTTCTGTTCCTGGTTTGAGTGGTTTTTTTTTTTTTTTCCTATCATAAAAAAGTGCTAGGGGCTGTGGCGCAGTAGGTTAATCCTCCACCTGCGGCACCAGCATCCCATATGGGCACCAGTTTGAGTCCCAGCTATTTCTCTTCCAATCTAGCTCTCTGCTGTGGCCTGGGAAAGCAGTGGAGGAAGGCCCAAGTCCTTGGGCCCCTGCACCCATGTGGGAAACCAAGAAGAAGCTCCTGACTCCTGGCTTCGGATCAGCGCAGCTCCAGCCATTGCAGCCATTTGGCGAGTGAACCAGTGGATGGAAGACCTTTCTCTCTGTCTCTACCTCTCACTGTCTATAACTCTGCCTCTCAAATAAATAAATAAAATCTAAAAAAAAGTGCTGAATCTTGTTACTACTTTCCCTACATGTATTGAGATGATTATGTGTTTTTTTATTCTATTGATATTACAGTTCTATTGATATTCTATTGATTATAATTAATTGATTTTTTGGATATTAAGCCAACCTTGATTGCTGGGATCAATTTACATATTTATAATTTATCTTTTCTTTTATGTATTGCTGGATTTGGTATTTTTTGAGGATTTTTGTGGCCATATTCTTTTTTTAAATATTTATTTATTTATTCAAAAGTCAGACTTACACAGAGAGAGGAGAGGCAGAGAGAGAGGGAGAGAGAGGTCCTCCATCTGCTGGTTCACTCCCCAATTGGCTGCAACAGCCGTAGCTGCGCTGATCTGAAGCCAGGAGCCAGGAGCTTCTTCTGGGTCTCCCACTAAGGTGCAGGGGCCCAAGGGCTTGGGCCATCTTCTACTTCTATCCCAGGCCATAGCAGAGAGCTGGATCAGAAGTGGAGCACCCGGACTAGAACCGGGCCCATATGGGATGCCAGCACTTCAGGCCAGGGTATTAACCCACTGCACCACAGCACCAGTCCCGTGGCCATATTATTAAGAAATACTGGTCTGGGAGCCCGGGTTGTGGAGCAGCGAGTTAAGCCACCACCAGCATGCCGGCATCCCATATGGGCACCACTTAGTCTCAGCTGCTCCACTTCTCATCCAGCTCCCTGTTAATACGCCTGGGAAAGCAGTAGAAGATGTCCCAGCTCCTTGGCTTCTGCCACCCACGTGGGAGACCTGGACTGAGTTCCAGTCTCCTGGATTTGGCCTGGTCCAGCCCCGGCCATTGAGGCCATTTGGGATGTGAACCAGTAGTTGGAAGATCCCTCTGTCTCTCCCTCTCTCTCTGTAACTTTTCCCTTGAAATAAATAAAATAAATCTTCCAAAAAAGAGAAAAGTTGGTCTGTAATTTTCTTGTGATGACTTTGCATGGTTTTAGTACCAGAGAAATATTCGTCTCCCAAAATGCTGTATATTCTTTATTTATTTAACAGATAGAGTTAGACAGTGAGAGAGAGACAGAGAGAAAGGTCTTCCTTCCATTGGTTCACTCCCCAAATGGCCGCTATGGCCAG
This sequence comes from Sylvilagus bachmani, assembly GCA_015711505.1. NCBI lineage: Eukaryota > Metazoa > Chordata > Mammalia > Lagomorpha > Leporidae > Sylvilagus > Sylvilagus bachmani. Next base: position 132,468,868 of record CM027388.1, read on the forward strand.
AACTGCACCGATCTGAAGCCAGGAGCCAGGTGCTTCTTCCTGGTCTCCCATGCGGGTGCAGGGCCCAAGCACCTGGGCCATCCTCCACTGCACTCCCGGGCGACAGCAGAGAGCTGGATTGGGAGAGGAGCAGCCAGGACTAGAACCCGGCGCCCATATGGAATGCTGGCGCCGCAGGTGAATGATTAACCAAGTGAGCCATGGCGCCGGCCCTGCATATTCTTAAGATAATAAAACAAGAGAACTTTTTTCTTTCTTCTTCTTCTTCTTCTTCTTCTTTTTTTTTTTTTTTTTAAAGATTTGAAAGCCAGAGTTACAGAGAGAAAGGGAGAGAGAAGTCTTCCATCTACTGGTTCATTCCCCAAATGGCTTCAATGGCCGGAGCTGGGCCAGGCCAAAACCAGGAGCCAGGAGCTTCATCCAGGTCTCCCACATGGGTGCAGGGGCCCAAACACTTGGGCAATCCTCTGCTGCTTTCCCAGGCCCATTAGCAGGGAGCTGGGTCGGAAGTGGAACAGCTGGGTCTTGAACTGGTGCCCATAATATGGGTTGCCAGGGACAAAGGCAATGCCACGATGCCAGCCCCAACAAGATAACTTTATAATCTGTCATTTAATGAATTGCTCCAGAATTTAGCTAGGGATCAACATGAAATTTTCTAGTTCTGCAGTTATTGGAATTTCCAGTCCCATTTCTTTTTTCTTTTTAAATGATTTATTTATTTACTTATTTTTAAAAAAAGATTTATTTATTTATTTGAAAGGCAGAGTTACACAGAGAGAGAAGGAGAGGGAGAAAGGGAGAGAGGGAGAGAGAGAGAGAGGTCTTCCATCCACTGGTTCACTCCCCAATTGGCTGCAATGGCCAGAGCTGCACTGATCTGAAGCCAGGAGCCAGGAGCTTCCTCTGGGTCTTCCATGCAAGTGCAGGGGCCCAAGGACTTGAGTCATCTTCTACTGCTTTCTCAGGCCATAGCAGAGAGCTGGATCAGAAGTGGAGTAGCCAGGTCTCGAACCGGCACCCATATGGTATGCACAGTGCAGGTGGCTGCTGCTTTACCCACTATGCCACAGCACCGGCCCCTGTTTATTTACTTGAAAGGCAGAGTTATAGAAAAAGAGGGAGGGACAGAGAGAGGCCTTTCATCCTCTAGTTCACTCCCCCAAATAGCTGAAATGGCCAGGATTGGCCCAGACCCACGCCAGGAGCCAGGAGCTTCTTCCAGGTCTCTCATGTGGGTGGCAGCCACCTTTTGCTGCTTTCCCAGGTGCATTAGCAGGGAGCTGAATGGGAAGTGGAGCAGCCGGGACTGGAACCGGTGCCCGTGTGGGATGCTGGCACTGCAGACAGCAGCTTAACCAGCTGTACCACAACACGGGCCCATCCAGTCCTATTTCACCAACATTTTGGCTTTCCGATCTGATTTGCAAATTAGCGCTGCCTTCTCTAAAGGTTCCCAAAATGCACTTAGGCAGAAATCTTGAAACGCTGACCCCTGTCGGTGGCTGCATCCCAGCTCACATTCAGCGACCTGGTCTGTGAATGGCTTACAGGCTGCCCTGCCTCACCCAGGTCCCTCCTGGCTCCTTGCAAACTCCAGGGGGGTACAGAGCTCTGTGGATGTCCTCAGCTTTCTGGGACTCCCCCAAACTGACATTACACTGCAGCTTCTGCTAGGGCTTAGGACCCTTTGCTTTTGATGCTGTTGTCCAACACCCTGGGGCTGGAGAAGCAGCTGACACAGCCAGAGGTTGTCTGATATTCACAAAAACCTACACAGGGGTACTTTTGGCTCCTCCATTATACAGTCAAGGAAACTGAGGCTTAGAGAGGCCCAGAATTGCCTGAAGTCCCACAGCTAGTGGATGTCAGTGGACACCACAGAGCCACTCGGTCTCACTGTGGCCCTGGGGTTAATATCCCCGGCCTGTGACCACCCGGCTCCTGCACACCTGCACAGGGCCAGAGGCTGGTCTGGGCGGCTCCTCCTAAGACACGGACTCCAGGGGAGGGGGTGGATGGTGCAGGCAGGGCCCCTCCCCTTCCGTTCCCTCCCGTCTTCGCTCTGCCCTTGGAAAATCTCGTCCCTTAAGAAGGAGAGGCTCAAGGAGCAAGGAGATTCACTGTGACGATTTGTTCTTTAATCAAAACCATTGCAATCTGTGGCCCGGGGTCTTGATTGCGCCTCTCCAGCAGGCGCCCCTGATTCCATGCCTCGTCCCTGATTTTTGTGATTTAATTTTTCCCACTCTTCTTTCTGATTTCTAGGTCAGAGAGTTTGAGGCTCATTCTGCCTTCCATCGGGCTTGGCGCATTGATGTCTGGCCTGAGATTCTCCCCCGGAGGGTGAGGGGTGGACGAACCCTGTCTTCCAGAGAGGAAGCGGTCTGGCCTGGTGGCGGCCTCTCCGCCTCCCCACGTTCCCAGCCCCCCCCCCCCACCCCCCCCCCGGGGGGCCGAGGAGGGGGCCCCAGGGCCATTCTTCTTGACCTCTCTTGAACCCTAGCCCCCTACAGAGCCCAGGGTTAAGGGTCATTTTCTCAGCTTCCCTCTGTCCGAGAGAACTAAAGATTCAGTTTCCCCCTTTGTGTGCCCTGAAAGCTCACACAGAAGTCGCTGCAAGGTCACTTGGGCTGCTGTGTGCAGAGCGGCCGGTTGCCTCGAAACAGTTTCTGCGAGCACAGCTGTCCATCTGTCTTCAGAGGAGAGACGGTGGAGCCGTTTGTCTCGACGTGGGAGGGCCTCTTCCTGCTCTCCTTGTGTCAGAGAGAGGGAGAGACAGAGAGGGAGAGACAGAGAGGGGAAGAGAGAGAGAGAGAGAGAGAGAGAGAGAGAGAGAGAGAGAGAGAGACTGAAGGAGGGAAGGAGGGAGAGGAATTGTTTGGGGATGCTAATCCCCTCTTTGTGCCTTTGATGGCAGAGAACAGTGTTGGGCAGGCAGGCGGACAGGCGCATTGTGAGCCTGGGGACACGGAGGCCTACAAAGGTCACTTTGCTTAGCTCCATGTCCCTTGGGCAGGAGACGCGGCTGCGGCGTCCCTGCCAGGCCCCTGTGAAGGACACCGAGCAGCTCATTCTCTGCCAACCCCACCCTGCGCCCTCAGTGGGGAGGAGAGTGGATGTGTCCGCAATGGTCTCCTCACCCCTCCACCTCTCCTCCACTGGCACAGACACACGAGGGAGGGCTGGTGTCCTCAGAGGGCTCCCCGAGAGGGCAAGGAGGAAGCCCAGGGGTGCGCCCCTGTGTCCTGCTGTCAGCAGCGGCTGGGGACCCTCGCACAGGGCAGCTGTCTCAGCACTTGCCAGCCAGGTGCCCGGGCTCCCTGGGTGTCCCTCTCCTGAGAACCCTGCCACCCTTCTAGAACCTTCTGTGTCAGCCCTCGCCAATAGCTGAGGGTCTCAGAACTTTGCAGGCAGCAAGCGTCTTGGATTTCAGCTCTAACTGCACCTTTCCCCCACAGTGCACATGCTCATTGAGAAGAGGTGGGGAACGCAGGGAAGCTGAAGGGAGACACCACCATGGGGAGAGGGTCACCATGAATGCCGTGGGCGGGCCCGCGCCTTCCCCGACTGGTGAGCGCACGGTGTTGGGACAAGCGCCGCCAAGACAGACGTGGACTCCCAGTGGGTGCAGTTCAGAGTCCTGCCCGTCCCCTTGGTGTTACACGCCATGGAAGTGCACAGCATCAGTGAAATAGCCACCGAGCTCCACCTGGAAAACCTTTCTGAACTTGGCGAACTCCTACACAAACACACTTTTAAGGCAGGAAGCTCTTTCATGACCTGCAGGCAGAAGTTGACAGGCGTACACATGCTGCTGTGTTGGTTCGTCTTTGGCCCACAAGGCTAGGGAAACGGTCATCTTTGAGTACTAGAAATTCAGTCGATAGAGAAATAAACCTTCCTGTGTGTCCATGTGTGTTTGCACATGTGTACCTGCACGCGTGTCTGTGTATATGCATGTGTTCATATGATCTGAATGTGTGCATGCATGTTTGTGTATATGTATAAGCATGCATGTAAGCATGTGTCAGTGTACACGCATGCACACATGCATGTGCTTGTGTGTATGTGTGCATGTGTTTGTGTGTATGCATGTATATAGATGCATGCATCTGTGTATGCATGTCTTACGTATCTGCATGTGTGTACATGTGTTTGTGTATATGCATGTGTGTGCACACATCTGTATAAATGCATGTGTGCATGTGTGTTTATGTATATGCACGTGTGTATGCATGTCTGTGTAAATGCATGTGTGTTTGTATATATGCGTGTGTGTATGCTTGTCTGTGTGCATGCATGCATATGTGTGTTTGTATATATGCGTGTGTGTAGATGCATGCATCTCTGTATGCATGTCTGTTTATGTATCTGCATGTACGTACATGTGTTTGTGTATATGCATGTGTGTATGTGTGTTTATATATGCACGCGTGTATGCATGTTTGCATGTGCACACATGCATGTCTGTTTGTATATATGCGTGTGTGTATGCTTGTCTGTGTGCATGCATGTCTGTGTGGTGTGTGATGTGTGTTGAGTCAGAGCCAGACACAGGACTGGATGTACCAACACTGGCGCCCGGCCTGTCTTCAGAAAGGCTCATGGGGGGAGGTGCACAGCTTTGAGAACTCTGGTTGACTGCAACCTGGGCTTGGTAGAGGTTCCAGCGATGGCTGACATTGCTGCCAACCCCTGCCCCAGCCACAGAAAGCCCACTGAAGTGACCCAAAAGGAACCCCAGAGAGCTCCTCTGGCACAGGCTGCAGCCTGGGGTCAGCCTTGGGGGGGGCCCTCCCGGGGGCACACTGGGCTGCCCCCTGCTGCTGCAGGTTGTGGTCGGGGAGTGCACGGGGACAGCAGCCACACTTGTGTGCAGTCTCCTCCAGTTCTCTGTCCTCCCTCACCTGGGTGCCCTTGGCGGAGAGCAGGTTCAAGCCTCAGTTATCCTGTCTGGGGGTGTCGTCATTGCCTTCGGACACTCTTGTTTTCCGTATTCTGTCATGAGCTGAGGAGGAAGGAGCTGCACCTGCCCCGCGGCGAGTTTGCCGGCGACGGGCAGCTGGTTAGGAGTCCTGGGTCCACTTGCTTTTCAGGATTCTTTTCCTTGGGGGGATTATACGTTGTCATAAATGCCGTGGCCCCTGGACAGACGGGTGCTGTTTCACAGTGTGGATCCGGCTAAGGGCAGAGACAGCAGCAGCCCTCTTCCCACCCCTGCACCCCTCGTTGCAGCAACACGGAGCAGAGGTCATTCCAGCGAAAGGCCCCAGATCTCACGGACACAGCCTCCTTCCCTTTGAAATGGATCGCCGGGAGAAGCGAGCTCCACTCTCCGGTTCCTGACGCTCCCACTCCCGTGTGCGTGGCCATCAGCACCGTTGTTAGATGGTCTTTATGTGGCGGCTGGGAGTGCTTTTAGGTTTTGAAAGCATGGCCAGCTTTGAGGAGTCCATTTGAACTCTGCAGAAACACGGAGTGGTTTTAAAATCGCAATAATTGCAAAAGGTGACATTTCCATTTGACTTTGGGGGAACAACCATCCATTTCAAACACAGGAAAAAAAATACCACCGGGTTTTCAAGAGAGAGAGAGAGGGAAGATAATAATTTTTTTCCAGTGGTATTTGAAGAGTCATTAGGATAGGTGTGAGGAGGAATGTTCTCTGTGAAATTACTTCGAGGCAGCTTTGTTAGTACTCTCCCAGCCCAGACTTGGAGAGGGGGTTTGGGGGACCTTGCGCTGTCTTCTTGGTTCCTGGCCCGTTGCCCAGGGCACTTGCTAAATCATTCAGTTCCGTAGAGTTCATTTGCTCCCCACAAATGCAGATTTCCCATGGGATTGTTTGCTCAGGGTCGGAAGGCGTGACCCCAGGCTCCCCAGTAGAGACTGGGCACTGATGGCGTGGAGTGGGTGTTGACGCCTTGGAAATCTTCCCACGGCCTGGGTGCCTCCCACCATCGGGCAAGAGCAGACGAGGCGTCGTGATCAATGCTTTCCAGTTGAAGGGAGAGTGAGGTGTGTGATGCATGAGAAGGATTGAGCCAACTGGACTTGACCAAAGGCATCCGAAGGCCAAGGTGAGGCCCGCACACCCTCACGGCTGTGGCTGAAGTGGGGCATTAGTTTGTCGTCTGGGGGGCAGTGTAGACCTTACAGGGTAGGCTTTCTGGGGGGCAGTGTAGACCTTACAGGGTAGGCTTTCTGGGGGGCAGTGTAGACCTTACAGGGTAAGCTTAGCCGTTACTCCCCGAGGGCAAGCAGGAGATCAGACCATCCCTGGAGCAGAGAAGGACCGTAGCCATTCCGACGCGAGCCGAACACCCTCCCCCTGGACCAAGGACCCCTGGCTTTCAGTGGGGTTTCGAGGGGATCCTTGCTGGTGGGTTTTCTGTGGTCGCTGAAATGTGCAAAACACATTGTCCTCAGGCGGCTGTGAGGCGAGTGAGTGGAGATGCGGTGGTCAGAAGTCAGCGGGTTCTCAGCTTGGAGGGTGAGGTCTGCAGCGGGAAGGCGTGTCCAGAACACTGCTCAGCGGAGCCCTAAAGCCAGGTTGCGATGCCCAACATGAAAAGTGAGGGCTGCATAAGCTGTGTGCACACAACGGTGCCTCGAGTGCCCACACAGACCTCCCTCCCACAGTGCAGCGGGCGGCGTTTATGCAAAGTTACTATGATTTTTGTTAAAGAGACTTGCAAGTGAGAGATGAGGAACCCCATGCATTGCATTCAGATCCGCTAGCCCAGCGGGGTAGCTGTAGCTGTTTTGTGACAACCCCACTAGCCTCTCCCTTCGGCCAATATTTTGTCTTCTCAAATTCTTCCGTTCCACCTCCTCCCCCTCCCCCACCCTGTCTCCATCATCCCCGCCCCCACTTCCACTGCCACCCCTCATCCTCACCCCACCCGTGTGACGGTTTGTAAACCAGCCGATGCTCCCTGGAGGAGCAGGGAGTCCCAGCATCTCCAACCCTGCCTCCTCCCACCCCCCAAGTCCCCGCTGGGCGGAGCCAGGCCAGCCCCGATTGGCTCCCTCGTTGCCATGACTCTGTTGCTAGGATCAGACCTGTCTCCAGCCCTGGCAGGAAACATGTAATGAATTATGGATGGTTGATTTTCTCCGAGAGGGCTGATCTGTAATGCAGATGAGTTCCAAGTCCCCCCTTTTCTTCTGGTTTCTTAAGAAAAAAAAAAATTCCGTCTTAAACCCTAAGCCACGTTAGCCTCCTCCGAGTTGCCACCAGCAGTGACTCAGCCCACAGCGTTAATTCTTATGCAAAGAGAGGGCCAGGGGTCACTGTCTGTTATTTGTTCTGGAAAAGCGTGTAGGATTTTCACTGAACCCTGTGACCTTTGGGGGGCATTCTCTTTTTTGTGACCAGAGACAAAATGGGATATAAACACTGGAAGTGGCGTTTTAAAAATACGAGGCACTTTTCCTCTGGGCAGTCCGTGCCAGTCCGTGCCAGGAGCTCCAGAGTCCAGCATGATGTCTCTCTCCCTCGCTTCCTCTCTCCTCTGGCTCGAAGCCCCAGCTCCAGAGGCAAAGCAGCGAGTGCCAGAATGGGACCCAGCACGGGAATCTTCTCTGGGAGGCGTGAGCTAGAAGTGGGGAGGTGTCACCTTTGCAAAGTGTCTGTCCACGCCACAGCCTTGGTGACGCCTCATCGCCCTGACCGGAGTGGGCAGAGGGGCCAAGGGCTGGGTCTCTGGCTTTCTCTCAAACAGATGTCCACTAACAGTGGACATCTGGCGGGCGTCTTTGCTGGGTCAAGCTGGGCTCTTAATGGCCGAGCTGGTGCTTATGAGGGCTGGGAGGGTTTGGAATAAAGCAGAGCGCTCAGTCCTATGGCTGCGACCAGCCCCCAGGGATGTGCCCCAGAGTGAGACTGGAGCTAAGGCAGTCTCTTGGTGCCAGCCCCACCCGAGGGAGCCAGCCCCAGGGCGCATCAGCCTCTGGCTCCACACTCTGCAGCGATCACGTCACACACGCCCCACGCGCCTTGGCTCTTCCTCAAGGAGGTGGAAACGCTGTAAATACTCTGGGGAGCACAGGGGGCCCCTGATGGCAACACCCGTGACAAGCACAGACCAAGCAGTCTTTGCCCGTCTGCAGAATCCGGTAAAACACGCCGGCTTGGAGACTCCGGGAGCGCTGAATACAATAAACCAATTTTCTGGGAAGGCGTCAGAGCCGGCGCTGGCGAGGATTGAAGATACCTGTTATTACGTGCCTCAGCCAGCAGGCCATCTCACCACCACAGGCAGACCCACAATTATTCAGAAAGAGAAAAGGAACTTTATTTCAAAGAGGCAGCGTCTTTATCCTAGATGGACGAAAAAGCAGTTTAGGTGAAAATTACATTTGTCACCCCCATATTAGGGTGTTTATTGCACGGTGGCTGGGTCATCGCGAAGAATTTCAAAGAGACACAGGACATCGAAGTAATGGATTCACGGCGTCATACACAAAGCTCCTTCCAGAATGTTGTGTGCAGTGTCTGGCTTCCGATTCTTCCTACTGAGGGAGAGAGATGGAGGTTCTGTTGTCAGAGCCTGGGGATATCTTAATGAAGAACCACGGGTCACTGCTTCCATGCGGGGTCACGGAGAGACAACAATAATTGGTAATAGCAATTGTCTTCGAATTTAAAAATAGCAAAATACTCAGGAAGAGAGGAAAGCCCAGAGGACTCCGCTTTCTCTCCACGTATCTACCTGTCCCTAGTGATATAAAAACGGAGACAATTAACTGGATGACGCAGGAAAAGTGCCCGATAATTGAGGCACAACGCGACGTGGAGGCTTTGCTTTTCTTGCCTGAGTTACTGAACCCGATTCCTTCGTTCCTGTGTTTGTGTAGACACAGCCGTGGCCCCCCCCCTGCACGGTGGAGACACCCCCTGGAACTCGGTGGGGAATTCTGTAGTTGCGCCGCGATGGTGGTGATGGGCTGACAGTATGAAGTGTTAGATTAACGCGAAAGTGTTCTATTTTGGAACACCTAAGACAGACACGGCTTGTAGGAAAATGATGTGTTTTTTTTTTTTTAAAAAAAAACATACGCTGTGAGCCATATAGTTTCTTTTCGTGAAAACCAGTAGACACACAAACAAACAAGCCAAAGCCAAGGAAAATGCGACAAGGACACGGAATCAACCCATCTGTGAGGGGCAAGATAACATTCAGCTAACCATGAAAATACAGCCACCCGGGCCTCTGCTTCCGTACGTGGTAAAATAAACAAGCATCGCTTCAAGGAACTATTGATTCTGTTATTAAAACACAGCCTGTTCGCGTTACTGGATCACCATAGTTATTAATGCATTATTAATTCTATCTAAGCTCCTGCTTGTCAGATCCATTAAGCAGTGGAATAATCGCGGCGTTAGGATCCAGACAGCGAAGGAAGCGCAGCAAGAAACCAAACTGAACAAGGAAAGGGGTGTAGATGGAGCCGGGCTGGTGCGTGTCAGGGGCCGAAGCGCCCACGTGGATCTTTAGCAGAGGTTGGAAAAGGGGAGTCCCAATGGAGACTGGAGCTGGCTGCTGGTTGGGGGAGCAGCCTGCACTGGGAGCTGTATGTTGGTTGAATTTATGAATGAAACACCCTGATGTAGGCTGAAGTGTTGCGTCAACCGCCCAGGTGCTGCTGGCCACCGGGAGACCTGGCAGTGTGCGAGAGCTGGAGGCAGGAGAACGGAGCTGGAGGGAGACAGGGTCCCTGGGGTCCAGCCTCACAGAGATGTCCAGCTGCCTAAGGATCTGAAAGAGCTGCTCGCCGTTCTCACTGCCTGTAGCTTCTATTCAACAGGGGCATTTGGACCTACTGGAGGAGACCCTGCCCCCTCCTCACAGACAACCCTGGTTTGCTCTAATAGGATGCTGCAGGGAGATCAAAGCCGCACCCAATCAGCACCCAGCAGGGACATAAAGGGGCGGGTCATTTAAAAATACTCTCCAGGGATTGTACTTTACAACACCACTGGTCCACGATTGATGGGAAATAAAACAGCAGAAAGGAGCTAAGTATTTATAAGGCAATCAGAAAATAGTTAACACAGTGGCAGGGGTGGGGCCACCTTCCACGTCGGCATCCCATACTGGAGCCACCCAGCAGGAATTTGGCGAGTGGACCAGTGGATGGAAGGTCTTTCGTCTCCTCCTTCGCTCTGTCACTCTGTCCCTCAAGTAAATAAAATAAACATTAAAAACAATTCCAGGGGTAAATCCTTGTCTATCAGTAACAACACTAGACATAACTGGATTAAATTCTTTAATTAAAAGGCTCACAGCAACCCAGTGGATGAAGAGGCAAGATTGGAGATGTGTATTTGAACTGACAATGGAGATGTCTGCATCCCATGTCAGAGCACCTGGCTTAGACACCCAGCCTTGGCTCTTTTTTTTTATTTTTTAGAGATTTATTTATTTATTTGAAAGTCATAGAGAGAGGAGAGGCACAGAGAGAGAGAGAGAGAGAGAGAGGAGAGATTATTCATCCGATGGTTCATTCCCCAATTGGCTGCATTGGCTGGAGCTGTGCCTATCTGAAGCCAAGAGCCAGGAGTCTCTTCCGGGCGTCCCATGTGGGTGCAGGGCCCCAAGGACTTGGGCCGTCTTCTACTGCTTTCCCAGGCCATAGCAGAGAGCTGAATTGAAGAGGAGCAGCCGGGACTAGAACCAGAGCCCATATGGGATGCCGGCGCTGTAAGCCAGGGTGTTAATCAACTGCACCACAGCGTCGGCCTTGGCTTTTGACTCTGCTTCTTGCTCGTGCAGACCCTGGGAGGCAGCAAGGGATGGCTCAAGGAACTGGTTTCATGCCAGTTACTGATTGGCTTCCCGGCTCTTGGCTTCAGCCCAGCCCAGCCCCTGCCTTTCATGGGCTGAATCGAAGCTCTGGCTTTCTCTGTCTTGCTGTCTCTAAACAAAACACAGAACAATAAAATAAGATCCAACTCGCATACACTGCCTTCCAGAGGCTCACTTCACTGGCCAAGTGTTGTGGACACTGGGGTCCCAGCTGGGTTTATTCCAGGCGCATCCCTCCATGCATAAAAGAATGAAAAGCAGAGGTACAAAGGTGTACGGGGAAGCAGGATTTTATCAAAGCAAAGGAAAAGCGCGGGAGGCAAGCTGCAGAGAAAAGAAAGAACAAACAGCCAAAACCACATACTCCCAACAAGGAAACGGAGAAAACCCTCAACAAAGAAAATTCCTCCCTCAAGGCTAGGACTTCCCTTATACTATCCAGAGGCGCAGCGGCTGATGTCTGGGGCAGAGCTTAATGGAATATTCAAGAGGGGTGGAGCTTAACTGAATATTCAAAGAGGGGCAGCACTTAATTGAATATTCAAGAGGGGTGGAGCTTAGTTGAACATTCAGTGGGGCTTTAGTATTGCCCATTTCTGTGTTCTTTTTAGAAATGTCATAAATGTCATGGCACTGGGTGCACAATAGGAAGGGGGAGTGTCCCCCATGGTAATTTCATTATAATGACTTACGGGTCATCAAGGGAACACGGCCTGTGGCCATATTGGATATTTTCAGTTGACGTTGCAGAACTAGTGGTTTCCGCCACGTGGAAAAGTGGGGAGCTGGGTGCTGCATGGAAAGCGGGCCTTGATGGTGCACAGAAAGGGGTTATCAACGGCTGACATTGTGGCATAGTTAAACCTCTGCCTGCAAAGCCCGCGTCCCATATAAGCGACAGTTCAAGTCCCAGCTGCTCCACTTCCCATCCAGCTCCCTGCTAATGCACCTGGGAATGCAGCAGAAGATGGCCCAAGTGCCTGGGCCCCTGCCACTCATGTGAGAGACCCAAAAGAGGTGGCTTTTGGCTCCTGGCGTCAGCTTGGCCCAGCCCTGGCTGTTGTGGCAACGTGGGGAGTGAACCAGTGGATGGAAGACCTCTCTCTGCCTCTCTCTCTTTTTCTGCAACTCTGCCTTTCAAATAAATAAATAAATAAATAAATAAATCTTAAAAGTAAAAGGTTATCATAATAGGCTGGGCTGTTACACAGCGTCCGGTCACAGCTGTCTAGTGGCTGGTGGCACTGGATCTGTGAAACAGTGGCCTGCGCAGTACAATCTGCACGGATCAGCCATAGCTGTCCACCAGTGGTCCATGCTGTCCCATGGTTCTCTGGGGCCATCAATCTGCAGATCAGCTGCAGCTGTCAATCCACAGTGCAGCTGGGGCTGTCAGATCTCAGCTCCCTTCTCTGATAGTGCCTACCTGCCCATAACGCATGGACATTGACAGAGCAAAAGTGAAGGGATAGAGAGAGAGAGACTCCGGCAAATGGAGACCGCATGAGCAGGGGTAGCTGTACTTACTCTGATAATATTGACTTTCAGGGAATAAACAATAAGTAGCTTGGGAAGCAGGAGCCACATGTTTAGAGGCTGATGTCAGAGCGAAGAAAACCTGAGGTCTTGGCCTCAGGATGGAATCCAGAAAAAATACGCAAAGGGCCTAACAGCTCTTCCCAGGGAGGCAGGTTCCCCCGGGTTCAACTAGAATGCTGTCTGCAAGGCCCAGCAGCTTCTGGGGGGCTGTGAGAGACCCTTTGACCCCGGGGAGACCCTGTCTCCTGTCCCTGAATCTCCTGGTTAATGGGCAGCCTGTGCCCCAGTCAATTTCTTTTTTTGAAGACCTACCTAGGAGGTCACGCAGCGTTTGGGAAATTCACACTTGTCTGGGCTTCCAGGCAGCTGCGCTCATGTGGACAATCACAAACTCACTGGGAGATTGGTGACTGTGGGGTCTGGAGGCTGCCATGGGGGGCAGGGTTTTTGCATACCGGGAAGAGGGGCCAGACCGGGTGACCCAAAGATTTAGACCTGGCTCGGTATCCCTTCTGCAGCCCTGTCCCACCAGCCTCTGAGTGACAGAGGTAAAAGCCCTGATGAGGAGTGAGAAAAAAGTCTAGCAAACACATGCAGAGGGCCTGCTCAAGGGTGCCCAGCTTGGATGCTTGGGCTTTTCATCTATTTGTATTTATTTATTTAGTTTTTGTTTTATTTATTTGAAAGGCAAAGAGAGAGAGAGAGAGAGAGAGAGATCTCAGCCACTGTTTACTCCCCAAGGAAGAGCTGGGGTAGGGGTGAGTCCGGGCCAGGCTGAAGCCTAACCTGGGTCTCCCGTGTGGGTGGCAGGGACCCAATACTTCAGTACTGTTGCCTCCCAGGGTTCACATTAGCAGGAAGCTGGAATTAGGAGCAGAGTTGGGCTTCAACCCCAGGCACTCCACTGATACGGAACGCAGTGTTCCAGGCAGCATCTAAGCTGCTGTGTCGAATGCCCACTCCTTGGATTTTTCTGGAAAGAGGGAATGTTTCTTCCTTGTTATATTTGTGAACACCTCACAAAGTCCAAGGAGCTTTCTAGGATTATTTTTTTTAACGAAGTGTTGCTGATATCACAGAGATGTTATTTCAGACTTTTTAATATGCATTACCTAGCTTGTGGACACTTGGCTCCTTGTGAGCCTTTCTCACAGAAGGAGAAGCAGCAACACTGAGAAAGGAGGGAAGATGTAAATCTAGCTGGTTGCGCACATGTGTGCTTAGTTAGGAAGCGGTAAAGGGACACGACCATCTATAACTAACTCACCTGTGCTGTTAAGAGCCTGCCATTCCTTCCATCGGCTGAGCTGATCCCAATAGCTTTTAGGAAAGTTACACGGAAGGCAATGCACCTGCTCAAGGCTGCCATTGGTACAAGCACAAGGTGAGGGGTGACAGGGGCCTGAGCAGAGGCAAGAAGCCCTGTCCCCTACCACCTCATCCCACCCTAGGAGGACGGACACGGTTCATGGGCATCAGAGGGTTTTTTTTTTGACAGGCAGAGTGGAGAGTGAGAGAGAGAGAGAGAGAGAGAGAGAAAGGAATTCCTTTTTGCCGTTGATTCACCCTCCAATGACCGCCGCGGTCGGTGCCTGCGGCCGGTGCATTGCGCTGATCCGAAGCCAGGAGCTTCTCCTGGTCTCCCATGCAGGTGCAGGACCCAGTGACTTGGGCCATCCTCCACTGCACTCCCGGGTCACAGCAGAGAGCTGGCCTGGAAGAGGGGCAACCGGGACAGAGTCTGGTGCCCCGACCGGGACTAGAACCCGGTGTGCCGGCGCCGCAAGGCGGAGGATTAGCCTGTTGAGCCGCGGCGCCGGCCATCAGAGGGTTTTTATGCGCACTCCTTCCAGGAATGCCCAGGTGGTAAGACAAGCGCGGATTTGGCATGTGCTTCTCGGGAAAGATTCGTGCTTTGCCCAAAAGGTGGACCAGGGGCTGTCTACAAGGCCACGCTGTTTGTGCCCAAGCTGTGAGCACCCCTCTAAGGAGGGGAGTCCCCTGATGGGAAAGAACTCAACCTAGAATTTTGTTGTGACAAAGGGGAAGCATAAAGTCAAAATATTTACTTGGAGCGAGTGCAGGCAGTTTGGCTAATTATACCTTCTGTGCCGATGGGAGTTAATAATGCAACAATCGTCAATGGTTCGCGTGAATTCCGAATAAGCGTCCGTGTGTCGACTTCAAGGTGAGCCCGAGACTTCTTAGCCTCACAGGATTGCCTGTCCAGGCCTCCCCACACCTGCTGGAGCAGCCTGTACACAGCCCTGTCGCAGGCTGTCCACCGGCAAGTTCTTATTACCTCGGGATCTCAGCTCCAGAGGGGAGTCCTCATCCGTGTGTCCTGTGGTCCCCCGGCAGCCATTTCAGCAAGGGGGTGACATTGCTGAGATTTGGGGGGCACTACCTCCAGGCAGGCCACGGGCTCAGCACATTACTTGCACATGTTATTGGCTCTTTCCGATTCCTTACGCCCGTGTTGCAGATGAGGACATGGAGGCACAGACAGGTGACGTAACTTGGCCAAGTTCAACTGCCAGGACTCTGGGAACCCTGGCTGTCACCAGCCGGCCCTAGCACTCTTCTTCCTACCTGCTCTTCCCTGCTGTCCCAGGCTAAGGAAGAACAAGGCCTCTCAGACACATTTTAGAGGGCCAATGAAGAGGGGTGGAAATAGTCCTGAAGGGTGTTTCCTTTCCAAGATGCCGATGGCCAACCTCCTGACCTTCAAAGGGAGCTATGTACCTACCATCTTCCTTTACCATTATCTTGATAGTTCCACACCAAAACGCATGGTTCCCACCGCCACCTTTGCAAACTTCGGAGGCATAGAGGGCTCTTCCCCACTCGTGGCAGCATGAGGTGGGCTCCCTGGCATCCGTGCCAGAGCGGTGTGGTGAGGAGAGTGTGACGACACACATGAGCACGCTCATGCTCGGGCAGTCGCGGCACACCCGTGGGCTCAGCGAGGGGCCAGCTGTCCAGGGCGTCAGATGTACTCGTTTTTTGCTAGCGCAGATATTCTGAGATTGATTTTTCTGGCCATTAACTAATTCATGCTCACTCTAAAAGTTTGGAAGTCACAAAACAAGCAGAGTAATCCCTCATCCTACAATTGCAGCCCCAGCCTAGTGGAAGTAGTTACTTAGGACGCAGCGTGGTCTTCTGGGCTTCAGAAAGCAAACCGTCCTAATTACCCTACGCTTCAGGTCACCAGCAGCTCCTCTTGTCATTAGAACTCTTTGTAAACATGATTTTAATAGGTTGCCGTGTGGGTGCACCGCATTTTTTAACAAACCATTTCCTTATTTTTTATAGACATAGGTGTTTGCCAGTGTTTAGTTTTACATAAAATTAGAGGTTGAAAGGGCATGAATATTTCAAGGCTCTCGACACCCATTACAAAATGTTGTTTTCCTGAAACGTTGAACCAACGCATACATCTACCTGCACATCAGAAGCGCCTCTCCTGTCGCACACCTTTGTCAGCAGGAGCATAATCATTATAAACACAAACACACCCCAAATCAGAACCCCTCACACTTTTGCTAATTCGATAGCTAAAAGGTGCTATCTCATTGATGTTTTCATTTGCAACTGCTTTGACTATTATCAGAACTGGAAAATTGTTGAATGTTCATTAGACATTCATTTGTTATGTATAACTGTGAATTATTTTATTAATGTCATTTGCCCTTAATAGTTTTGGTCTAGTTTTTTTTTCTCTTTTTTTAACTGATGTATTTTTTTTTTTAAAAGATGTATTTATTTGGGGCCGGCACTGTGGCATAGTGGGTAAAGCTGCCGCCTGCAGTGCCAGCAGCCTATATGGATGCTGGTTCAGGTCCCAGCTGCCCCACTTCCGATCCAGCTCTCTGCTATGGCCTGGGAAAGCAGTAGAAGATGGCCCAAGTCCTTGGGCCCCTGCACCCATGTGGGAGACCCAGAAGGAGCTCCTGGCTCCTGGCTTTGGATCTGCGCAGCTCTGGTCGTTGCAGCCATCTGGGGAGTGAACCAGCGGATGGAAGACCTCTCTCTCTCTCTCTCCCTTACCTTCTCTCTCTGTGTAACTCTGACTTTCAAATAAATAAATAAATAAATAAATCTTTAAAAAAAAGACGCATTCATTTGAAAGGCAGAGCATTAGAGAGAGATGGAGATCTTCCACCCACAGTTTCACTCTCCAAATGGACTGCAATGGCCAGTGCAGGGCCAGCTTAAAACCAAGAGTCAGGAACTCCATCTGGGTCTCCCGGGTGATTGTCAAGGACCCAAACACTGGGAGCATCACCCTCTGCCTTCCCAGGTGCATTAGCAGGAAGCTGGATTGGGACATGAGCAGCCCAGACTGGAATAGATGCTCCGATAGGGATGCCAGCATCACAGGAAACATCTTTTTTTTTTTTTTTTTTAAATTTGACAGATAGAGTTAGACAGTGAGAGAAGGAGACAGAGAGAAAGGTTCTCCCTCCATTGGTTCACTCCCCAAATGTCCGCCACAGCCGACGCCGTGCCCGTCCAAAGCCAGGAGCCAGGTGCTTCCTCCTGGTCTCCCATGCAGGTGCAGGGCCTAAGGACTTGGGCCATCCTCCACTGCACTCCCGGGCCACAGCAGAGAGCTGGACACAGGTGGCATCTTAACCCACGGTACCACAATGCCCCATATCATTTCCTTATACATGTTAAATATTTATTCTAAGGTGCATTTATTGCTGATATTTGCCCCTCACCCATTGTTTATCTCTTAGCTTGATTTATGATTTTCTTCCTTTGGTAGAAAGTTGTACATTTTACCATAAAGTCCATTGACCTTCCAGTTGACAGCGTCTCCCTTATTGGAGATCAGGCAAATGTTCCCGTGTACTTTGATTTCTTTGAGTTTTGATCTATATGGGCTTTCTTGTGGAGCATTGTGGGAGGTGACGATATGCCTTTGATTTTTCCTTCCAACAATGAGAGTTAGTTGCTTTCTCTTGTGCCTTTTACTGAGCATTCCTCTGGCCACAAATGTTTGTGTTGCTGCTTTTATTACATGCTTAATGTTTGCCCGTGTCTACGTCTGGGCCACCTTTGCTGGGTTTTCTGTACTTACATCCCTAGTGCTGAGCCCAGTGCGTGCCTAAGGAGCAAAGATTTGCCCATGAATACGTGGCCCAGCAGACTCTTGTGCACATACAAGAGTCTATGTGAGTATGAATGTATGTATACGGATATCCAAAGGTGTATGCGTGTGATCTGTGCGTGTGTGTGTGTGTGTGTGTGTGATGCATGCTCTGGGTCAGTATCTGGGCATCTATATGCAGATGTTTCTATGTCACTCACCCGGGAGCAGGAAGCTCCAGTGCCCCCCGCTTGTGTTTCTGCGTGGCTCTTGCGGAATGCATGGCAGAAATTGAGCTCGACTCCCAGACATGCCCCAGGTCAGTCAGTGTGGCTGCTGTGGGTGTTCCCCATGCCTGTTCCCACGTCCAGGGCCCGATGTGCCCGAGCTGTGCAAGACGCTGGGTGCTGGGGCGGGGACCTCCCCTGGCTGGGGTCTGTCTGTCCTGATGCAGCCTGTGCTCTGTGCTCTGCCTTTGGGGGTCCTTTGTCTGCGTTCCCAGCTGGGGGCCGCCCTGTCATTGTGCTGCCCATGCCCTCCCGCTCAGACCAAGGCCCTGCAAGGGTAGGCGTGGCTGTTGCTGGTGCCCCCCCCCGGGCTGTAAGGCATCGCACCCTCTACCTACTGAATCTATACTCAGTCCAGGACATCCACCTTCCTCTCTCATCCATGGACAACACCTTCCTCTTATGGACGTTGATTTACAAGTGCACTAAGTAAGAGAAGATGTAGAAACAGACGCATTTTTCTGGCGACCTCAGAAACCCTCCAGACCCCAAAAAGCAGTCATGATCCAAAGCCCCTGGGATGCTTGCTATAGGCTCTCGATCCTCTCGCCCCCTAAGGTCATGATTGGATGACTCAGCCCCGCCCCTCCCCGCCCCTGGTGCCCCCACCCCCACTAGGACAGCCAGTCTCCCGCCTTGGATCAGCGTATCCGTCTCACCCTGAATGTGAAGACAGAGCTTCCTTGCTACCGGGGCTTCCCAGGGGCAGGCAGAAAATGTGTGCTGTTTCCTGAAAATTGGACAGGCCCAGCTCCGTCCCCAGGTAGTTCCATCGGCCGTGGGGTGTGAGGTCCAGCTCTTCGTGTTTCATTCGCAGTTGCGTCTCTGCTGGTACGACAGATCCCTGCCTGGCCACCAATTACGGAGCGAGTGTTAGATGAAACCTAGTGGGTGAGAAGCGCTTGGACACTGCATGCAATGGGCAAGGTGTCTGTCGGGGCGTCAGGGAGGGAGCCCCAGATCCCAGAGGGTGAGAGGTGCCTGCCAAGCCTATGCAGCTTAGGGGTGTGTGTGTGTGTTGGTGGGAGGGGGGCGGAGCTGTCAGCTGCAGAAGACAGGATGCAGACAGACTGGGGTCATGTTTGCATTCTCTTTGCTGCTTGGGCAAAACAGAACTCACTCCCTTCCAGGGGGCGGGGCCAAGTGCTATCAGGCCCTGGAGCAGAGCCAAAGAGGAGTCGGAACAGTCTCCCCACAGGCAGTCTTGGGAGGGCCCAAACCCGGCCACAGAGCTGAAGGAAGGTCCTTGGAGGTAGTCGGCTCGCACCATCAGCACACTGCCTGCCACCAGGTAGGGAGGGAGCCCACCCTGCTCCAGTATGTGGCTGCCCCAGCCCCGCGCGACTGAGCTCTCCCGAGTGTCGGGGGTGTGAGTTGGTGGGATGCCATCGGGGTTCCGCTCTGCAGAACTGCCATTGCCCTTTAGGTAGCTCTGTTGGTCATCCCAGGCCCTGTATTGGGCACACAAAGCTATGCAGACAAGCCCTGAAGGTCCCTTACCTAATGCCTGCGTGTTGATGGCCCACGAGAGATCCAGGTGCAGCGGCATTAGCCACAGGCTGCCTGGGTCTGTAACACCTTTGTCCTCCCATCTCGCAGCGTGGGCAGCATTGTCTTGAGGCCACCCGAGACCACGCTTCTGTGTCTAACTTCCCCTGATAAGTTGCATTCCATGCAAACTTGGATTTGCCCTCTTTCTCTGGTCTCTTGGCTCCGTGGCTGGTTCTTACTCACTGGGTTTTTCCTGAACACATGTGATGACCGTGTTTCCTCCCCATCTTCCTTGTCTGTGTGCCTCACTCTTCATGGGCGTGAGACAAAGAGCCTGGCAGAGGGGAGAAGCTGCAGCCCGATGGGTAACACACAGAGCTGCAACACTAAGGACTGGCACACAGGAGCTGTGCCGTTTCTAAGAGATCCACCAAAAGAAGAATCTGCTACGTTTCCCGGGGACGAGACACAGAGATGAGTGACTGGAGGTGCCACTACTCTCGCGATATTTCCAGATCTGCTCTTCTTCTGTCCTTCCAAAACTGGCTCCCTCTGCACGGTCTTGAGGCCCCCAGCCTTGTGTTTCCTCTGCATGCACATTTGTTTTCACCATCACCCTGGTCGTGTCCCTGAGGGTCTCCCTGTAGGACCCGTGTCCCACCTGCAAGGTTACGCGTGGAGCCCCTGTGTTTTCCCACTGTGGTGCACACACTGGCAGTGGCCAGTGACAAAGTCCAGGAGGATAGTG
>CM027388.1:132488950-132505804 GCA_015711505.1 Sylvilagus bachmani
CCCTGCTCCTGCTGTGTGCCCTTAGGATGTTTTCCAGAAGTTGCCTTGCTTCTCTGGGGAGTGAGGCTGCGTCCCCCTTGGGCTGCCAGTCTGGAGTGGAACTCACTCTTGGTTGTCTTTTTTTTTTTTTTAATATTTATTTTATTTACTTGAAAGGCAGAGTTACACAGAGATAGAGATCTATCCACTGGCTCACTCCCTGGATGACTGCTATGGCCAAGGCTGGACAGGACAAAGCCAGGAGCCAGGAGCTTCTTCTGGGTCTCCCTCACAGGTGCAGGGGCCCAAGGACTTGGGCCATCTTCTACTGCTTTCCCAGGCCACAGGAGAGAGCTGGATCATAATGGAGCAGCCAGGACTTGAACCAGTGCCCACGAGGGATGCTGGCACTGCAGGCGGTGGCTTTACCTGCTACACTACAGCGCCGGCCCCTTTCTAGTCTATTTCTGTTATTTTAACAGTTACACTAAAATTTAAAAAATTTCCATTCTATTTGAAAGGTAGAGAGACAGAGAAGACAGATAGCCCAGAACTCCATCTGGGTCTCCCTTGTAGGTGGCAGAGACCTAAGTACACCATCTGCTGCTCCCTGTGTATGAGTAGGAAACTGGCTGGAAAGTGGACCTGGGACTCTGATATGGCATGTGGACGTCCCAAGTGGCGACTAGACCACTGTGCCAAACACCTGTCCCAGCCTTGCATTGTAAAACCTAACCCCTACATCTGCAGCCACTTCTTTTCCTTCTGAACAGCGTGATGACCCGGGATGCACCTGCTCTGAGCTCTCCCACCCTTCTCCCATGCTATGGTGTCTGGGTAGCATTTTCATTCGATTTTGTTAGAAAGCTCACCCTAGAGCTCCATCATAATGCATGCTTTTGGCCGTCAGCTCTCCATGAATTTAGCAATGCTCACTGTGGCTTTCTGACTCTTTTCACCGTCTACTTTCTCCTCGTTGAAGAATTTCTGTCTTATTTTCCTTCTTTGTATTTCTGCCATTTTAAATTTTATTTGCTATTTGCATTCTTTTATCCCACTCTTATTTTTTGGAAAAAAAAAATTGCAAGCCTGGAATAAATTTGCAAGGTAGCAGGGTGGGCAGAAACTCGACGCCAGCTGACTGTCGCGACGCTGGCGCCCTATTCTCTTCCTGGTGTGCGTGGGGTGCGCACGTTGACGTCTGTAGGTGTAATTTTTTTTTACTAGCCAGACCACTGGAGACTGAGGCTTTGTGACATGTCTGCAACCTTCTGTGTGCATCTCCTAAGATCAGAGGCGAACTCCTAGGAAGCCACAATGAACTTACCGTGGGCAGGACAGCAGCGTTGTTGGGATACTGTTTGTTTTTTTTTTTCTACATTCATATTCAATTACCTGCAATTATCGCCATAATTTCCTCTGTGGCGCTTTATGAACTCAGAGACGGAATCGGTCTGCGTTGGTTGCCACGTCACTTCCGTTCCTTTCTTCTTCTCCCCAGTGTCCTGGCTCCCAGGGCTGCTGTCTTCCCAAAGACCCCAAAGATGGGCTTCAGCAGCCCCGCCGGGGAGACCCTGAGAGCTGCTGGTGCCTCCGTCGCTCACCAGGACCCACACCAGGCCCTGGTGGGATGAAGGAGCGGGAGTCGGGAGGTCAGACTTGGCTCTGGCCCGTCCCACCTCGGCTGCGTGCACTCTGGAGTCCCCCCGCCCACCAAACGAGCAGCGTGTGTGAGCATCCGTGCCCAGCCCCAGGGTCTCTGCACCCCGAGCTTACCCACCGCAGCTTTAGCGTGTTGGGGCGAGAGTCCCAGGAAGCGGGGAGAGGAGCAGCCAGCGGGCCCCCTATGTGTGCCCTCATCCCGATAACCAATAGATGCTCTAACTGTCCACTTGGCACAGTCCAGAGAGCGCTAGAAACTCCGATGTGTGCTGGAGCCGCAATGTGCCTGCAGGTGTACCCAGGCGTGGCCCACCACGTGACAGTGGCCTCAGGGAAGACGTGCCACGCCTGGTGGGCAGCTGTCTCCACGCGAGCGTCAGAGAGTGAACTGCCACCCTCCGGTCCCTGAAGCCAGAGAAACGTCCCTGTGCCCTGCCAGCATCTCTGAGCACCCTCCCCCCCCTCCGGGCTCCCAGCAGAGGCACAGTGGGAACGAGCATTGAGCCTAGGACACAGAAGCAACCTGAAGTAGAAGGAAACAGATGTTCCAGTTCTGAGTCTCCCGGGAAAGTGAGTCCTTGCGGGGAACTGTCCGATATTCTCACAGTGCACAGCTCCTCGCGTCAGGAAACCCTTGTGGAAAAAGCCCAGAGTGGAGAGTGTGCTCTTCCCACAGGATTCGCCTGGCCGCCTATTGAAGGAAGGAAGAAGGCAGGCAAAGGCTCCTGGCCCCATCGCAGGCCAATCAGACCCAGACCTGGTCAGTCCTGGGGCGTGGGCCCGGGGGGCTGAGCTGAACGTGGCCTCTTGATGCCCCGGTGGGATCCGGGAGACCACTTTCCAGCTGGACCTCAGGAAGCATGCTTCTCTTGCTGCCTTTGAGCTCAGATGCACTTTCTGTGGACTTAAGATGGTATAGTGGGCTAAGCCTCCTCCTGCAGTGCTGGCAGCCCATATAGGCGCCGGTTCATGTCCTGGCTGCTCCTGTTCCGATTCAGCTCTCTGCTGATGGCCTGGGAAAGCAGTGGAAGATGGCCCAAGTGGGAGACCCAGAAGAAGCTCCTGGCTTCTGGCTTCAAATCGGCCCAGCTGTGGCTGTTGCAGCCATGTGGGGAGTGGACCAACCGATGGAAAATTTTTTTTTTTAAAAGATGTTTTCTCTTAGCCAAGCCTGTTTTACTTAAAGCTTTTCAGTTTCCTGGGAGCTACACCCCACTAGTGGCCTCCCCCTTTTGCAAGTTGGCAGGGTTCCCCGCAAGGGGCAGTTAGACATGGTGGCACTCACTGATTTAATGTCTTGAGGTATGTAAAATTGTTTTATTAAATAAACCAAAATTAACCTCTGCAGATGCTAGCTATCATCAAAGTGGCTATTCAAAAAAATTTTTTTGGCTGGCGTTATGGCTCACTTGGCTAATCCTCTGCCTGTGGCACCAGCACCCCGGGTTCTAGTCCTGGTCAGGGTGCTGGATTCTGTCCCGGTTGCTCCTCTTCCAGTCCAGCTCTCTGCTGTGGCCCGGGAGTGCAGTGGAGGATGGCCCAAGTGCTTGGGCCCCTGCACCTGCATGGGAGACCAGGAGGAAGCACCGGACTCCTGGCTTCGGATTGGCGCAGCGCCGGCCATAGTGGCCATTAGGGGAGTGAACCAACGGAAGGAAGACCTTTCTCTCTGTCTCTCTCACTGTCTATAACCCTCTCTCTGTCTCTCTCTCTCACTGTCTAACTCTGCCTGGCAAAAAAAAAAAATTAATTTTTCCCCATAGATAAGACCAAGGCAAACAGGTCCAGCCCAGGTTGCCCTTGACACGACCCCGACCCTGGCTATGATGGAGTCCAGCCTGTGTGCGTGTGGCCAGGGGACAGCACCCAGACGGAGGGAGATCGAGACTGGCCAACAGGCTGGGCACGGCCGAGACGTCTGCCCCCTCCGGCCAGGAAGGGCGAGCACCCCAGGGTCCTGAGTGGTGGGACACTGAGTCCTGCCTTTCTCTCTGAGAACTCTCAGCATCTTTTCTCCACGGGGAGTCCACATTGCACGGCTGTGCGTGTGAGCAGGTGCTCCTCCCGGCTGTGGGAAGGGGTCTCTCTGACAGCTGCCCCTGCCCATTGTCTCTGCGCTGGGGGCCTGTGCCACCCCCGATGGCGTGCTCGTCGTCCCATGTTCAGCTCTCTCGGTCGCTTCCTGGGCTGGATCCTCAGCTTCACCCTCCAGACTTTCCATTAACAAGTTTGACTTCCGGGCCACAGAGCGCCTTTGCGTTCGTTCCTCGGGAGTTTTCTCGCTGCATTTACTTCATGCCTGGACTCCTTTCTGATTTCTCGAATGTTCTGTTTGCTAGGAAGTATTCTTCTCCCTGTGGTTTCTGTTCCATGGAAGAACGTGACATTTCCCCACAGCTGGGCCACCCACGGATGCCCAGAGCTCGGGCTCTCTGTGGCTCACTGGGGTCCTCGTTCCTTAAGGACCTGGCCTTCCTGCTACGGGCTCCCTGGGGAGCCCAGTTCCCAGGCCGGAGCCCTCTGGCCCTTTGAGAGAGGGCCCTGGCGGCCACATCTGCCGTGTTTCTGGGCAGGGGGGCCCAGGACTCTGTTTCAGCAGCACCAACACAGGTCACTTGGAGCACAGGGGTGCGTGGGGCAGGGCTCTGCCAGGACCGGAAGAATGGGACAATGAGTGGTCTGTCATCGTGACGCCTCCAGGAGCAGATCTTGACACTGCGACATCAAAAATGCATTGTGGGGGCCAGCGCTGTGGCACAGTAGGTTAATCCTCCACCTGTGGTGCTGGCATCCCATATGGGTGCCGGTTTGAGTCCCGGCTGCTCTACTTCCAATCCAGCTCTCAGCTATGGCCTGGGAAAGCAGTAGAAGATGGCCCAAGTGCTTGGGCCCCTGCACCTGTGTGGGAGACCTGGAAGAAGCTCCTGGCTCTTGGCTTAGGATCGGTGCAGCTCTGGCTGTTGTGGCCACTTGGGGAGTGAACCAACGGAAGGAAGACCTTTCTCTCTGTCTCTTCCTCTCACTGTCTGTAACTCTACCTTTCAAATAAAAACGAAACAAAACAAAAAACAGATAGGCTGCCTCTAGGTTATTGATAAGATTGTAGTTTGTCTATGTCCCACATATGATTTAGGCCAATACCTGGATTAATGTCAAGATTATAACTGATATTGTTAAGATTATAATTGATATTAGTTTTGCATAGGCTTTAGGTCAGCTTGACCCTAGTAACCATGTACTCCCCCTGATCCTAGCAACCATGTATTTCCTCCTCCCACTTTTTGTGGTTTTACCTATTTATTTATTTATTTATTTTTGCCTTTATAAACCCTGTTACTTTGGGCTTCGGGGTCAAGAGTTCCTTAGGGTGTGAGCCGGCTCTCTACCGCTGGCAATAAAAGACCGTCACATTTTATTAACGTGTGCTGTCCCTCTGCCCTCGCTCAGGTACAACAGTTTCTGGGCCTGCTAGCCATGGCAGAAGGCGCAAAGCAGCAGGGTTAGAAAATGCAGGGATGCAGCTAATGAACCAGCCGGGCCAGTTCCACTCCCGCACAACCCGCCATGACACCTCTGCCGTCCTCGGCAAAGCCTGGGCAGAACTCTGCCTCCCTTTGATGTGATTATTCCACATGCGTGGCTCCCAGCACTCGGGGGCTGGCCTGCAGTGGGGGATGGGGTCTTTGTGCAGGCCAAGCCTGGTTGTGTTGTTTGTTTGGAGGGCCGGGGTGTGTGTGTGTGTGTGTGTGTGTGTGTCCTCCGAAGGTTTATTTTTCCAGACAAGCGGCTGTTCTCCTGCATTAAAATAATAGTCTAATTAATTTTAATATTCGCCTGACCGTGCATCTAAGTCGGTTGGAGGATGTGTCACGGGAGGAAAATACTAATAGGAGATGTGCCAATTTGCAGTTTAAGTAAGGCTGTGTCTAATAGGAGCTGGAGAGCTTTGTATTAACCCCCGCAATGAGCAGACTCTGTCTTGGCAGCTGATTACCTAAGCGAGCACCAGCTACACTCACCGGGCCTATTGAGATTCCAATCATTTCCACACACCATTCCCACCTATATAATTGTCAACTGGTCCTTATCATTATTTATTATGCAAAATTGAATTTTTTTGAAGCGTGAAGAATGAAGTAATTTCGTATGCAAACAGTTAAAACTCTCATGTGTATTCTGATTACGTACGTGTTGATAAATTCGCTTATGATGAGTGACAGTGTGAGATTTTGGGGTCGGATCGGTCAATCTGTGGCAGACACTGATGAAAATGATAAACCGAATGCCAGAAGTGTCCCCGGCCCATCTTGGGACGGAATGTGCGAAATGCCAGTGTGTAGCCCACGTCTATTAATAACTAAATATGATTGTCTGTAATGACCAGAGATTTTTTCTGGTGATTGAAGTATGATTTTTTTTATCTTCCAGATGTTGCTGCTTAGAAATTCATATTGTTCTTTCCTTGATAAATGCATAATGACCTTCTTAAGCCTTCTAACTGTTAAAACCCCTGTTATTCTGTGCAGCTAGTCAAGCTGGGGCGGGGGCGGGGCGGGGAGGGGGTGTGCCCCTTTCCTCCCTGTGTTAGGCTGAGGTTCTGTCCTTTGTCATAAGCCCCCTTTTCTCCCATTGTGTCCATGCTTCCTTTGGGGCGAGGCCCCGTGGGTGGGGCTGATAGGGCGCTGGCCTTGGTCCAGGTGCAGGTGCACAGACCTGGCATTTGGTTTAAGTTTTTGCCATGGGCCCGAAAGGCAAAAGGCACAAAAGGGCGGACGTCTACAGGCCTTTAATCCACTTCCAAAGGAGAGAGGTTAATTACCCTGGAGGGCTCAGGCAGGGGCAGGAGGTCACACAGGGGTGAGGTGAAGGCGTGGTCCTCCAGCTCACAAGCCTGGTCAGTTTTATCCTGGGTGCCTGCCTACAACATTCCCCCCTCGGAGAACGACGGAGTCGGAGGTTTGAGGCGCTGGCCTCACTCATGGGAGGAGGGAGACTGCAAGGGATCCATTCTAGGAACTCTCCAGGGAGCCCTGGACCCACAGCCGCCCTGGACAGGGAGAGGCTCACGGAGCTCAGGCATGGCGGCTCCCACCCCCAACAGGAGGAACGGAGCTGATGCCAGGCCTCAGAGAAGCATGGGGGAATTATGCTTTTATTTTAGTTTATAAAAAGATGCACTTATTTATTTTAATTTTTTATTTTATTTATTTATTTTTCACAGGCAGAGTGGACAGTGAGAGAGAGAGACAGAGAAAAAGGTCTTCCTTTGCCGTTGGTTCACCCTCCAATGGCCACCACGGCCAGCAAACCACGCTGATCTGAAGCCAGGAGCCAGGTGCTTCTCCCGGTCTCCCATGCAGGTGCAGGGTCCAAGAATTTGGGCCATCCTCCACTGCACTCCTGGGCCACAGCAGAGAGCTGGACTGGAAGAGGGACAACCGGGACAGATTCTGGCACCCCAACCGGGACTAGAACCCGGTGTGCTGGCGCCACAGGTGGAGGATTAGCCTATTGAGCTGCGGCGCCGGCACTTATTTGAAAGGTAGAGTTATAGAGAGAGGGACACACACACACACACACACACACATACACACACAGATCTTCCATCCACTGGCTCACTCCCCAGATGGCCACAACAGCCAGGGCTAGGCCAGGCGAATGCCAGGATCCAGGAGCTTCTTCCAGGTTTCCCACGTGAGTGCAGGGGCCCAAGCACTTGGGTCACCCTCCACTGCTTTCCCAGGTGCATTAGCAGGGAGCTGGGTTGGAAATGGAGCAGCTGAGATTTGAACCAGTGTCTAGACATCGCAGATGGCGGCTTCACCAGCTATATCACAGTGCTGGCCCAGCATCTTTTTTTTTTGATGGCCAAAAAATTTCCACCATATGAATATTCTATGTTTTACTTACCCATTTCTAGGTTAATGGAGTTGTTTCCACATTTTGACTGTTATGACTAATGTTACTACAAACATTCCTGGGCAGGTTTCTGTGTGGATGGTAGAGGTCTGTTTTTCATCTCTGTGTGTGTGTGCCTGGGAATAACCACACTGGATCATATAGTAACTCTGTTTAACCCCCTCCTTTTTTTCTTTTTAAAAGATTCACTTGTTTTGAAGGTCAGGGGGCCAACACTGTGGTGTAGTGGGTTAAGCCGCCGTCTGCAGCACTGACATCCCATATGGGCGCTGGTTCAAGTCCTGGCTGCTCCACTTCTGATCCAGCTCTCTGCTAATGCACCTGGGAAAGCAGCAGAAGATGACCCAAGTCCTTGGGTCTCTGCACCCATGTGGGAAACCTGGATGAAGCCCCTGGCTCCAGGCTTCAGCCTGGCTCAGCCCTGGCCTTTGAGGCCATTTGAGGAGTGAACCAGCAGATGGAAGATCTCTGTTTTTCCCTCTCTGTAACTCTTTATTAAATTTATTTTATTTATTTTCAAAGGTGGAGTTACATACACATGCATGCAAACACAGGGAGAGAGAGAGAGAGAGAGAGAGAGAGAGAGAGAGAGAGAGAGAGGTCTGCATTGTGGTGTTGCATTTCTCTGATATCTAAGGACATGGAGCACCTTCTCATGTGGCTTTGGCCATCTAGAAAACAGGATTGTCTTTTTATTATCGAGTTGTAAGCACTCCTTATATATTCTACATACAAGTCCTTTATCAAACATGATTTTGGGGGCCGGTGCTGTGGCGTAGCGGGTTAATGCCCTGACTTGAAGCTCTGGCATCCCATATAGGCACTGGTTCTAGTCCTGGCTGCTCCTCTTCTTTTTTTTTTTATTTTTTTTATTTTTGACAGGAAGAGTGGACAGTGAGAGAGAGAGACAGAGAGAAAGGTCTTCCTTTGCCGTTGGTTCACCCTCCAATGGCCGCCGCGGCCAGCGCGCTGCGGCCGGCGCACCGCGCTCATCCGATGGCAGGAGCCAGGTGCTAGGTGCTTCTCCTGGTCTCCCATGGGGTGCAGGGCCCAAGCACTTGGGCCGTCCTCCACTGTACTCCTGGGCCACAGCAGAGGGCTGGCCTGGAAGAGGGGTAACCGGGACAGAATCCGGTGCCCCGACCGGGACTAGAACCCGGTGTTCTGGCGCCGCAAGGCGGAGGATTAGCCTGTTGAGCCACGGCGTCGGCCGGCTGCTCCTCTTCTGATCCAGCTCTCTGCTATGACCTGGGAAAGCAGTAGAAGACGGCCCAAGTCCTTGGGCCCCTGCACCTGTGTGGGAGACCCGGAAGAAGCTGCTGGCTCCTGGCTTTGGATTGGCGCTGCTCCAGCCATTGCGGCCATTTAAGGAGTGAACCATCGATGGAAGACCTCTCTCTCTGTCTCTCTCTCTCTCTGTCTGTGTAACTCTGACTTCAAAATAAAAATAAATAAATCTTACAAAAACAAAAACATGGTTTGGAAACATTTTCTCTTTCTTTGGGCTGTCTTTTCACATTCTAGATAGTGTCCTTTCTAGCACAAACATTTTAATTTGGATGAATTCTGATATACTTATTTATTTTAAAAATATTTATTTATTTGAAAGGCAGAGTTACAGAGAGAGAGGGAGAGACAAGGAGAGAGAGATCGATCTTCCATCTGCTGGTTCACTCCCCAAATGGCTGAATAGTCAGATAGATGGGTTGCTGGCACTGTAGGCGGCAGCTTTACTTGCCACAGCGCTGGCCCCCCAACATCCCCATGTCATCTGAGTCCCATGGAGGTAAAGTGCCTGGCCTGGGGTCCCAAGAGCCGGGGAGTGGAGAAGACCGGGCCCTCTCAGGGTTCCCTGCAAAGATTACAGTTCCTTCAAAATGATGTAGAAACTGACAATCTCACACGGAGCATTGTCTGAAATATTCTTAGCATCCGTGCTGGGGAGGAGGTGGGATAAACTTGCATGTTCAACAGCTCCTTTTCAAAGAGTGTGCAGGAGATTTCTTGCTCACCTTCTCCCTCTGGTCATACGCAGACCGTGGGGAGCTTTTCCTTGTAACCAAACCACTCGGAGTCAGCGAACAAGAGTCGGGCTTCCTGAGAAAGCCCCGGGGGGTGAAGGGGGACGGGATAAGCCACGACCTTCATGGAACTAAACCTGTTCCCGACACTTAGAGCTGAATAAATATTTGTTGATTGAAAGAAGGAATTTATAATTATAACCCTCTGGCTCTCCTAGCTAATCCGGGAGTCCTGGGAAATGAGTCTTTGTGAAGTTTCGATCAAAGCGGCCTTAGATCCTTCTGGAAAAAGCAGGGATATAAATAACAATAAGAAGACGAGGGATGGGGGACAGCAAGGCTGGGGAAGGAAGGGGCCGCTGTCCCCCACAGTCAGCAGGGTGGTGACAGGGTGCCCACTGTGCGCTCGCCTAGAGAATAGTGCCACAGATCCTTGGGTGACGGGGCTCCCGGTGGAGGAGGGAGGGAGGCTGCTGGGAGCCTGAGACTACCACGCCTGGGTGGATCTCTGTGGACTGGTCTGGCTTTCCCAGAGGGACCAGTGCAGGACGCTGATGTTAGAACAACCAGGACAGATGGTGTGTTGCTTGAATTCCAGGCATCGAGCAGCCTAGAGCCCAGGGTGTGTTTGGGGAGGATGAGAAGAAGTTGAGGGTAGGGTGCATTTTTTAAAATTAATTTATGTGAAAAGCAGAGTTAGAGAGAGAGAGAGAGAGAGAGAGAGAGAGAGAGGTCTTCTATTCTCTGGTTCACCCCCCAAATGGCTGCAACAGCTACAGCTGGGCCCGCCCTAAGCCAGGAGCCAGGAGCTTCATCCAGGTCTCCCACGTACGTGCAGGGGCCCAAGGACTCAGGTCATTGTCTGCTGAGCTGGATCGGAAGTGCAACAGCCAGGACTTGAACCTGGACCCACATGGGATGCCGGCACTGAAGACTGCAGCTTAACTCGCTGAGCCACAGGGCCGCCCCCTGGGCTGCATTTTAAGCCTGGGGGGAAAGCCACTGGTGTGGTGATGTATGGGGATCAGATCTGTCTTTGGGATGTGGATTAGGGAGGGGCAGAGGGCAGACAGGGGACAAGCGGGAGAGCCCACCTCTAAGTGATGATGCATGATGGGGAGTGGAGCGGAGGGCAGAGAGAGAGGCCACAGGATGGGAGGGCTGGAGAGCAGGGAGGTGGCGAGACAGACCGGGACCTCTGGGCTCCAGTGTCCCCGTGGACCGTGCTGTCATTTATTTTGAGAGAGGGGTAGGATTTGGGGAGGAGGAGCTCAGTTGGGCCACGGTGACTCTGAGCTGTAGTGAGATTGTAAGTGGAGGGGCCGGGAGTAGCTATAGGTTCGGGTGGAGGCCAAGTGCTTGGGCATCGTCTGAGTGTGTATGGGCCTGGCGGCCGGGGACCAGGTCCGTGAGGAGCTTCGGGGGCGGGGGTAGAGTGAGAAAGGGAGAAACATGGTCAGGAATCTCTGTCCACATAATCGCGAACCCCCTGGGCTCACGTAATATTTTTTGTAAACAGCTTCCTCCTACGTGTTATTTGTTTGCATCTTTCTCCCAGTTACTCATTAATTTTTCACTAACGCGTCTCCTAGTTCGAGAGCGGCGCACACACGGGACAGAATTCAAACCGGGCAAGCAGGAGGAGACGCTCAGGGGCCTGCCCGAGACGCAGCCGCCATCACAGGTGCCTGTTTGCCCTCCCCAAACCAGGCACGTACGTACGTGTGCGTCTCTGCCCCTGGAACTCAGAACGGCTGAGACAGAGACCCGACTTCTGAGCCAGCCCGAGCCCCGGCTGTAAGGAGTCGGCTCCTTACAGAGCTTGGTGGGAAAGAGAGTGACTTCAACCTGTGCAGTTTTAAACTGGGTTGGAGTAGAGCTCTCTCTGTGAGGAGGCGTAAGTCCTCGGGGCACGGTGGCGGGCCAGCAAGGCATTTGGGAAACATTGCCAGTTTGAGGAGGTGGTCCCAGGCCCTCTCTCAGGCTCTCCTGTGCCAGGACATTCAGCTCCATCGAGATTGCTTTGGGTCTGCTTAAATCGCTCTGATAGCTCCCGTAGGAGTCAATAAACCCTTAGCCCGACACCCAGAGCCCTCCATGTCTTGGGCTCAGCCTCTGCTTTCCGGCTTGTCTTCCCCTTCCTCCAGCCTGGCTGGCTGCCGGCTGCCCCCTCCCCACCCCGGGTGAAGCCCACTCTTGCCCCTGCCTGCCCACTGGGGTCGTCCCCTTCATACTGCCTTTGCTGGACCTGGCTCGTGGTCTCTGTTTCACCCTTAGCTCTTCCGCCTGGCTTTCCCCACCCAGTGTCCCACTGACACCTCCCTCACCCTCTCCCTCTCTCTTTCCCCTTCTTCTTTCCTTCTGTCCTGTTTTTAAAAAGATTTCTATGAAAAGCAGGGCCACAAAGACAGGCACACACACGCACATGCACACACACACACAGAGGTCTTCTATCTCCCAACTCACTCTCCAAATGGCTACAACAGCCAGGTCTAGGCCAGGCAGAAGCCAGGAGATAGGAACTCCATCCGGGTAACCCTTGTGGGTGACAGGGGCCCAGGCCATCCTCCACTGCCTTCCCAGGTGCACTAGCAGGGAGCTGGATCAGAAGCGGAGCAGTCAAGACTCAAACTGGTCGTCGTCAAGCGTCAAGCCATAGCCGAACTCCCTCTCTGAATTCCTGTTGCTCACCTCCCTGCCCTAGGTTTCTGGACGCCCCTGGAGGCCTTGCTTTTCGGCCTTTGTTATAACTTCCTGAAGTTTGTTTTACCTGCTATGTTACCTAGCAATGTTTTGTTCCAAGTGGTGCTTACATAATTATTCATTAAAAGGAAGAAGGTCCCTCAGCTATTTGGAAATTATTTTCTATTAGAGCAAGGTCGGTTCCCTCTTAGTGGGGACCAGTCTGCAGATGGGGTTCATTTTACAGGGGCTCAGAGGAGCAAGAGGTGGGGGAGGTGAGGAGGGGTGGGTGTTCAGCTGTCAGGGCACAGTGGAGGGAGGTTGGCTGCTTTGGGTCCATCCAACTGTGGCCATCCCATAGTGTCCAGTTGCCTGCTAGCCAATGGATAAGCATCCCATAATTTTTCTTTTGAAAAATTCATTTATTTATTTGAAAGGCAGAGAGAGAGAGAGAGAGCGCACGCACTTTCATCTGCTTGGTTTACTTCCCAAATGGCCACAATGACCGGTGCTGGGCCAGGCCAAAGTCAGAAGCCAGTGACCCCAGCTGGGTCTCCCATGTGGGTATCAGGGGTCCCCTCCCCAGCACTCGGGCCGGCCGTCCTCTGCTGCTTTCCCAGGAGCATTAGCTGGGAGCTGGATCAGAAGTGGAGCAGCCGGGACTGAGAGGCTCAGATGCAGGTGCCAGTTACAGGCGGGGGGTGGGGGGGTGCTGACCTGCTGTGTTACAGCACCTGGCCCCACACTCTGGGATATAAAGGAGGTTAAAGAAAACACTGGGGACAAAACCATGCAAATAGAGTCACAGAGTGCTGTGCCTTCCTTAAGGGTGAGGGAACTTCCCTGCCCCACCCCCACCCTCAGGCTCTGTGTCCTTTGTTTAGGGGTGGGGAGGGATGGAATGAGGACCACTCACACCCGGAGTCACCCCTTCTTTGGACCCCTTTCTCCTTTCTGCACTCCTCACTGCCCGAGCGACAGAGGCCTGGGGGACCCCAAAGCCCGCTGAGCCTTGCAGCACTGAGCCTGGCATTTGTGAATGAGAGCGGCCAGCTGCCGGCGGGGGTGGTGCTGGGCGCGGGGCGGGGGCGCCTCGAGGCTCCAGGCTTATTAGCAGCATCAATCACTCTCCGTGTCACTTCCAAACGCTGGCTCCCTCGCCTAATTTGCTAAACCTAATTCTTTATCACACCCAGACGCTCAGATGAGAGATGGGGGTGCTAATGAGTGTTGGCTCCGGGCTCATCCCTGCCGGCCACTGAGTCTCCCTCCCCCGCCCTGCCCCAGCCCCACCCCAGGCCGGTCCTGCTGGCATTGGCCTGATTTTTGCAGGCCCCCGCCAGCCCATGCTTCCTTCTTTGCACCCTGAGAGAGGCAGCTCCCAGCGGCCTAAGATCCGGAGGGAGCGTGGGGAACGCCTTGGAGAGGCAGCCAACGCGCCCGCCGCTGCCCATTAAAATCTTGCCTCCAACGCTGCTGGGAAAATCGACAGGCCGGAGGAGGAGGGGGGGGGGAGACCTCCTCATCGGCAGCATTTATGGAATTGACTCACATCTCATTGACTGTGTCAACACTCGCTTGCCGGTATAAATCTGACACGGCCTGTAAGATCAGGAACGAGAAGCGGCCACTGGGAAGCGCGCCCGCCCGCACGCCCGCGGCAGGAGCGTGGGGAGCGGCCGGGGAAGCTAGGAACCCAACTCCAGCCATCAGTGGGTAGTGGTGCCGGGAGCAGGTTTGGAGCAGGTTGGAGGAGCGAGTTTCCATGTCTTGGCGAAGTGGAAGTATCGGACCGTGGGAAGTAATGCAGGTTTGCTCTTGCGCTTACGTGGGATCGTGGGAGCCAGCGCAGTGGCCCTGCGCCTCTCTCTGAAGGAGAAGTGGCAAAGGCCCAGCACGGTGGCTCTGACAGGCTGCTGGGAGCCCACTGGCCGGCTCCCATGCCGTCCACGCCTAGACCGAGGTCTGCATTAAAACGCCTTCCCCGAGTCGTGTTGCGGATTCTGGTTTAGAGGTGTACACAGAGCTGTGGCTATCCCACGGCGGGGAAGGTCGAAGAGGACACGGCTGCTGGATCCTTTTGCATAAAAGGAGGACTTGGAAACCAGACTCCTTCTGGACATCTGAGTGGTCAGCCAGCCAGGGGGTTGTCAGCCAGCTAGACACTCCAGGGCCAGTCCGGGAGTTGTGCTTTGCTAACCACAGGGCCTGGGCTAGCCAGGCACCTCTCTGAACCTCCCTTTCCTGTACATGACCAGGGGTCCCCATGCAGTCTTGGATGCCAAGAGGCCGCTGTCAGTGTGGTTCCTTACCGTGTCTCCTAGGCTGGGTCAGGACCCCAGGAGACTCTCAATGGAAAGCAGGTGTGGAAGGAAGGGGCTTCCTTAGGGGGTCGGAGGATGGTGATGGTTCTGGATGATCGTTCCTGTGTTAACATGGCTCCTTCCACCTCACGGCTTACGGCTGAGTGCCTTCCGTCTAAGCGTGTCATTGGCTTGCCGTCATTTTACAAATCACACTTCTGTTTTGGGAAGAGTGACAGGGGCCAGTGGATTCAGCGGAGGCCCCCAGAGTGTGGACTCGGACACCGCTCTCAGCGTGCAGCTCTGTGGGGCACGGCTTCCTCATCTCTGTGTGTGCGTGTGTGCACACACTGCACACCTCCACATGTGTGCAAGTGCACGCACGAGTGTGCATGTGTCATGCGTGCATGCCTGCATAGCATGTGCATACGTGTGTGCACAAGCATTGCATACATACGCAGCACACGGAGAGGGGCCGTGAAGTGGAGATAGACGTGGACAATCTCTAAAAGATCTCCCAGACCTAAAAATCTCCTAAATTATTAATTAAAAAAATAACAAATATCTCTCGAGTGTCTCGTGGGTACCAGGCATCGTCCTAGGAGCCAGGAACTCAGCACTGAACAAGGGAGACAGGTCTCACTCTCTGCCCCCGCCCCCAGGCTTCTGCTTTCTCTTACCTCTGTCTGTTGCCTGCCCTCTCCCTCCCTCTTCTCCCACCATGGTCCTGGAAGTCCTGGGCCCCCTTGCCCTCAGGCTGCCGACAGCCAGCATCCCCTATGCAGCATCCGGGGTTCTGCCCTCTGCCAACTCCGGGTCCGAGGTCCCCAGGGCCAGCCAGAGGATCATCAAGCAAAGATGACGAGGACATGAGGGGGCCAAGGATGGCTCTGAGACAATCCAGCTCCAGGGGAGCCAGCCTTCAGGTCTGCCAACCCTGGGGTTTCGTTTCCACGCCAGAGCGTGCATGTAGCCATCTTCCGGAAGAGGAGGGGAAACTAACCGTTAGATTAAAGCAAGTCACATTCGCCGGTGTGTGAGCACGCTGTGGCAATCGCTAAATCCTTTTATTTGTTTTTTTTAAGTATAGCTTTCCTTTTCCTAAAAAATAGTATTAACATTTTATTTTTTTTTTATTTTATTGAAAAAGTGGAGGGAAGGCATGGAGGTGGCGGGGAGAGAGAGAGAGAGAGGGAGAGAGATTTATCTGATGGCTCACTGGGTTGTTTCTCCAGGTGCCTGAAATGGCTAGGAGTGGGCCGAGCCTCCTTGCGGGTTGCAGGACACAGCTGCTCCAGCCATCACCACTGCCTCCCGGGGTTGCCTGTCAGCAAGCACTGGGGTCAGAGCAGAACTGGGGCTTGAACCCATTCACTCAGATAGGGGATGCTGGCACCCGGTGGCGTTTTAACTGCTGCACCAAACCCAACCCGTGCTTTTATTTTTAAAACCTGCCACAGCTTTACTGTGTGGATTGCTGCTCCCTCAGGGTCAAGCCTGCAGTATAGTGGATGTTTGTTTTCATTATTATTATTATTAATTGTGCTTGCACTAGGGTGGCATTTTACAATTTATGGGGGATTTCCATGTATTTCAGTCATTAACTTTTTTTAAAAGAAGATTTATTTATTTATTTCAAAGACAGAGTGACATGGGAGGAGACAGAAAGAGAGAGAAAGAGAGAGAGAGAGAGATCTTCCATCCGCTGGTTCACTCCCCAGATGGCTGCAACGGCCAGCACTGGGCCAGGCCAAAGCCAGGAGCATCTTCCGAGTCTCCCAAGTGGGTGGCAGGGACCCAAGCACTTGGCTCATCTTCTGCTGCCTTCTCAGGTGCCTTGGCAGGGAGCGGGATCAGAAGTGGAGTTGCTGGGACTCAAATTGGCACTTCATTACGGGATGTGGGCATCCTAAGTGGTAGCTTAGCCCACTACACCATGCCTTGCCCTCAATGCCAGTGTTCCATACAGGAGCCAGTTCAAGTCCTGGCTGCTCCACTTCTGATCCAGCTCCCTGCTAATCCCTGCTAATGCACCTGGGAAAGCAGGGGAAGATGGCTTAGGTGCTTGTGCCCCTGCACCCACATGGGAGACCCAGATAAAGCTCCTGGCTCCTGGTTTGTCCTGGCCCAGCCTTGGCCATTGCAGCCATTTGGAGAGTGAAACAGCAGATAGAAAATCTGTGTCTTTCTTTCTCTATAACTCTGCCTTTCAAATAAATAAATAGATATTTTTTTAAAAGACAAAACTGCTTGCATCCCGCATTGGAGTACCTGAGTTAGATTCACAG
>CM027388.1:132506304-132517936 GCA_015711505.1 Sylvilagus bachmani
GCAGTGGAGGATGGCCCAAGTGCTTGGGCCCTGCACCCCATGGGAGACCAGGAGAAGCACCTGGCTCTTGGCTTCCGATTGGCACAGCGCGCCGGTCGTAGCGACCATTTTGGGGGGTGAACCAACGGAAGGCAGACCTTTCTCTCTGTCTCTCTCACTAACTCTGCCTGTCAGGAAAAAAAAAATACCTCCCCACATGCAAGGCTCAGAACTCCCAGGAGAGGAGGGTGTCCTTAATGAGACTTTACCTACCGACAGCTGAGTGTGTGCACGCATGGGGATTTTCAAGGAATTCTAATCAATCCCATTCCAAAATCCTGAGATCAAAAGGTTTGTACCCTCACCATTAAGATAAGATGGGTACATGTCTTAGGCAGAGAACTGTAACACACAGATCTTTCATTTTCTTTTTGTAACATCATGCTTAATCCCCCTTTTCTGTAATCTTAAGCAACAATTGCATAAAAGTGCATCGCGGAATTGCTGGGAAATGAAGCCCCAGACCTCTGAGATGGCAAATGGAAACCCCCAAAGTGAGCTCCAAACCAGGAGAGACCTGGGAGGAAGGAACCAGTCACCTTAGCGTCTCACCTGAACTCCAGACTGCGGCTTCAGAGCGACTGCCGTGTCCTGGACACAAATTCATTCTGTCTGGGAGCCGTGTGCACAGCCTGCTGCTGCGTGGCCATCTGTCTGCTGTAAAGTGGGGTGACCGGCACACCTCCCCTCTCTGGCTAGTCTCCTGCTCTCTTTAGCCTCTCAAGTGCTGGGTAATTTCTTAGTTAATCTTGAAGCCCTTCGAGGCAGGGCCCACACCGCCTGCCCCCTGCCCTCCCTACCCCACCCTGAGTCAGGGTCATGTTGGAATCCACCAGCAGCTGCTGGGCACCTGTGGTGGCAGAAAGCCCTCCTCGTGGTCACTGGGGGTACTGACACCCTCTGATGCCAGCCAGGGTCCCCATCCCGAGTCGCACACATCAGTCTGGAAGAACGTCTCATCCTGACAGCCGGAATTTTAAACAAGTCCCCATTGCCTACCCAGAACTGAAACTCAGTTCTGAGAATGATGCTGAAATTAAAAAGCTGTGTCCAAACCGGTGCACCTGTCCGGTTGGAGAGATGCCAAAGGGCCCTTGGCACTCAACTCCACTTTCTGCGGGAACGTGCACCCTGCTCGCTACCTCTCCTAACTTCTCTTGAATATTCTCATCTCATGCGTGGTCTTGGCCAGCCCCATCTTCCATGTTACCGTGGGTGTTCAGATGTACCCAGTCCTCTATTTAACTCAGACATTGAGTTTTAAGTTCAGCTAATATCATGTGAACATCCGTCCTCTACTCTTAAACTGATTTCTCCCTTTTGGTTTCATTTCTACTTTTGTTTGGTTCTTTCTTTTTCAAATCCAGCCCCCCCCCCCCATGCTGTTATGTGTCTGTCATTCAGATAAAGTGGATTTTATTCCCTTTTCTTATTGTTATCTGTGTTTCTCCACCCTAGATGTCGCTCCCCGATGGTGCTTGTCACTTTTCACCAAGAGCTGATCTTCACGGATCATCTCTTCTTTGGGTTGTAGGGTCCATCCTGACGGGTTCTTGCCTTCACTTATCTGGGGGACCCAAGGATTTCAATGGGCTTCAGTCAGTTTTCAAGCCTCATTTTTCCACCTGGATTTCCTGTACCATGTGGGTGGGGTAGACTACACCTGTAGTAGGGGACTTTTCTATTTCCTGCTGGATAGTGCTACAGAGGGTCCCCTACGTCCCACCCTGTGTCGTGTGGTTGTGCGTTGGTCAGCTTGTGCTAACTTGCAGGAGCAGGCTGTGTAGGCTTGTTATTAAATACGCTGTTACTAACGCTACACTAAATGGACAGCATTAAAACACAGGCCACAGCCAAACTTTCACCTTCTCATCATGTTGCCTATTTTACTGTCACCCGCAGCAGCCGTCAGCTCTTTCTGATTCCACCGCTTGTGCCCCCACTGTGGAGCTGCTTCCCACGGCCTGCACTGCCGCACTGAAATGCATCACAGCCCTGCATTCACATCACGGAAATCAGCACACTCCAGGGCACCAGGGCAGCCCTTCCGTGTTTCCAGAAGGCATCCAAGAGGCTGGTCACACTTAAAGGTGCACGCTGCAGCGTCTGTGGCCCTTCCACGGTGACGGGCACTGAGGTTGGGTGCAAATGTGGCCCCCAGGGTTGCAAAACCACCTCTGTCTTGCAGAGGTTGCTCAGGCCGTTGATGAGTGAGGTCCCAACCTATCCCTCTGTGGCCTCCTCCTGCCACTCAGACTCACGAACGTCAGCCGACTCACGCCGGAACTGCGCTCCGTCCCCGAGGGCAATCACATTTGGCTGTGGATCCACAAAAAGTGAAAGTGCGCATTGCACGGGAATCCGCTGACTACCACAGAGACCATTGTCCTGTTATTTGGGCTAGTCTTACATTGGCAGGCTGTGCAATTTCTCTTTTTTTCTTTAAAGATGTATTTATTTTATTTGAAAGGCAGGGTTACAGACAAGCAGAGAGAGAGAGAGAGAGAGAGAGAGAGAGAGAGAAGGCTCTTCCATTTGTTGGTTCACTCCCCAGATGGTTGCAATGGCTGGAGCTGTGCTGATATGAAGCCAGGAGCTTCTTCTGGGTCTCCCACGCAGGTGCAGGGGCCCAAGGCCTTGGGCCATCTTCCACTGCTTTCCTAGGCAATAGCAGAGAGCTGGATCAGAAGTGGAACAGCTGGGACTCGAACCTGCACTCATATAGGATGCCGGCACTGCAGGTGGCAGCTTTACCTGCTATGCCACAGCGCTAGCCCCACATAATTTCTTTTTAAAAAGGATTTATTGGGGCTGGCGCTGTGGCATATCGAGTAAAGCCACTGCCTGCGGTGCTGGCATCCCATATGAGCGCCAGTTCAAGTCCCAGCTGTTCCACTTCCTATCCAGCTCTCTGCTATGGCCTGGGAAAACAGTGGAGGGTGGCCCAAGTGCTTGGGCCCTTGCACCTGCATGGGAGACCCCGAGCGAGCGCCTGGCTCCTGGCTTTGAATCGGCACAGCTCTGGCCATTGTGGCCAATTGAGGAGTGAACCAGCAGATGGAAGACTCTCTCTGCCTCTCCTTCTCTCTGTGTAACTCTGACTTTCAAATTCAAATAAATAAATCTTATTTGAATTTCAGAGTTAGAGAGAGGGAGAGACAGATGAGAGAAAGAGAGAGTCAGAGACAGAGACAGAGATATCTTCCCTTTGCTGGTTCACTCCCCAGATGGCGGCAATGACCAGGCCTGGGCTGGGCTGAAGCCAGGAGCCAGGTGCTTCATCCGGGTCTCCCAGGTGGCTGGCAGGGTCCTAGGTACTTGGACCAACCTCTGCTGCTTCGCCATGCACAAGTGCAACAGTGGGGACACGAAGTGGTGCCGTGTGTGAGGCTGACGTCGCTATGCCAACGCCAGCCCATCAACTGCATTCATTTCTGCAAGTGTTTTTTATGAGTTGGTGGTCAAACATGTAGCAGCACAGCACGCCCTGAGGCCGCTCATGCTCCGTGCATGTCCCTCCCTCTCTAACGAGCACCTGGGCAGTTCTTGGGGCTATGCGTTAGGAAGTGTTTCGTGGAGCACTGTGTGTGTGCAGCCTTTCTCAATAGTCACAGCAGGTTGCGGGATCTTTACCGGGCTTCTCAGGCTGCCTCCTGCCCTGGGATCTTTACCGGGCTTCTCAGGCTGCCTCTTGCCCTGGGCTCCTTGTTCTGAAATGCATTTTACCGTGAGAAGCTTTATGGATCGCTCCACGCACTCGAAACGACAGTGTCACCAGAAACACGTTACAGTAGAAATCAGGTATCTGGTGGATGCTTAGGGAGGATCCCAACACGAGGAAGTCGCGGGGAGGAGAGGCCAAGAGGGACGCGCTCAGGGGAAAGGCTGGGAGCGGAGGGTCTGGCCAGGAGCCAGCGCCGACATGTGCCGCACACCGGATGCCCTGAGTTGGTGGGCCCTGTGGGGAGCGGTCTGGCTTCGGGATAACAGATCCCCGTGGATCTTCATTCCTTCTCACTGGGAGCTGAACAGAGGGGTAGAAGATGAACAGGAGGCCAGACAGCACCCACTCCTCCCCACCCCCCTTTCAATATGATTTGAGAGGTCCCCAAGCGCGCTCTGCTGTGCAGTGTGGCTGTGTGGCCAGCGAGGATGAGGTCCTGCGCCCACTGGGGACAGAAAGGTCAATAACCGGATCAGATCAGCGTGCTGGAGGAAACACATTAGGAGATTCGCCGGGACAGGGCCCTGGGCTTCCAGCAGGTGGTTAGCACAGAGGACGGGCGGGGAAGGAGAACATATTTACCCAAAACGCCCTCCCTCCCTGGGATACGCAAGCCGGGAGGGGCTGGGGCATGGAGCAGGCACTGTCTGCAGCTTCCACTGACATTGCTTTGTCGCCTTTAAAGAATAAAATCCCAGGAGCACCCTGCACGCCTCTCGCCGGCGTATGCCAGCGGCGTAGCCGTTCTGAGTTCAAGGCACATGCTTTGTTTCAGGAACTGGAGCATTCAGTAGCCTCCGGAAGCAGAAAGGTGGATGGACAAACGTCGCTGTTTGCTCCCCACATAAAGAGACCATGCACACATGAAGCCAGGACTCTAATATGCCACAGCTAAATATATTTATATATCTCACGCTGGAGGATTTCTTTGAAACATAAGAAGTTAGAAATTACAAGTAGGTATATGCTTCCTATAATTCAGATAAATTCATTTCTATTAATTATTTAAATTCCAGATAGAGGAAAAGACTTTGGAAAAGAAATGACAGACATAGGAAAGCAGAGATACATTACAATACCATGGATGGACAAATGACATTTTGGCATCTTTCTCCCGGGTCACTGGCCACTTTCCCTATTACAGTGCTTTCCGAAAAGTTCTGGTTAAGAGGGAAGGGTGGCGGGGAACAGGGCAGGATGGGGGTGTCTTTCTTGTACTTAAACTTCGAGGAGAAATCTTCATCCATGCAGTCTTGGACGGGATTGTTCAATGAGATGAGTTTTGCTATTTCTGAGGCTGGGACAGGGTCGTGAAGTGGATGCTCCAATGCTATTTTCCGAATCGGAATCGTCTGGCTGTTGCTTACACTGACATGGTAACACAGCACGTGGTTCCTTCAACGATCCCAGCAGCCCAACAGCCGGGGAGGAAGCGGTGAGCCACGGCTCCCAGGGGCTAACATCCCACACCGGGAAAGCCAGCCCTGCAGTGTCTTCCTCCCTTCCCCGGGAGCCTCCCCAGGAAGGAGGGACCCAGAACCTTCCCTTGGCCTGGCAGGGCCGGGGTCGTTCCCTGCAGGGCCTGCGGATGCCTCCGAGTGTCCAGGTTCCTTCTGGTCCATTTCGGGCCTCTCACAGGACAGCATTAGGTTTTGCAATGCAGAACTCAGTATCAGCACATTAAAAACACATCTCCAGGCTGCAGCTCCTCTGTAACTGCAAAGCTGCGGTGGTCGGGTGAGGTCCTGGCCTCAAGAGCAGGTGCCACCTGCCAGGGGCTGCGACGGTGTCTGTCCAGGGGCAGGGGAGCCCCCGCTGTGGTGGCTTCCTTGTCATTTGCCCCATGCTGCAGGAGGCGCACTGTCCTGGGCCAGTGGTTTCTTCTGATAAGGGGGACAAATGCCAAACGTGGCTTCGACCCCGAGTGGCCTTCATTCCTGGAAGACACTCCCAGACCACAGCCAGACTGTTCCGGAGCCCACCCGGCAGGGCCCAATGGTTGCGTCATTCGTCATTGTTGCTGGCAAGTAAGACTGTAAAACGTGTGCTTCAAGGAAAAGTCATGTTTTCTTAAAGAAAGTGAAAATAACCGAATATTTCCACGAGCCCCTTTCGATGATTAAATATTTGGTCAAACAGAAATGCACATTTGAATTGCTAGACTGTACTGACTACAGGAGTTTTAAGGACCCTATTACTATGCAGGGACAACAGGAGACACACAATTGAAGTCGTATCACAAATCCCAATGACGCTCACGGGAGGGGGGAGGGGCTCCTCCGAGGCTCCAGCTGGACATGCGCTCACTGGGGGAGGGCCTTGAGGATGGCGTTCACCTCCTCGGCCACGGCCGTCAGCGCAAACTCAAACTGCTCCTGTGCAGGGGACGAGAAAGGAGAGAAGGTGTGAACCGAGTGCCTCCCTTTCCACGCCAGCGTAAGCCCCGTGTGCCATCTGCAGAAGGAAGCTGCTTAGAAACACGAGACAGGCTGCAGACTGGCTTCCAAAGGACAGCACAGCTCCTAGGTGTGCGAGGCAGACCCAGAGTTGACGCGCACGGGAACTTCTCACCCCAGAAAGCCTTGACTTTGCCCCACACCAGCAGTGAGCATGGACCTGACCCACGGAGGCTCCCCAGGAGTCACCTGGTTCCTCCTGACCATACGTCCCTCCACCAGGGCCAGGCACCTTGATGGATGGAGGGAGCGGTAGGTGTGGGTGTCGGGCCGACCTGGTCATTAGAACAGTCACAGGCACCTGTCGGCTTCCCCGTCAGACATGGGCAGCATCAGGTAGGCTCTGCTTCTGAGATCAGCAGGTCCTGCAGTCCAACCCAAGTTTGTTTCATTTGCAAACAAACCCTGTGTCCTGCACAGACCTCCCAACTCAGGCCCCGTGCGCCTCCGTGGCCGCTCCCAGACACACAGCCCTCACGTGGAAAACGCTGTTGGGGCGTTGAGTAGAAACACAAGTTCACGAGGTCGGGACTGCTCAGTCTGTTAGAGAATGAGGGCTTAGCAGACAGAACTCAGGCTCCTCCACACAGCGTGGGTGGATAAGTGGCCTCGTGTCTCCTGCTACTCAGATTCCACGTTAGCGCCTCTGCATACGGCAGCAGGAAACTTGAAAGTAGCCGTCGGACACTTGCCAATTATCAGGGAAGTCGTGGGAAGGAGCGAATTATGCAAACGATTACCTAGCTAGCCTTTTTGGATTAAGGATGGCTTAAATACTAGATAATTCGAGTAATAGGGGCGCTCCCAATCAAAAACTAATGATTAATTTCCATTTAGAATTGCCAGTCTCTGACAGGGACATAGAAAACATCTTGAATTAAAGCAGAAACTCAAAATAATTTCATGCTCGCTTTGGAACAAAATACATTTTCTCCTTGACTATCCCTCTGGTCTGACATGAAGGGAATGGCTGACTGTGTTCTGGTGTCTTTTGCGGGTGTGGTCAGCCAGCTCCCCAGTGGGAATTTTACAAACGGTTGCTAAAGGATTCTGATGCTTCCAACACTGGCCTTGGTTACAGGGTTGGGACGGGAGCTGCCGGGGGCACAGCGAAGCCCACCCATGGTCCCTCCCCACGTCTTAACCCCTCTTCAGTCCCTCTCTCTCTTTCTCCTCGAGTTCACGTGCCCCTGAAGGAGGAAGCTGCCCCCGGAAGAGCGCGTGCACAGGTTACGGCTGCACCAGGCTGGCTCCCCAATGTTCTGTCCCAGCACTGCCTCCTGTCCCTGGCTCTCAACAGTTTAGTCTACGAATATGTTGTCGGGAGGACCCAGGTTAATCACGCATGAGCCACACAGACGGTTTCCCCCCGAAATGCAGATCTGCAGATACAGGGATGGAGGTTTCATCGTGACTTCAAAATCCACAAAGAGTTAAGGGTGGATTTTTGGGAGTCTCAATGCGAGCATCACATTCCCATTTGTGTACTGGAAAGACAGCCCTGGACATAATCTTTGAAGGGACAAGTGGACAAGCTTGAAGATACACACTGCAGCCTACTTATATGGCGAAAAACTGGAAAAACACTCGGGACCATAGGTGGGTAAAGAACTTTATAGGACCAGGAAGGACCTTTTGCAGTCATTTAGAATCTTCCAGTAGGAAACCCAAATATGTATCCTGTCATGTTAAGTGACAAAGACACAATGAAGAGGTGCAACATGTTCGGACTGTGATCATTCGAAAT
Source organism: Sylvilagus bachmani (assembly GCA_015711505.1). Classification (NCBI taxonomy): domain Eukaryota; kingdom Metazoa; phylum Chordata; class Mammalia; order Lagomorpha; family Leporidae; genus Sylvilagus; species Sylvilagus bachmani. The sequence continues at coordinate 132,514,271 of CM027388.1, forward strand.
ATCATACAGTCACAGGACAAAACATCGAAAAGGAACAAGAGGGCCATGGAGAGAATTGGTATATTTACTGTCAAAATTTATTTATTTATTTTTATTGAAGATTTTATTTTCTTTGAAAAGCAGAGTGACAGGAAGGGAAAGGGAGCAAGAGAGAGACGGGGTGGGGAAGAGAGAGAGAGAGAGAGAGAGAGAGAGAGAGAGAGAGAGAGAGAGAGAGAGAGGAGTCCATCTGCTGATTCACTCCCCAAGTGCAACAGGCAAAGCCAGGAGCCCAGAGCTCCACTCTGTGTCCCATGTGGGTGGCAGGGGCTCAGTCACTACAGGCAGCACCCACTGCCTCCCCGGTGCATTAGCAGGGAGCTAGACTGCAAGCGGGGAATGGCCAGGACTTCACCAGCACTCCCATAGGGGTTGCAGGCTAAAGGAAGTGGTCAGCCAGCGGCAGTTTGTAAATCATCCCTGTAGAGTGGCCAGGAGGACAGGACCCTCAGCTGTGACACAGTGGGCCTCACAGGCCACGCCCAGCACACGCAGAACCTGCGGGAGGCTGGCTGCATCTCAGCGCCCGAGTCACCTGGGCAGACTGAGCGCTCTCCTGTGGCGCAGTGTCCGAGCTGGCTGGGTTTGTGACGTCAGAAAGAGGGCTGGGATGTTCTGGCCAAGGAAGCATTTCCTGCAAATGACTAAGGCCCATAATGCGAGGCTGCGGGTGGATCCTACAGACTCCTGCAGTTTGGTTGCCACTGCCCCCCACCGCAGCCCTGCTACTAGGTTCAGGTGGGTCAGGTGCCTGGTCACCACTCTGTGTGCTCCTTGGCAGGCCCGGGGACCTGCAGGCGCTGTGTGAGCTGGATGGCTGGTCAGATGGGAGGGCATAGCCCTCAAGGAGTGGCCGGGGTCCTGGGACAGCACATGCCTAACGAGCCAGCTGCGGCTGGTGCTGGCTGGGCCCTGGAGCTCTGGGAGCAGGATGGTGGCTATTTGGGCTTTTACACTTACATTTGTAATTCTTCTGGCTCCAACAGAGGTCTGGGTGGAGCTATACAGACAGGAGCAGTTTCTACTCTAACTGGCTCACTCCTGATTTTAAGGAGAGCCACCATGGATTTCTGTGATAGGATTGATGGTGCCCCTAAGCAGTCTGCCATCCCCCTTCCAGGGAAGGGCTGCCCCCAGCAACACCCTCACAAGGGGGCTGGACAAAATCTCTCTCTATCCTTCTTAGCTTCTCTTCCTAGAAGCAGACCAGCTACATCGCTGATACTGGACCCAAATGGAAGCTAGGGACCAAGGGTTGTGTGTGCACACAGGGGATGGTGCGAGAGAGAGAGAGGCACACACAGAGACAAGGAGGGAGCACAGAGAGACAGAGACAGACAGGAACCATGCCAGTGGCACAGGGAGGAGGGTCCCGGGGGGCCACGGGGCCACATTGGTGTGACTCGGCCTGGGCTGGTCTAGGCAGGAGCTGGGGAGGTATGAACAGGCCCGAGACCAGTGCCCTTGTCCAGGGATGCGGGGCCTCTGTCTGGGCATGTCTGAGAAAGGGCAACAGAGCACATTCGGGCAGTGGACGTGTGGAGTAGAAAACAAGGAAGGGATATGAGACAGTGCAGGCAGGAGACAGGGGAGGGGTGGGGTCCACTGGGCACATGCAGACACACACACCAGGGACGTGCCTTGGCAAGCATGACATCACTACTTCTTGTGTGTCAGACAAACTGGACGCTGGTTTTTATTTCTAGGGCTGACCAGTGTGGAAGAGGAGATGTTGTTATGGGAAGGAACGTGTGAGGCCTTTGGTTGAAAAGGCACTCCCACAGGATCGATGGGCAGGGGAGGGAGGGAAAGAATCTGCTTACAACAGACATGTACAGTAGAGGGGCTCACTGGAGGGCATCACTGTTACCACACCCTGTGGTTTAGGTCTCTTCTTCTTCTTTTTGTAAAAGATTCATTTATTTGAAAAGACAGAGTTACAGAGAGGCAGAGGCACAGAGAGAGAGAGAGAGAGAGAGAGAGAGAGGTCCTCCATCTGCTGATTCACTCCCCAGATGGCCACAATGGCCAGAGCTGAGCTGATCCAAAGCCAGGAGCCAGGAGCTTCTTCCAGGTCTCCCATGCAGGTGCAGGGGCCCAAGGACTTGGGCCATCCTCCACTGCTTTCCCAGGCCATAGCAGAGAGCTGGATGGGAAGTGGAGCAGCCGGGACTCGTACCGGTACCCAAATAGGATGCCGGCACCACAGGCGGCGGCTTTCCCATGCTTTTGTTTCTTTGTGGCTGCTGTGAAGGTGCCGTGGCTGGATCGTATGCACCACAGCGAGCACGCGTGTGTGGCTTTTCTTTGTCTCGCATTGCTGTCGGTGCCCAGGGTCTGTCTGGGCGTGGGTCTGTCTTCCGGGGTGACAGAGACCTGAGCGTGTCTGGTGTCGGCATTACTGCCCAGGCCCGCACAGCTCAGCCGGGCGTTCAGTAACCATCCAGTGCTTGTCTGAGCAGCCCGCATTCCAGGGAGGAAACCAGCTCTCCTGAGACTGTGTTTTTTTAAACACACAAATGACATTTTACTGTCAGGAGGCTCCCTCCCCATGCCAGGTCGTGCTCCAAAGGCGCTCTCAACCCCGAGGGGGGAGTATAAATGAGGATGGGGTGGTGATTTCCATGTGTTTGCTGCTTCTTCGGTATCTTCGAGACAACGTCTAAACAGCCAGGGGGCGGGGCCCTGCAGAAATCCACCCAGGAAGGCAAACTGTCATGTGGGCGCATGGGAGGATGAGAGCTTCCGTTCACCAAATAATCTGGCACGTAGTTCACTCCCCAAACGGCCACAGCAGCTAGGTGTGGGCCAGGTCAAAGCCGGCAGCCAGGAGCTCTATCCGGGTCTCCCATCAACGCCTGTTTTTGGGTATTCTGAGCAATCTGAGAGGCAGGCAGATGTCTTATGGATTAGCACAGGCCATGCCGGCCCTGTGGAACCAAGATCCAGCCCGAGGAGTGGGTGTTTGGAGCAGCAGTGAGAATGCTGCCTGGGACCCCCACATCCCACGCTCGGGTCCGAGTCCCCACCCTGCTTCTGAGTCCAGCTGAGCAACCTGGGGGGCATCAGAAGGTGTGTCAGGCACTTGGGCCCCTGCCACCCATGTGGGAGACCCGGATGGAGTTCTGGGCTCCCAGCTGCAGCCCGGCCCAGCCCTGGCTGTGGCAAGCCAGCAGATGGAGGATCTCTGTCCGTTTTTATTCAGCCAGGGTAGAATTGCTCCTCACTTTGGGTTATGAAGCTGTCCCTGTTTCCTCCATTGCAACGGCCTCCTCTGTCCCTGACCTGGGCCACCTACAGCTCTGGGCCTTGAAGGTCCTGTGCTGGGGGTGGTGACGGCCGCGTGTTGGACTTGACAAGGCCGCCTCTGTCACAGCCAGGCAGGCAGTCCAGCGAAACAGACCCTTCCACGAGCACAAAGCCTGTGGGTCTGCTGTCGCCGGAACAGCCATCGCGCCTGGTATCGCTCCCCTTGCAGCCTTATGGTGTTCCCAGTAGTATGGTTCCAGATATGCATCTATCAATGGCGGACACATGTGAGTGTTGCGAGCAACGTGTGCCAGAAGCACAGAGGGCGCTCAGTCAGAGCGGCGCCATCAGCGTCCGGCTTATGCTAAATCGGGCCTC
>CM027388.1:132518036-132530087 GCA_015711505.1 Sylvilagus bachmani
TTGCCCCCCCCCCCCCCCCCGCACCAACTTGTGAGGGACCGACCACCTGGGGTCATGCACTCCCCCGCCACACAGCAGGCTCCACTCGTTCTGCTGCTATCCTGCCCAAACATTGACCCTGAGGGCCAGCAGAGGATGCGCACACACAGAACAAAGGGTTCTCGTAGCCAGGGAGCCACCCCCCACCCCAGGAGGGAAGGCAGACGCCACAGCTCCACTCCTGGTGCTCCTGGACGGGCTGTGCTCCCGTGAGAGGTCGCCGGTGGGCATGGATGGGCTTCGATCCGGTCTGTAGGTGACTTAATGGTTTTGGCAAGCGCTCTGTGGTCATCCGAGGTGTTAAGAGTTTGGGGAGGCAGGTGAAGGGAAGGTTGGGACATTTAGCATCATTTCTGTGAATTTGGATTTTGCAAGTCTAAAATAATGTCACAATGTCAAATGACAAGAAACGAAGAAAACAGAAAGCACTGATGGTCACAGAAGACATTGGTGAGACCTTGCACGTCCCACAGAGGAGGATGGGGAAGGGGCAGGTGGGGCACACGGCTGCCCTCCTCTGTGTCCCCACTCTCTTCCCAGGCGGTGGTGCCTTGTACCTGGAAGACCAGAGACAGCTCTGATTTCTTGCTGGGAGGGTCTGAAGCACCCCCGACTCCTCAGGAGGCTGCTTCCGGTGCCTCTGTGTGGCTCTGTGATTCTGTAAGGGAACAGCTCCTTGCGCCTCTGTGCTTGAGGCTGACATTGGCAATGGAGAACGGGCCAGAGGCCCCATAGGGGACTTGGGGAGAGGATCGTGTGGCTCCCAGTGCGCTCAGCCTGACTCCACGAGGTTCCGGCTTCTGGGGAAGCCAACAGTGCGCCTGGGGTTTGGGTTAGACCCGTCTGTGCACAGCTCAAATGTTACCCTGATGTTGTCCACTTCATCAACACGCGGATGGACAGAGGGGCTTCCGAATTGCCTGCAGGTCCCACAGGGCAACGATGAGGCCCGGGGAAGCTGGAGAACTTGCTGGGACTCTGGAGTTGCCAACACCAGGGACCAAGGTGCAACCCGAGGGTGCCCTTGGCCAGCTTGATTGCACAGGGGCCCTATTCTACAATACGCATTTGAATGACTTAAAACCCACTTATGTCTAAAGAAAGACTTAACCAGGGCATCTGTGAACAATTTCTCAACTTTTCTGGGGCATGAACAATGTCCACAGTGTTAGGAACACACCAAGCAGAGAATTTACATTCTTAAGACTTACATGTTTTGGCGGAACAGACCCGTGAGTGACATTTCTGGAATGCTAAGGGCATGGCACATCCCATGAATTTCTAGTTCTGGCTCACCCAAGGCCAGCCAGAAATCGCTTGTTTTTATCCCTGTTGCTGCGAACCGGGACTTTTCAATCAATAGCAGCTGCTTTTGGGGGCTCATGGACCCTGCTCTGTGACAGAGATGTTCTGGTGGTCTCCGTCCTGTGGACCACCGTGGCTGTGGACACAGGGAACGGAGTGGGCTGGGCAGAGCATGCCGTGAGCCCGGAACACTGCCCTGGAAGGATTTGGGGCTCATCACTGACCGGTGTTCTATAAAGATGCCCCATCCCCTTAGCCCCCTGGATCTGCTGAAAGCAGACTCCCAAGGATGGAGTTTCCAAGACGGGAGGCTTCCCTGCATCTATCAATGGCGGACACATTTGAGTGTTGCGAGCAACGTGCGCCAGAAGCTACTGGACGTGCCTTTTCCCTGTGGGACCAGCATGGAGGGCGCTCAGTCAGAGCGGCGCCATCAGCGTCCGGCTTATGCTAAATCGGGCCTCATCCCCTCTCTCCCCTCGCAGGAAAACAGCAGCAGAGAGCCAGCTTCAATAGACTTAGAGTCCCCGAGGATTGATTGACAGTACCTTTGTCTGAACCATGCCCGGTCTCTGGTCCCTCAAGTGCTCCAGGGTCGCCGCGATATCAATCTCTTTAGCACCTGCAACAAACCACAAATTGGGCTGAGTTCAGAGCACAAGATAATCCACGGCGCATCTGTCAATCTCCTGCTGTCGGGGTTCCCTTTGGGCTAAGAGGCCAATTGAAAATTATTACACTCAGCCCTCCGCCGGCTTGGCAGGCAGCTGCAATTCCAGTGTTCATATAGAAAAATAAGGCAAGGGCGGCTTTCATTAGCATTAATTCACGAGAGCCGGGTGGCAAAACGGTTATAAGATGCCCATGTAGATATCTGCCAACAGCAAGCCACGGCATTCGAGCCCAAGGTGTTATTAGTTTTTTTTTTTTTTTTTAAGGTGGCATTTTCAAGAATACCTTAAATCACAGCAAGTAGTATAGACACTTTGGTTTTGGCTGCAAAGAATTATTATTTTTTTTTTTTGACAGAGTTAGACAGAGAGAGACAGAGAGAAAGGTCTTCCTTCCGTTGGTTCACCCCCCAAATGGCTGCTACGGCCAGCGTGCTGCACCGATTCAAAGCCAGGAGCCAGGTGCTTCCTCCTGGTCTCCCATGCAGGTGCAGGGCCCAAGGCCTTGGGCCATCCTCCACTGCCTTCCCGGGCCACAGCAGAGAGCTGGACTGGAAGAGGGGCAACTGGGACAGAATCCAGAGCCCCGACTGGGACTGGAACCTGGGGTGCTGGCATTGCAGGCGGAGGATTAGCCTAGTGAGCTGTGGCACTGGCCAGAATTATTCTTAATTTTAAAAGATGAAGGCTTAGATTAACTTTTTATATCTTAATAATGGCTTTTCAACAAAGAGCTGCCATCTTTTAAAATCGAGCGTTCTGAATGCTGAAGAACAGTGACGATGCCCCAGGCACCGCCCTCCTGGGCCCTCCTGTGGATGGGAGCCAGCTTACAGCCAGGGGCGCTGGAGACCGGCAGACAGCGCTGTTCCCGTTCTAACGCTTGGCCTCATCATCAGTTCAACATGGACTCTCTCGCTTTTCCGCTTTGCCTGGTCCTTTAGCGGATGGATCATGAGCAAGCCCGGATCCCAACTCCTCAAGCTTGCTGCAGGGACTTTCTGGGGGGAGACGGGGCATGCCCACGATTTCAGTGATGCAAGGTACAGGGACTGAGAGGGGCAGAGCATCCTCAAGTGCGCCAGGGGCTCCCTGAGCAAAGCCCACACAGGTGCCAGGGGTCCTATGGGCAGCGCTGGAGCCGGCGGCAAGAGCGAGCTGGGATCACCCCGGTGGGCAGTGAGGAGACCACGGCTTCTCCCAGCCCAGGGCTCACCCAGCTCACACACAGAGTAGGCGGCTGTGCTTGTCATGCCACGCAGAACGGGGCAAGCCGCAGAGGACCAGGGGGAGAGACACGGCCCCAGTGGCCACTGGGAGAATTCCCGGTCTTTCTTGTCTGTACAAGCTGAGGTGGGTGCACCCCACATCCCTTCACAGTCCAACCAGGGGAGGGAAACTGAGCATCTCAGAGGCTGGCTTTGTCTCTTAACCCTATGGTTTCTAGGGCTTTCCTGGGCGGCAACTGTGTGAGTGTGTGTGTGTGTGTGTGAGTGTGTGAGAGGCAGGCAGCCATCAGTTCTGCATCAGCGGGACTGCTCTGAGCTGATGTGTGGAACAAGAGGAGGTAGAATAATGAGGTGCCCACAAGTCACCAGGGAGAGAGAGAGACAAAGGGCCTGGGGACGGAGCTGCCGGCAGGTAGGGGTGGTTGGGAGGCCCTGGGCCGGAAATACAATACAAACCAATGTCATATTTGCATAAAGCGGAAAGCATTGAGACTGCCGTGTAGCAGGTGGGCAGGAGGCAGAGGTCGGAGAGGGTTGTACCCACTGCACATGCGCTCTGCTAGCTGGGCGACCTGTGTCCATCATCAGGTTTGGTCTCATCTCCCCACCTCTGAAACGTGGATGAAGAAGCACTTGCACCTTCTAAGGTGGCCAGGATGGTGCCTGGCAGACATGGGGGCTTCACTGGCAGAGCGAAGGCTGGCGGGCTCCCCGGTTTCTGATACTTGACAAAGGACATGAAAGCGGCTGGCGCCGTGGCTCACTAGGCTAATCCTCAGCCTGTGGCGCTAGCACCCCAGGTTCTAGTCCCAGTTGGGGCACCGGATTCTGTCCTGGTTGCCCCTCTTCCAGGCCAGCTCTCTGCTGTGGCCCGGGAGTGCAGTGGAGGATGGCCCAAGTGCTTGGGCCCTGCACCCCATGGGAGACCAGGAGAAGCACCTGGCTCCTGGCTCCTGCCATCGGATAAGCGCGGTGAGCTGGCTGCAGCGCGCCAGCCGCGGCGACCATTGGAGGGTGAACCAACGGCAAAGGAAGACCTTTCTCTCTGTCTCTCTCTCTCTCACTGTCCACTCTGCCTGTCAAAATAATATTAATAATAAAAAAAGGACATGACAGCATTGCATCCGGTGTGGGGACACCCTGGGTGTTTGCCAGCTTGCAAACAGCAGCCCCGCCAGGTGGGGTAAGAGGTCCCCCTTTTGGGACAGCTGAATGGCCTGAGAAAGCCATTCACGTGAAGAACAGAGGTCAAGTTCACGGGTTTTCTTAATTGCTGCTTTTCAAGGGTCGAAAGGTTTCAAAAGTTGACAAGGCCACAATCAATACAATCTTGTTTTAAAGGAAATCCATGAATTTTAAAATAGCATGGAACTCACAGATGAGCGAGTTGAGTCACCAAGCGAGGAAGAGGAGGCGCACAGGCCCCTAAAGACCCCACCCCCCCACGGCAGCTACAACCCGAGGAATCAGCCTCCTGACCTCCGCCGTCACATCGGCGGCGGGTGCCGACACAGCAGAATTACAGTAACAACTATGCAAAGCACTTGGCTTCTCCCCAGGACAAGTTGCCTTCTAATTGCTAAGGCGAGGAGAGAGAGCTGAGGCTGTAGATCCACGATAGGATGCTCTATTCTCATTAGAAATGCCCAGCCCTCTACTCTAGCAGCCGCGACTGTGCCTCGTGGCAGGCGCTGCACCTGCTGGACACACCGGGTATAGAGGGTCTGCTGTGAAAACCGGAAATAAGTTGTTGCAATTGCCGCTGTCTGCTTGTCAAGCATCCGGAGCCGGCGTGGGGTCTCACGCTGACTGTGGAGCACGGATTAGGCACACCCACGGGCAGGCTGCACGGCCACCCAGCACCCACGCTGCTTGGCTGGCTCCTAAGAAATGGCCATACTTGTGCTGTTTAACTGTAACGTGTGAAAAACACCTTTAGGGGGCTGGCGCTGTGGCATAGCGGGTAAAGCCAACGCCGACAGTGCCGGCATCCTATAGGGACGCCAGTTCGAGTCCCAGCTGCTCCACTCTGCTCCAGCTCCCTGCTAATATGCCTCGGAAAGCAGCACAAGATGACCCAAGTCGCTGGGTCCCTACATCCATGTGGGAGACCTGGAGGAAGTTCCTGGCCTCAGCCTGGCACAACCTTAGTCATCGGGGCCATTAGGAGTTTGGACCAGCGGATGGAAGATCTCTCTGTCTCTCCTTCTCTCTCTCTGTACTACCTTTCAAATCAATCACTCAATCTTAACCTAAAGGAGAAAAGCACCGTTAGGGCAGGTGTTTGGCTTAAGCTGCTGGTTGTGATGCCACGCCCCATATCAGCACGCCGGGGCTGGAGTCTCAGCTCTGCTCCCAGCTCCAGGCTCCTGTGAACGCACACCCTGGGGAGCAGCAGGTGATGGTTCCAGCAGGTGGGCCCCTGCAGCCCCTGTGGGAGATTCCTACTGAGTTCCTGGCTCCTGGGCAGGCTTCCAGCATGGGGCAGCCCTTGGGCTTCTGACCAGGGAGCCATGGACTTCAGGAGGACCAGGTGTGCTAAAAATAGTCCAATTCAGCAGAGGGGAGCGTGGTCTTTCCAAAATACAATACTGAGGGACGCATCTGGGGTACAGCCTCTAAAAACCCACCCTCACCCCCTGCCTTTTTTTTTCTTAAGGTTCTTTAGGGTACTTCCTTCTTTTTTTAAAAAGATTTATTTATTTTATTTGAAAGTCAGAGTTACACAGAGAGAGAAGGAGAGGCAGAGAGAGAGAGAGAGAGAGAAAAAGAGAGAGAGAGAAGTCTTCCATTTGCTGGTTCACTCCCCAGATGGCCACAATGGCCAGAACTGAGCTCATCTGAAGTCAGGAGCCAGGAGCTTCTTCCAGGTCCCCCATGTGGGTACAGGAACCCAAGGACTTGGGCCATCTTCTACTGCTTTTCCAGGCCACAGCAGAGAGCTGGATCAGAAGTGGAGCAGCTGGGACTCAAACCAGCGCCCATATGGGATGCCGGTGTCGCAGGCAGTGGCTTTACCCGCTATGCCACAGCGCCGGCCCCAGGGCACCTTTTAGTCTCAGCTGCTTTTCTTTGGCCGAACTTTCAAGAGTCACTTAGATCCTAAGGGCTGCCTGTGAGGGGAGCTCCCAGGAGGCTGTGAGGGCAGACATTTGTCCTGTGGAGACAACCGGTCCCCAGCAAGCTTCCCAAAGCTATGGCATGGGCCTTCGATAAGCAGCTAGCAACACTGTCTCTACCTCATTTTATTACATTGTGGATGAGGCAAAGGAAGGAGGAAGCCTCATTCAGGACATCCCTACGCAGGGTTATTTAAAACATGAAGCTATACGGGGCAGAGGCCTCAGAATCAGACTAAGCCCGGCACCAAAAGTGAATGGTGGAGGAAATCAAATTAATGCTTGACAAACCGCACAGCACTAAAATTAGGTAAGTAATGGATTTATGAAGTCAAATCAATGGTCCGGTGTGGATGGCTAATGGCTTCTTGTGTGTCAGGAATAAGAATAATGAGTTATTTGAAAAGTCTAAGCTGTAATAGAATTCACACGAGTTATCTTTTCTCAGGGCTAAAAAAGCCCAGGGCAAGGCTGGCCCAGGGCAGGCGCCGCTGGGTCCCACCTGCACCTCCGCCTCCTGCCTGAACGCTCTGCATTTGTCAGAGATTCGGTGGGGTGGGGTGCACGTGTGCTTCCTTCTTCACTTTACAACAGGCTCTGCTGATGGCAAAAGGATTTACTGAAAGCCTGCCCTACCCTCTCTCTTGAAAATTCCACTTCGCTGCCAACAGGAAGGTACACCTAGCTACTGTTAAGTTCCAGTGAGCAGACCTCTGGGGCGTGATGATGTTCAAGTTGAAAAACATGTAAATAGTTGAGGAGTTATAGCACACACAGTGAAGGGATGGGAGTGCTGGACGGCAGTGAAGACAGGAATTCTAACCAAGGATACAGAGCGTGTGGCCATGAACACGTCCCGGGTGTTCTCTGAGACACAGCGTGGTGATTCAAACAGCAGAGCAGTGTGGTGTGGTTATCAAAGCCCACTTCCTGTGGGCAGGTGCGGTGCCTGCATCCCATACTGTAGCACCTGGGTTCGAGTCCCAGTTCTGTGTTTGATCCCACTTCCTGCTAATGCATCCTGGGAAACAGCAGGTAGGGGCTCAAGTAGTGGGCTCCTGCCACCCAGGGGGGAGTTTGGGCCTGGCTGGGCCCTGGCTGTTGTGGGCATCTGGGGAGTGGGCTAGACAACAGGAAAGCTTTCAAACAAATCAATGAGATGGACAAGAAATAAATAAGTCCTGCTTTGTGTTAACTGATGGGAGTTGAACACAGTGACTCCGGGAAGGTACAGAGGACGTGGGTGCAGGCTGTGCATGGGGCTGAGTCGGAGCCCTCCTCTGCACCCACGGTGCTTCTGTTTCCCTGGGGCCTCGGAGGGGGACCAGGGAGCACGCTGTACACACCAGCCCCTGCACGCTCTGCTGGCGTCCTGAGTGGCCACCGGGGTGCCATTGAGCACGCTGCTTGATACGTATTAACTGCTTTCTAATTCACTCTGGGTTCACTGGCTTACAGGTTTACATATTGGTTAAATACATTTTTAAGACAACAGAGGTCTTTCAGCTTCAGATAAAATGTACCAGCCGTGAAACACCACATATTAAAATTTTAAATACTCAAGTATTAAAACTATTTTTTACAATGAAAGAATCAATTCAAAGTTAAAGAAAACTGAGCAAACAGGACACTGGTGTCTCTTCATAAGGTTTGCTTTGATTTCTCTTGGAGTTTGGTTACTGGCTGGGGTGAACCTTGTGATACGACTAACATTGTTAGGCCAACATCCCTACAGGCCGACAGGAGGGAGTGTGGACCACAGTTCGCTGTGGGGCCGTCACTGTAGCATCCTGACAGCCGCTCTTCGGCTAGAATTTCAACAGCGCGCTCAGGAATAATAGCTCCATGAGTATAGATGTATTTTATCACAAAGGTTTTTTCTTTTTGTAACACAGAAAGTTTTGCAAACTGCAGAGACAGCCCTATATTCTTTTCTCTTCAAAGTATGTATCAAATGTTCAAGAGAGAATGGCCCTTACTTTGCATGAATGCATTTTCTCAATTCTATTTTCTGGAAGAACTGAGAAAATATGCTTTCCTAACCAAAGGAAGGAATAAGGGTGAAGAGTACAAATCTCCAAAGACCACAGCCACGTGGTTCCCGCATTCCGGGAGGAGAGCACAGCCCCCCGCCTTTGGGTCTGGGAGAGCTCCTGGTTTGGCAGGGCGGCGCTACGAAGCACAAGGATGCCCTCTCTTTCCAGGATTTGATGTCAGCCGAGGCAATCCCAGCCCTAAGCTGGGGCAGAGGCGTCACGGGCGGAGTCCTCCAGGTCCCACACGGCAAACCTTGGCTTGAGGTGGCCACAGGTGGGTCTCAGTGCCATCTCGGGCACACATGCACCTGCGTGTACACGCCCACATCCTCATTCACTCTCACACCAGACACATGTGTGCACACACACACACACACACAGCACCCATGCCCCATGCAGGGACACAGCTGGCCACGACAGCAGCTGTTTTGGATGTAGCTGCCATCTGGCTTCAGGTAAGCAGACGGCCATCCCAACCTTATGTGATAAACAAAATCCATCTGACGACCTGGCAGGCGAGCCCCTGAAATGTCCCTTAGCTCAAGTTCGGGGTGTTGATATTTCTTGGAGATGGCCAAGTGCATTCTGCTTAGTCACAGATGCCACTTCTGTCTGTGACAAGCCCTTTGTCCTGCCTCCTGGTGTGGACACCCAGCTGTCTGAGGCTGCCCAAGACCACACTCACACTGTCAGTTCCGCCAACAGGCCGCCCTCTGCAGGCTGGGTTTATCCCTGGTCTTGCATCTCACGGAAGCATCGGCCATCTCCCACACCAGGATTTTCTGAAAGACCCCCACTCCACACCACACTCACACCCCACACACACCCATGTCCCGTGCCCTACAGCAACCCATTCTCGTGCACCATGATGCTCATCACACGTAACCACGTCATATGCACACTCCCCACCCCACAACCCTACACACACTCTGCCGACATAGATGCCCTACACACGTCAACCCGACACACACATATACACACACACACCCTACACCCCATGTCCCCTACACATACTCTGCTGACATCTACACCCTACACACATATGTAAACCCAACACACACATAAACCCCACAACCCTACACACTCTGCCAACATATATACCCTACACATCTATGTAAACCTGACACACATACATACATAAACCCCATAATCCCTACACACACTCTGCTGACATACACACCCTACACACACTCTGCTGACAGACACCCTACACACATATGTACACCTCACACACACATACTCCCTACACCCCGCAACCCTACACACTCTGCTGACATAGACACTCTACACACATATGTAATCCTAACACACACACACACACTCCCTACACCCCACAATCCTACATATACTCTGCTGACATACACACCCTACACACATGTAAACCCGACATAAACACACACTCCCTATACCCCACAACCCTAAATACACTCTGCTGACATACATACCCTACACACATGTAAACCCGACACACACACACTCCCTACATCCCACAGCCCCTACATATACTCTCTCAATATATACACGCTACACGCATATGTAAACCTGACACACACATCCTATATCCCATGTCCCCCCGACTCTGCTGACATTTACACCCTACACACATATGTAAACCCAACACACACATACATTCCCTACACCCCATAACGCCTACATCTACTCTACTGACATATACACCCTACACATATATAAACATGACACACATGCACACTCTCCACCCCACAACCCTACACACACTCTGCCAACATATACACCCTACACACATATGCAAACCCGACAAACATACACACCCCCTACACCCCACAACCACTACATACACTCTGCTGATATATACACCTGACATACATATGTAAACATGACACACAGAAACACACATAGCCTACACCCCATGCCCCCTAAACACACCCTATACACATACATACCCTATACCCCATACCCTCTAAACACTCCACACACACCCCCGCTACACACATGTACACATCCTACACACACAAACACAGTGTCACACACTCAGTGCCGATCAGTCCTGGCTCCACACCTTCCTGGATGCTCTGAAATGACGTCTTCAGAAAATTATAAGCTGGAGGATTTTTTTTTGCTACCCTACATAAACTATGATCTCTTTTTTGGTATATTTCAGTGGGATCCAAAGAGGCAAATGTATGTAATATTCACTTGAAACCAAGTCTGTCAGAGCAAAACGAAACTAGCTACTACTAGTTTTCCCCTTTTGAAAAGATTCTAAATGGTTTACATGTAGATAATAAGATACCCCCACATTTTTATCAAGAAAACACATTAAACAAAACACGAGACTGTATAAATGTGTACTGTCATTTCACAGCCTCCCTATCTCCACCCTACAGGAGAAAGGGGCACAGTGGGGTCAGTGCTGTGGCATAGTGCATAATGCCTGCAGTGCGGCATCCCATACGGGCGCCAGTTTGAGTCCAGCTGCTCCACTTCTGAACCAGCTCTCTGCTGTGGCCTGGGAAAGCAGCTGAAGATGGCCCAACTCCTTGGGCCCCTGCACCCACGTGGGAGACTGGACAAGCTCTGGGCTCCCGGCTTTGGATCACTGTAGCTCAGGATGTTGTGGCCATTTGGGGAGTGAACCAGAGGTAGGAAGACCTGTTTTGTTCTCTCTCTCTCTGCTTCTCTGAAGCTCTGCCTTTCAAATACATAAATAAATCTTTAAAAACAGAGAGAAAGAGAGAGAGAACAGGGCACTGCAAAACGCACAGTTTTCTGTCATCAATAGAAACCCTGAGTCACACGGCATAGTGTCACAGCCTCACCTAGGACACCCGCCACACTACACTGTGTCATAGCCTCACCTAGGACACCCTGTCACCCTGCACAGTGTCACTTAGAACACCCCATCACACTACACAGTGTCACAGCCTCACCTAGGACACCCCGTCACACTGCAGTGTCACAGCCTCACCTAGGACACCCCCACACTACACTGTGTCATAGCCTCTCCTAGAACACCCCATCACACTGCACAGTGTCACTTAGAACACCCCATCACACTACACAGTGTCACAGCCTCACCCAGGACACCCCATCACACTGCACAGTGTCACAGCCTCACGTAGGACACCCCCCACACTATACTGTGTCACAGCCTCACCTAGGACACCCTGTCACACTGCACAGTGTCACTTAGAACACCCCATCACACTACACAGTGTCATAGCCTCACCTAGGACACCCCATCACACTGCACAGTGTCACAGCCTCACGTAGGACACCCCCCACACTACACTGTGTCACAGCCTCACCTAGGACACCCTGCCCTGCCACCCTGCACAGTGTCACTTAGAACACCCCATCACACTACACAGTGTCATAGCCTCACCTAGGATACCCTGTCACACTGCAGTGTCACAGCCTCACCTAGCACACCCCATCACACTGCACAGTGTCACAGCCTCACCTAGGACACTCTGCCCTGTCACACTGCATAGTGTCACAGCCTCACATAGGACACCCCCCCACTACACTGTGTCACAGCCTCACCTAGGACACCCTGCCCTGTCACACTGCACAGTGTCACTTAGAACACCCCGTCACACTGCACAGTGTCACAGCCTCACCTAGGACACACCATTACACTGCACAGTGTCACAGCCTCACCTAGGACACC
>CM027388.1:132530187-132559257 GCA_015711505.1 Sylvilagus bachmani
TCACACTGCACAGTGTCACAGCCTCACCTAGGACACCCTGCCCTGTCACACTGCAGTGTCACAGCGTCACCTAGGACACCCCATCACACTGCACAGTGTCACAGCGTCACCTAGGACACCCTGTCACACTGCAGTGTCACAGCCTCACCTAGCATACCCTGTCACACTGCACAGTGTCATAGCCTCACGTAGGACACCCCCCACACTACACTGTGCTACAGCTATTACCTAGGACACCCTGTCACACTGCACAGTGTCACAGCCTCACCTAGGACACCCCATCACACTGCACAGTGTCACAGCCTCACCTAGGACACCCGTCACACTGCACAGTGTCACAGGATCACCTAGGACACCCTGCCCTGTCACACTGCACAGTGTCATATCCTCAACTAGGACACCCTGTCACACTGCACAGCCTCACCTAGGACACCCCGTCACACTGCACTGTATCACAGTATTCACCTAGACCTTGGACCTAACACCCACACGTCAATGACCATAAATCAGTTTTAAGGGGGAGAAAGGAAGGATGAGTTTTGAACTGAAAATGTAAAATAAGAGGGACCGTGAACATTTCGGGGCCCGTCCACCTGCAGCTTGTGTAAACCATGTGGATGGCTGTTTCTAACCCATGTCCACCTGCTGAACCAATGTCTGGGGCACAGGGAGCATGAGCAACACACAAGTGGAGGCTGCCTTCTAACAGCTGAGATCCAGAAACAACGCAGGACCAGGGAGCGTTTCAGTGCACTGTATCCTGGTCTTGTACACGGTGCAGCCTTCAACAGGGAGGCTGCAGAACACCCAGATACCCACTACCCACGAGGGACATCTCCATGACACTCCCGAGGCCTCAGTACACAGGTACACACCACTAACCGCAGTGAATGCCACGGGCAGGCTCAGGGAGCTGGAGGACCCTCCAACTCCACCGGCTTCTCCCACGTGCATGCTGCGTTCGCCCACTCCCCTGACTGCTGCCCCCCGCTGCCAGCCCGGGGGGCACACCTGGGCCTGGCATTGCAGAGCTAAGGCAGGGGCTTCAGGGGTATGCACTTTAAATCCCTCCCCAGAGTTCCTACAATGCAAGGCTTTCCTGCCGCAGGGCTGCAGCTGCCCGCAGTGCCCCGAGCCCATGTCAGGTTCAGAAAGAGGCACACAGAGTGTTCAGTTCTGTGGTTACAGTGCAAGCACTGAGATTGCGTTCCCCGAATTCAGTTGTCAAGAGGAGAAGCTGGAGTAGGAGCCGCAGGAGGAAGCCCCGGCAGCTGCCAATCACAGCCTAGGGTTGCCTGCACTTCTCCTGGGTGGATGCTAACATGCGCTGATGTGGCCATGGGAGCCTCTGACCCACAGCGGCAACAGCGTGTCCCTAACTGCTGCTCTGGTGTGGCAGCACCGTGAAGCCCTCAAAGTCCACGTGACACAGCCCGATGGCCAGGGTGCTGTGCAGAGGGACCTCCTGTCACCAGGAGCGGGATGAGCAGGATCTGCTTGGGCTGGGGACACTGTGTCACAGTCTGGGGAGCAGAAGGACATTGGGTGTGAGGGTGAGACAATTCTTGAGAAACAGGGGACGGCCCCCAGACAGTGCTGAGAGAGAAGGCAAACAGTGGGCTGGCAGGGAGTATGCAGGAGGCAGACTGCAGGAACCAGGAGAGACCAAAGCATGAAAGTCAGTCCTAGAGGAAGCAGACAAGGGGACCGGAACAGGAAAACCTAGCCCCATAATTATCCAAGAGCAGAGAGAGGGACGGCCGGCCGGGCGGGGCAGGTGATTGACAGGTGTACCTGGGAGCCCAGCTCCAGGCAGTTCTGACATGGAACTCAATTTCCAAACAAGGTTCACAGCCAAAAAAACACAGACTCAAGAGCACCCAACCATGCTGAGGCCCTGGGGTGGGGTTGGGGGCTGCAGCCACACGGCTCCCCTCTAGCTTTCTCCCACCCCATCCTCAGAGGTCTGTCTGATCCTGGCCCCCGCCTGCTGCAGGCCTGTTGGGCCTGAGGGCACAGGCAACTTCTCCAGTGGCTCTGTTCTCCCCGGGGTGCGGTTGTTGGTGGGAGGGATGCCTAGCATCCAGGGAGGCAGCAGAGAGAGGGCTGCTGTGAGCCAAAGGGCATGCCTGGTCCCCAAGTGGGCAGCAGCTGCCCTAGGTGTGTGGCATGAGCCAGTGGGCCAGGCCTGGCAGGACAGAGGGAAGACAGCTGTGGACGCTGGGGGTGGGGGGAGCTATATCAGGTTTGAGATGAGCAAGAGAAAAGTCCAGCTGGGCCTGGGAGAAAGACACGGCTCACAAGGGAAGACACCCCGAAGTGTAGCTGGCTGTCTCCCAGCCAGGCGAGACCAGGAAGTGCAGGGCGCCAGCTTGCTGAAGCGAGCCCCAGTCACAGGCTGGAGACGGTGGCAGAGCAGGGAGCTTCGGCCGCTCGCTGCACAGGATGGAAACCGCAGGGGAGAGAGGTGTGCTTCTGGTGTTTCCAAGAATGGCAGCCCCACTTCCTCTTGGCCCTTCCTGTGGATAACTGTCCGCAGTGTCTCCGGCAGCTGGCCTCTTGTACCAGAGGGTGGCAGCTTTCTCCAGGCCGGGACGTGCACACGGCACCCAAGTTCCATGGGGCATCTTCCTACTAGGAGCAGTGACACCTCACACATGCACACGCCTGTCACTATCCCCAGTGCCTCATGACAGCACAGGGGAGGGCTAAACACTGACAGATGAGGAAAAGTACATGCAGGGTGCCTCCCTGAATGCAATTCCTCCAACCACGAGAAAGGCCGGGAGAACCCTCCTCCCTCCCTCCTCTCTCCCTCCCTTCCTCCGCCCCCACCCCGCCCCAGGCCCTTTCTCAGCCTAAAACTTGCCTGCACTGGGAGACAGGCCACGGCCACGGGCCCCTGTGGGGTCACCTGCTGTTGCCACGTCACACTCGCACGGTCCCACCAAACACCGACACCAGGTGTTTCCGTCAGTCTTCACGGCTGTAGCCAGCCCGTGTGTCCAAACCAGCCCCCTCCACCGAGAGCAAGCGAGGGCGCAGCCCTGCCTATGTGCACCGCTGGGCCACCACGGCCGGGTGGGCCACCTCCTCCCGTGGACTCTCTCCAGTGGGTCTGACCGGGTCCTGGGTCCTAGCTCTTCCACCTTCTGGCAGCCGCCCCTTGCTGCCAGGCTAACCCCACGCTCTCCTCCCCCAGAGACGCCGGGCTGTCCACGAGAGAGAGCAAATCCTCGAGCTTGTCTTTCAAGCCCTCTGCACCCTGTTCGAGGTCTGCTCTTCCTCCTGCGCTTTGTATCACAGCCCCAGACAATTCCCCGCCCGGCCTCCCAACTAACCGGTCCCTCACAGTCTCAGCCCTGTCCCCCTGCTTTTCCTGGTGGGCTCTGGCCAGCCTACAGGAAGATCAGGGCTCCACTTCTGACCCCGGTCAGCTGAGGCCTTTGGCAAGTCACCAGACCTCCTGGGATCTGCATCCTCAGCTTACAACAAAGTGACCCCAATAAACGTCCCCTTTAGTTCCGTGAGAAACCCCGCCCGGCTCTTCCCCGAGCTCTGTGATGGCGAATGAGCCCGAGCAATCTTGTCCGCATTCTCCACCCCCGAGAAACTACCAGCAGTCACCACAGCCAGCGTCTGCTTCTCCCCGCAGACATAAACTGCAGGAGAATGGGGCTCTTGCTGCTTTGTTCGCTGTGAGCTCCCAGACACCATGTCTGGGGGGTAGCAGGTGCACCTCCCAGAGGCTGACGTGCGTGAAACTGCGGCTCTGTTCCCTTGTGAGCCGCCGGAATGGTGCTGCTGTGTTTGCCTTAAGAGTGAATGGTACTGGGGCCGGTGCTGGCTCAGTAGGTTAATCCTCCACCGGCAGCGCCGGCATCCCATACGAGCGCCAGTTCTAGTCCTGGATGCTCCTCTTCTGATCCAGCTCTCTGCTAACAGCCTGGGAATGCAGTAGAGGATGGCCCAAGTCCTTGGGCCCCTGCACCCATGTGGGAGACATGGAAGAAGCTCCAGGTTCTGAAACTCGGCGTGCTCTGGCCGTTGTAGCCATTTGGGGAGTGAGCCAGCAGATGGAAGACCTTTCTTTCTTTCTATAACTGTCAGTAACTCTACTTCTCAAATAAATAAATAAAATGTTTTTTTTTAAAGAGTGAATGATACTGATAATAACCACAATGGAACACTAGGATTCCATAGGACACATGGGGAGGAGGGGCGGTTGAGAGAGAGGCCGATGGGGCATGGCCCACCCTATGCAACAGAATGTGCAAATGCCCCGAGTTCTGAAGCGCCTCCGGAGCCTGCACAGCCCAGAGAGGGGGCTGATCACCAGCAGCCCGGCCTGCCAAGGGCCCTGGAGCTAAGGCCAGTGCCGAGGTACGGGCCTCAGGTCTTTCTGCCTAGAACATCACACTGGCTGTGGTGTAGGCACCGAGTGGAGTCGGGAGACCAGCGCCGAGGCTATGCAGCAGGTGCAGACGGGTGGTGGCAGCTGGGCTAGGGCGATGATGAGAGCAGCCAGAGAGGAGTGGGCACCATGGGATGACCCCTCTAGGCCTCTAGGGCGGGGTGGCCACCTGGACTCTGCGCTGGTGACGTGGTCTTCCACCTGCTGTGCCCAACACGGCAGCAACTACCACAGGTGGCATTGGTGCTGGTACAACTGGGGCAATGACTTTCAAATTTTATTCCATTTTCCTTCATGTAAGCAACCTATTGTATGGAACGGGGCACCTCTGGAGGGGTGTGGGTTTTAAAAAATTCAACGAGCCTTAAATACTGCTTGAGGGAGCCATTTGGTCACTATGACACACAGTAAGTGATGAGTCGTGATGTACACACACATGTAAGCCCATAGAGGATGGTTGTCTTCAACTAGGCTGTTTGACCTTTGCTGGTCTGTAGTGCCTCTCCGAGCCATCTGCTCCTCGGACCTGCCATTAAAAGCCAACCTCTCCTACAGGAAAGTGCAGGACAAAATCGCCATGATCTTGGGTTTGGCACAGTTCTCTTGGATACGACACCGAAAACACAGGCAACAAAGAAAATGTAATTTTAAGGGAAAAAAAATCTTGATAAATTGGACTTCATCAAAATGAAATACTTCTGTGCAACAGGGGACGCAGTCAAGACAGTGACAAGAAAACCCAGAGGATGGGGAAAATACCTGTACGTTTCACATGTGATGCGGGATTACAATTCAGAATATACAAAGAGCTCCTACAGCAAAAACCAAATGGCCCCAAATTAAAAATAAGCCAAAGATGAAGTACAAACGTCTGACAGACCCACGAAAGACGCTCACCATCATGGCTGCCAGAAACACGACCCCCAAAACCACAATGAGATGCCACTGCACACCCACTAGGACCACTGTTTTCAGGAAAATGCCATGGAGTGAGAGTGGGCGCCAACTGGACCCTCTGGCCACAGCTGAATTCCTCAGACAGTTCAATGTGGACTCGCCACATGTGGGATCTACAATTCCATGTCGAGGATCCACACCAAAGGACTGATGGCAGGGGTTTAAGTAGAGATCTGTAAACCTCTCTAGCTACAACAGCTACAAGTTAGAGACGGCCCGCATGTCCATCAACAGAGAAACAACATGTGGGCTCTCCATGCAATGGAGTATTATCCACTCATAGGAGAGAAGAAATTCTGGCAGTGCTGCCACATGGGTGAAACTAGAGGCCATCGTGCTGAGGGACATATGCCAGGCACGCCAGGACAAACAGGGCCTGACCCCACTTCACAAGGCCCGAGAGGAGCCACGTCCATGGAGTGGGATAGAGTCCACGTGCCTCCTCCTGCAAGGATGTGTGTGTCCACCAGCACTCCCCGGGGCAGGAACCTGTGAACCAGATCGGGCTGCTGCGCAAGGGGCCAGGAGCCGGACTGCTGGCCACACAGCCCCCCGCCATCCGGCACCTAGCACCACTGGGTAACTTGGTTCATGTATGTTTAGCAACTCCCAGCACACTGTGCATCAAGGGCCAGAGACGCACTGGGGCAATGCGATTCCCCGTCTGCAGCCCACCTCCGACAAGGTATGAGCCTCTCCCAAACAAACTGTGGGGTCTTCAGCACCAGCAGCCGCTGGCTGGCTGGGCCGTGTCTGCTCGGCACTGGGCAGCCTGGCATCTTGAGACCCTTACAGACCCTGGTTCTGGGTGGGAATGCTTCTGTGAACATGGTGACCCTTTCTCAACAGTGGGATTTCTAGGCTGGTCCGGGATGGGAGAGAAGCTGGGGGAAGGTTAGCCAATGGGATCTTAAAAAAATTATGTTGTGGCCAGCGCCATGGCTCACTAGGCTAATCCTCCGCCTCGGCACCAGCACACAGGGGTCTAGTCCCGGTTGCCCCTCTTCCAGTCCAGGTCTCTGCTGTGGCCTGGGAGTGCAGTGGAGGATGGCCCAAGTGCTTGGGCCCTGCACCCGCATGGGAGACCAGGAGGAAGCACCTGGCTCCTGGCTTTGGATCAGCGCAGTGCACCAGCTGTAATAGCCATTTTGGGGGTGAACCAACAGAAGGAAGACCTTTCTCTCTGTCTCTCTCTCTCTCATTAACTCTGCCTGTCAAAAAAAAAATAAAAAAAATTATGTTGCAATAGTAAAAAATAACTCTGGGCAAAGAGATTTCCAGGGCAAAAACTGTAAAAAAGTGAAAAAAAAGTATAATGTTGGGAAAATATGTAGGCTGAAAAAGGTTTTTTTTTTTTTTGTTTGTTTTTTTGCTGCATGTGAATGAAATGTAAGCCAAGCCCTTCAAAGAGAAGACAGTATGGTCCTTACAGCCGAATTCCAACGCAGCATAGACCTGTACCGGGCCGTCTCACAGCCTGCGACCCCTTGGCAGAGAGCGCGCCCGTCCACTTTAATCTCGAGCTGCATCATTGTCTGCTCGCTAATAAACTAGGCAGCGGACAGAGGAGCACTTCAATTGTTCCCAGTGTATTCTTGCAGCCTGCCCCGGGGCTGGGGCCTTAATCCCTGAGCGGCTGCAGCGGGGCCGTGCGCGCCGGTGTTGGGCGCTCCAAGGGCGCGCAGGGCGGCGGCGCGCAGCCCGGCTTTGCTTTGCGGAGGTATTCTTGCGGGGGCCCGAGCAATTCATTGCTTTTCAGAAAGGGAAATGGGAAGAAAGCCTGCACGTCCCGGGCCTGGGGCCTTTGATCATTTGATGAGCTCCGGGTCTGCAACGCTTCTCAGGCCAGACAAAGACGGGCCCGGCTGCACGGCACAAAACCCGGGCGGCCTCTCGGGGCGGCGGCCTGGGAAAGGCCCACCTCGCCGGCCGAGGGGCCGCCTGCCCTTTGATCTCTCCCGAGACCAAGGGCCCCGGGCCCCGGGTCAGGGGCTTTCACACCACACGGTCCCCCTCCTGGGGAAGGGGAGCAGGTCAGGAACAGAAAAGAGGGGTGACCAATCTCAGAAAAGGCCCTGAGCCTGCCCCCTCGGCCAGTTCCACATGGCTGACCTCACATTGTTGCACGCTGAGCCCCCACTTAAAATGGAATTTGACATCCCATGCTACGGTGGAGCCGGCCAATGGCCGCCTCGGTGCTCGGATGATTACGTCACCCCCCAACACACACATACACACACACACACACACACACACACACTCCACCCTCCCCTCCCAACCCCCCCCGCCCCCTCCCCCGCCCCGGGGTGGGGGGTGGTGGTGTCCCCAGGCCCGGGACTGCAAGCCCAAGTTCTACCCCATGGCCTCCGTCTGGGCTTCTTTTCTTTGCACAAGTAACTGATGTACCAAGGCTCGCATCTCGGCACACTGCGTACAAACACAGGAGCAGTCGGGTCCACACCCAAGTGAAAGGACCTGCATTATTCTGGGGGATACACCTGTGCATACCAGCGACCCTGTAAGGCTGGGGCGGGGGGGGGGGGGGGGGGGGAGGGTAGCTCCAGTTGTGCTGTTCTAAAGACCAAAGCTATTCCTGAACACCATCCCGAAGTCCTTGCGTTCATACATTCCAGCCACTAGGCTGAGTTAAAACAATATTTGTTGGTGTAAAAACCAATTTCCTTTTCTCCCCGGCAGCCAGCAGAGCCTGGAGCCATGGGGTGGGGGAGTGTGCAGAGCAGAGCTGGGGTTTCTGTCCCAGTGCGCGGTCATTCCATGCAGGCCGACAGAGGACCTGGCTCAGCTCTCTGGCGCTGGGGGAAGTCACCGACTACTGCTTTATCTCCCGTCAGCTTTACCCAGGGAGGGCTAAAGAGGTCGTCTACTCTACTTTTTTAGCCATGAGAAAACGGAGTAAGGAAAATGCCTCTTTTTAGAGTTGCTGCACTTGTGTGCAGTGCCTAGGCTCTCATCTACATAGTCAAGCTCTCTTATCATTGGGCAAAGGATGAAGAATGGGGTCTTCTGGAAGGTGGGGGCCTCTATACAAGCGCAAAGTTCCTAAAAACTGGAATTGAAAGATAAGTTGACTGTGGTGCAAAAATCTTTTTCAATCCCTACATCTTTTTTTTTTTTAATAATACATATTTTCCACCAACTTCTGGAAGACTGTGTGTGTGTGTGTGTATTGAGATAGAATGTTTATTTTCAGGTGGAAAAGAGACCCTCCATAGTGTTTCCGAGTCCCCTGGGACACTGACAGGTGCCACAAGGGAAACCAAGTGTCTCTTCAAGTCAGCTGAGCAAACGCGCAGGAGAGTTTACTCTCCGCGGGCTCCTCAGGCCTTTATCTGCCTATGCTTATCATGATCATGCAGGAGGCAGATTGGAGGCTCTTTTCCCGAACTCACTTGGCTGTGGACACGTTAGCGAGGTGACCTTGCACGTCTGGTGGCCCTTAGATCACTGTTTGAGACGTGCAGAGCAGCCCAACCCCCCACACTCACTTTTTGCCCAGTGGAACTGGGCCCCAGGGAGGGGGTTGAATGCTTTGCCCAAAGTACTGAAACCCACGGCGGGCGGGCCAACCCGGGAGCTGAAGGCAGGGCTGCGGTGCACACACCGCCCCTGTGTGGGGTGCTCCTTGCTGCCTTAGAGCCCTGGGGGGCCTTCGCGGACAGGGAAACTCCATTGGCACAGAGACTCCTGCTGGCAGGTGCCATCAGCAGACAGCGCCAAGAGGTGTGTTCAAGAGAGGTGATTTATGTTTGAGGACAATCACTACAGAGCCTTTGAGTGTGACTTCACACCTGCCTCCTATTGTTTCTGTAACAGCCAAGAGGGACCCACAGTAGTGTAAGGATATTCTGAGCTGCTGCAACATTACAGACCCGAAGTCTGCATCCCTTCGGTTCTGATGCTCCCATCATCACGCGGGTAACAAAAGACTCATCAAGGACCTACTATGTGCCCCGTGCATTCAGGCTGATCACAAAGGATGGACCTCAACAACCAAACACGCTGGCGGCAAATCACCTTAATATGATTCAGGAAAAGGGACCACAATGGGCTAATTTTTTTTTTCCCAAGGCCTCCTGCGAATATGACACCCCGCGTTGCCATAGCAACCCCATCCTGTCTCCGCGCCACAACAAAGCAGTCTCACCTTTGGCCATCTTATTGAGAACCATGTCAATCAGCACGTAGGTGCCGCTCCTACCGGCGCCGTCACTGTCAACAGAGGAGAGAACATGAAAACGCTGTCTGTCCACAGCCAACCCCAACACACAACAAAGCTGGCAACAATTTCTTTCTTTTATGCTTAAGTGGGGCCGGGGAGACTGTGAATCCGGGAGAGGGAGGAAGAAAGCGGGGTGAGGGGGTGGGTTGCAGGAGAACAGGAGCCTGTTAAGCCTCTGAACAGCTCTGGGGATTAGCTATTGTGTTCTGGTAGGTTTGTTTCTTTCTCTACCCCCTCTCCCTCTTTGACCAGGGATGTGGTAAATTTGGTCGGGGTGGTGGGAGGGGGGAGGGCGGGAGGAGGAAAGAAATAAGGAAATGTTTCAGTGTCGGGGCTGTTGATGTTCAAAGTATCTGCAAGACACTTTCTCTAGGACTGCTGGCCGACCCCTGGGGGCGGAGGAGTGGCAGGTGCATTTCTGGCACATGGTCCTGGGCTGGTGTGCGCCCTCCTGGGCTGGTGTACGCCCTCTTTAAGCATGTGTCCTCCCTCTCAGGGCTGCAAATCCGTATCCTCTGGTAACCACACTCTCTAAGAGCGCTCTGGCGTGGCTTCTTCTTCATCCCACCAGCTTTGCAACTGGAGTATTTACCATCTGGGCTAGAGGTGTCAAAACGTTCTGAATTATGTCTCAGCAAGAGGGCTTTCTAGGGGAAGGCAGCCCCAGACCCAGCCACCCAGCCCTCCTTCACAGGGGGAATGTGTGGAGCCATTTCTTGTCCCCTTGTGGGTGTTGTCACTGAGTCACTGGCGTTTGAGAGATGCTGTGGAAATTCCCACCCGATAGGGGCTTCTGCTCACTCCACAGCCACCTTTTAAGTGGAGAGCTTGCTACATTTCTACTCCTAGCAAAATCCAGTGTTGAAAAAGTCAATGTTTCCATTTGTAGAGGTCAAGAATGATGTCACCGGCAAACCATTGGGCTTTCAGCTTCTGATTTGCATACTGGCCCGTAATCCCAAGGACTCATGGGTAAGTCTCTCTTGCCAGGTTGGTCTCGTCACAGCAGAGTCAGGGTGGGAAGAAGCTGCATGTGGGAAGATAAACGTCGCACCCAGCATGCTTTGTTGCATCATCAGGTCAGGGAGGCAGCAGCAGCCTTGCCCACTGGTCAGTCTTCACCGTCCACTATACGTGACCAGGGGGGCGGGGTTTGCTGCTCAGTGTTTCCCTCACATGTCTCCCAGGGAGAGCACCTGTTCACATGGATGTTTTCAGATAAATCTCCCGACTAACTGTAGCATGTCTTGGTACACTGATGGGGGTGAAGGTGGTCTATTTTGGTTTTTGAGGCTAACAAACCCTACTCGTTTTTCATCTTCCTCTCTTATAGGCGGGCAGAAACCCACACGGACACCCAGACACGCCTGCTTCTGGATTGCACTGATACATTTGGCGTCTGATCTTTGGAGGGAGATTTCCTTTGTATTCCACGCAGAGTAGAGCATCCTATAAGAAAGTTCTAGAAAAATGATGGATGAGGTCTTTACCCAAAGTAGTTGGCCAATAAGTCCAGCAGAAATGGTGCCACGAGACTGGGTTTGCTCTGAGTGGGTCTCTTCTTACCGATGTGGCTTCTTACTTAACCTACTTAGGGATGTGGGTCATGGCATTTTTGCCCAGAGGCCCAGAAGCACCTGATACACTGGAGGTGGCCATGCCTCTGGTACTGGCAGGTTGTGTCTCTGTTTGGCAGTAGCCCTAAGCATTTTTTTTAAAACCTTGTCCCCAGGGCTCCAAACCTTTGCTAAGTGTACTGTTGGCTGAGACGATGCAATAGATCAAAACTGTTGTCTCCAAGTTTGTGTAGTGGCCTCTTGAGGGTTTCAGTCAAGACAGAGTGATAGGACAGGCAATGTGGAAATAGATTATCTCACACAGCACCCAGTGGCTTGCCAGCAATGGAATATGACTGGTGCAGCTCTTTCAGGAAATAAACACAGGCTTTTATTTAGTCAATAAATAGAAAAGCCTGGAAAAGTAAGTGTGTATCTTTGATTTCCTTTAAAAATGCCAGTTAGATGTATTCGTTAAGCAACCAGAAAGTTCAACTTCTATGTATAACTGTACAGTTTCTCTTTGAGGTAGCAAAAACTTCTTAATCCATGCTAGAAGTGGTACTTGCCTGCAATGAACAATTATGGGACAAGAACGGCCCCTGTAGCACTTGTTTACTTTTCTGAAATAAAAAGAGATATGAAAATTATAGTTACGGACTAAGTCTCCAGGTTAGCTAATAAGCCAAAGCAAAATGTCTGTATCTTTGAAACCATTTGGCAATAGCCTGTTTTGACAAACCAGAACAAAATTACACACACAAGTTCAAGGATTTATTTGTCTTTTCAATATTGAATTACCAGATTTAAAAGTTTTTACACTTTCATGATTTTTTTTTTTGCTTAAGACTATGAACTCCAGGTTTCTGGTTCTGCACTCCCTTCCTCCTGCTCCCCACCTTTCCTGGCCCTCTCCTCCACACTTTCTCTGACCTGACGTTTGGCTGTGATACGGAGTGTCTAGATTCTTGACCACATTTTTTGAGTTTTTCAAGTTATGCTTAAAATCCCTTGCAGGCATACTGGGACTTACTATCTCCGTATTGTCTACATACAGCATCTTAAAGATCCATTTGGACCTGACCCTTTGTGGCAAGGATATCTAAATTACAGAGAAACCTCAGGTAATTGCAAGACAAGTCTTGTTCATTTTAAAAATTCGAATGCACTTTCAAACAACAGCACTATGCAGACTTTAGATCAGGA
This sequence comes from Sylvilagus bachmani, assembly GCA_015711505.1. Classification (NCBI taxonomy): domain Eukaryota; kingdom Metazoa; phylum Chordata; class Mammalia; order Lagomorpha; family Leporidae; genus Sylvilagus; species Sylvilagus bachmani. The sequence continues at coordinate 132,542,561 of CM027388.1, forward strand.
GTTACAAAACTTGACACTGAGAATGTATTGAGGACGTCGTTAGATAATTCTTAATTAATTTCACTTTTTGTATAAGTGCCACGTTTTTATTTTCAAATCCAGCAAAATGACTCTATATGTTTATAAAGTACTGCAGAATTCTCAGCTAAATATTTGTATGTAAAGACAACAGCAAACAAGATCTCTGTTTATTGGGAGGGGAAAAAATGTGCAAGAATGCTCTAAACTGCCTTGTGTGAACTCCTATGACACGGGACATAAATTAGAAGTTTAACAAGCAGCAGTACAGAAAACGCTCTGTCCTCGGGCCAGGAATGGGAATCCGTTTCTTTGCAAAGGCGTGTCCACTTAGTGCGCAAATAGCCACCTGAAAGTGAAAAATGCAACCAGTGGATGCTCTGCTGTAAGCCAGCAGTGGGAAGGAGGCAAAGTGAACATCCAGGTGGGACTGTGGACATCGTGCAGCCAGAGACCAGATGGGTCTCTTTCTTTTTTTTCCTACTTCCACAGAATGAGGTCCTTGTGCCAGATGTCTGCACCCTTCAACCTGCATAGTGTAGTGGGGATCCAAGGGGCAGGCTGTAGAGCAGCCAGCCACAGACGGGCCACGTTCCAAGCCCCGAATCGCTCAGCAAAGTTGATCTATGGCTGCTCACTAGTCTGTGAGTGTATGCAGCACCTACATCTTGCAGCTCACCCAAAATGGAGAAGGCTCAGGCACATGCATCGAGCAAAGTGAAGGGACCACACGTCACCATGTCTGCCAGAGCCTTGCACTGTTTATGGTGCACACTGTGATGTTAAGGCTTCAGGGGATGGCGGAGAAAGCAAAAACGAACTTTTTGTAATCCAGAACGTCGTCTTGCTTGTTGGAGAATAAACCGATTGGAAAATAGGCTCACTCCTTCCTGCTTCTAAGATCTCCCACTCCTAACATGGGTTGTAAAGGCAGCATGAGCCCTGGCTTTGACAAACAGATCCATGGCACCTCAGCAGGGGCAACGGGGCCCACCGGTCAATACAGCACGTGTCTTCATGTGTGTGTGCATGTGAGTCAGCGTGTGCCTGTGTGATACGTGTTCATGTGCACACGTGCATGTGTGTGTATGTGTGACGTGTCTTCCTGTGCCTGTGTAGAATCAGGCGCTGTCAACCATCACACCAGATCTTGGGCGGCTTTACTTTCATAGGCCTTTGATCTGCCAGTAGGTTTTACTGGAAATTTCTCAGCCACTGAATCTTGCTAATGTGAGCGACCACAGCCGTACCTCTCCCCACTTTGTATTGTATTTCACCCTGGACAGTTCAGCCTGTGTCTTTAAAGACTGAACTCAACTTCTGCATGTCTGTATATATCAGTCAATATATATTTTTTTTCCTGAAGGGATCGAGCACATACAAAAAAAGTATGTTAAAAAAATAAACACAATAACCAGAGACCTTTCAAAACGCTGTACTGGTTTAAGAAAACACAAATATAAGAAATCAGTAGAACTGGAGTCTCTCATGTGTAGCTCCGTTCAGCTCCCTTTTGGGCAAAATGCAATAATACACTCTCTGGCTAAGAAACGTTGCAAAAAGGCAAATGACAGTAGTGGCCATCGCTTGCTCCTCCACTCCTGTAAATTCTGCCTTGGCTTTACGGCATAGCGAACACATCATTTTCTCCAACATACCGAGACTGGCTGCCCCAGCAGGCCTGAGGAAGGTTTCGTTGTAATTTTCATATCCATGCCAGCCCTGCCTCGTGACACAAGTATTGACAAACAACCACAAACAATCAAGGAGTCTCGCAGTGCGAACACACCGAGGTGGTAGGGTGTCGAGTTTTATTACAGAGAACCATGCGCTTGGAGCATTACAGTGTGAAACATCGCAAAGAGAAGAAGCAAAACCATTGCATCTTGAGCCAAAGCGTCCATCCCGTTGACCTAAGATGTAGACAGCAGATTATTCATGGAGATGAGCAAGGCACAGTGGTCTCATCTAACCAATCATCGGCAAACGGAACGTCTCCAACATCAAGAAAGATTGGGATCATGTAGACTTCGACAGGAGAAATCCACTGAGAAAGAATGATTAGTCATACAAACCAACCCACGGGTCCCTGAGAACGGACCACCAGGCAAACGGACAGCAAGCCAAGGTCAGAGGTCGTTAGAGGCTCAGAAAGGGGCTTCCCACATGTCCCTGCAGCACAGACACAGTTTCCAATGATCACTTTTGTGACTATGCAACTGGGCTCATATAACTAGCTGCAACATCACAAAAATGACACTGGCCACCGCTAATTAGCTGGCAAAGTAAGGGTTTGTCCATTTCTACAGTGAGCGGCGTTAGTGGATGCCATTGCACACAGCGAGGAGGGAGAGAGAGAGCCAGGGCGAGAGCGAGAGAGGTAGAGGTTTAAAAAAGCAAAGCCCTCACAGGTGATGCTAATTATCTCTTAGCTGTTTCGCTTTAAAGCATAAATGTGCCCCCTCGGGGCTCCAGAAACATGTAATGACAAGTCTTGGTGCCCGGTGAACGCACCAGGCCAGAGGGAGGGTGTTGGCGCTACTGTCCCCAGACGAGAAACCCTGTTGCCTCCCAGAGGCCAGTGTCTTCAAATACGCCATCCCCACTTCCTGGTCGCTGGAACCGGGGCATAGAAACGACCCATCAGCAACACGTGTCTAAGTGGGAGGCCTTCTGAGAATGGGGGCATTGGTCGCAGTCGTCCAGGCGATGCGCGTAAGGTGGCGCCTGGACTGGAACCCTCTGGTAAGCAAGGGAGGCTTGCCTGTTGGGACAAGACCTCCAGCGCTGTCTGGGGCTCGTCTTCCTTTTAATGTAACACACGGACTTTCTTGGGCCCTGGGGCAGCCCCTCAGCCCCTGGAGCGGGGGGATTTGGAGAATCCAATGTTTCTTCGTGATGAATTGTACACAGAGGGCTGGTGATGCATGTGTTGAGTTCCATATATGGATCCAGGCATGGGAACATGCCCACATGCATATATGCACAAACACATTGCAGGAGCAGCGAGACGGGCCTCGGGATGAACTGCCATCTCTGTAGCTACATCCGTCTCGCCAGGAGTGACTTTATTTGGAGATCGTTTTAGGAGATCAGGTACGATTTGTACGTAGCATATCTTTAGGAATACATTTATGCTGAGAAAATGTATATCATGGCCAGGCAATGAGGATGGCTTAGGAGGGAACTATGTATAGTAGCTGATTTATGATGCGTTCATGATTCTCAATCTATCTCTGCATCTAGGGGAGGGGACAGGGCACGGCCAGGGCTCGCTGAAGGTGACACCAAATTTGTGTCTCTCCTTGAGCTCCGGCACATGCTATCTGACCCAAAGAATGGTTCCAATGAGTATGTTTTCTTTTGCTTATCAAAGGGGGCTAAAAGGCAAAAGAAACGGTGTCACGATACACTGGCGAATCTCTCACACACAAGTTCAAGAAATTCAGAGAGAAGTCTGAAACTCCACCTTCATGGCAATACTTGCCTTTCAACCTCCCTTGAATGACACAACAGTAGATTCAAGGACGAAAAAACTGTTCAGATACAAATCACTTTAGGGTGACCCATTACACTGGATTCAATCCCAGGCTACCCTTGTCATTGCGTTCTTTGTTGGGATGTTTATCTGTTTCCCTTCATGGGTAGGATTACATACAAGGGAAATTCTAGAAAACCTGGAATGGGCATCGATGGTGCTGGGGCTTCACTCTGGGGCTCTCTGCTCATTTACTGCCATCAACCAGCCCACACCAACCAACCGTCACCCCTGTACAAGCAGAGCTTCCGTCTTCAATTTTGCTCTTCCTTTGCATTGTCAATATCTTCCTGCAAGGCCTTTGCTTCAACAGTTCAATGACTACACTTTTAACACAGGACAACTCACCACGGGGTGGGTGACTGACTTCAGCAATGATGGAGAAAAAAAAATGAATATTCAAAAAAAACCTGTCAGTTTCAAAATCGCACTAAAAATACATACAGCCATGTGCTAACTACATCTAGGCTTCCATCCAAGATTACCCATTTTTAGAAGCTGGGCTTACGCTTGTTCAAGCGCATCCTCATATGCAAGCCGATGAGTATCCAAACCAAAAAAATCTGGGCTCTTATTCATCGATATTCCGTGAAGTATAAACTCTGGGGCTTTTGGTCCGTGGAAGAACGTGATGGAAAAGAATGGCTGTAATCCCACCGTTCTAAGAGGCCTAACTCCCCCGCACATCTTTACATCATTAAAGCTAGAAAGTACAACACCATCAGGATGTACAGCTAGAGTGACCCCCCTCCCCACCCCCACCCTCTCCCCACCCCCACCCTGTCTTTTCCTTCTCCCTCCGGTCCCCCTAGTTATACGCAGGTGGTACATTTCATAGCAAGGGGCGTTATCAGAAACAAGGACACTGGGCATGCACTGTGCCCCCCTCTCTCTGACGTCCGCTCTCTGCGGCGCTCTCCGGCCAGCTGGGCTGTGGGTTTTACCTGCGGAAGTCCAGGAGAGGCCTCGTGGAGGAAGGGACTCCCTGGTCATACCAACTCAGGAAGTGGAACTGGGTCACCGTGCGCGTCTCGTTGGTCTGCAGGTTCTTCAAGTAAAAGCTGCGCACCAGGAAGTCCTCGCACCAGATGTGCTCAGAGACCAGATTGACCTGGGAGCAGGAAGGACGAGAGGGAGAGAGAAGCAGCCACAGGCACCATGAGCGGAGAGAGGGTGACAAGTTCTCCATGCAGCTGTAGGTGGACTTGGCCCCGTCCCCTTCTCAATCTGAACTCAGTTCACACAAAAGATAGCACTGTGTGTGTGTGTGTGTGTGTGTGTGTGTGATGCCACTTAGTGGCTTGAAAATCACACAAAAAGGCTGCAATCCAAACCTCTTCTAGCTCTTGTCTTTCACATCTCTAAGTCAGAAATCTTCAAGAAAAAGAAATGGAGGGGACCGGCGCCGTGGCTCACTAGGCTAATCCTCCGCCTGTGGCGCCGGCACACCGGGTTCTAGTCCCAGTCGGGGTGCCGGATTCTGTCCCGGTTGCCGCTCTTCCAGGCCAGCTCTCTGCTATGGCCCGGGAGGGCAGTGGAAGATGGCCCAAGTGCTTGGGCCCTGCACCCACATGGGAGACCAGGAGGAAGCACCTGGCTCCTGGCTTCGGATCGGCGCAGTGCGCCAGACGTAGTGGCCATTTGAGGGGGTGAACCAACAGAAGGAAGACCTCTCTCTCTCTCTTTCACTGCCTAACTCTGTCAAATAAAAATTAAAAAAAGAGAAAGAAATGGAGAAAAAGTCAGCTTTCAAACAAAAGCACCAATGTAGGTACATATTCTGCTAAGTGGTTCTACTCCTACTGAAATTCTGCCCAGGGTGGCATATGCCTGGCGCGGAGCAGAGAAAAACAAAAGACCCATCTAGCGACACGGACGTGGACCTGAGTTCAGTCGCTTCTCACATTCGAGCCTCCTGTCTGGGACAAAAAAGCCACAGTGCTGTGACGGCGGGCCCACACGTAAGCTTCTACCAGGCGTCCTACTGTGGTCTTTGCATCCTGACCGACTGTAATGCAAAACAGAAGCCATGGTACCTTCCGGTCCTTGCTGGACTGCCCAAGTTTATCCCTGATGCGGGTGGGAGACCCGGTGAGAGGAATACACTTGTCGGCGGGTTCTCCCCGGATGAAAAGGTCGGATGCCACGCATGCACAACTCCGAGCTCAGCCACGGGGAGGCCACGTGGCTCAGACAAGGAGATGGATAAGCAATCAGAATAATAGCGGGGTTCTTGTTCACAATGGGCCCTTCCTAAAGCCCTGGGGCACAGGGCCTGGTCTGCCCTGGGAGGTGAAGTTCCCAAAATACTGTCAGCACTCAGACTGATGACATTCTGGAAGATTCTGGAAGGGACAAGGACAATACCACTGCAGAATCCAGCTCCCTCCCACCTCCCCACCCCTCAGCCAGGCACAGGGTCTGAGTCTCTACTGGCAGTGCGAGCCTAGAACTCCCTGAGGACAGCAGGTATAGTCGCCAGCCTCACAGATAGGCCTGCCGGTGGCCTCTCTGGGCAGCCCTGAGGACCAGGGTGCACCGCTCCTTGCCCCAGGTGCCGTCTAAGTACCTCATAGACGTGGTAGAGGTTGGAGCCCTCGTCGGGCCAGTAGTGGTAGCACTGGCGGACGCCGTTCTCCGTCAGGGGTGTCAGCATGACAATCACCACGCAGCCGCTCTCCCACACCATCTGCAGACAAAGAAGAGCCCGTGGCCACAGCGTGACTGCCTTGGCACCGCGTGGCACGCGCGATCTCTGCACTCAAGAGACACGGCCCGCATCTACTCCACTCACAGGAAACCCAATTCGTTTTCATTAGACGCGTGTCCTCCGCAGCTGCCCACGCGTGTCTGGATACACCAGCTCCAGAGTTTGCATGTTCCATGAAACATTAAAAAAATAAGTCCAGGGAATGCATTCTGTATCATTGGCCGTGCGTCCGGCTGCATGGCTTCCTAACTTGCTATCTGTAAGGGACGCTTCGTGCAGCACAGAGCAGAGCAGTGGGCAGGCAGGCTGGGCCCTGCAGGAAGACGCTCACCTCTCCCAGCCAGGCAGATGGAAACGGGCCCAGAGCCTCCTCTCCCGGGGGCTTGTCGTTAGATTTTGCACGGCCCGGGAAGCTGTCCGCCGTGCGAAACTGCTCCCCGCTCAGACGCAGGCTCTGAGAGGGTGCGGGAAGCGGCGTTTTCACCGCCCGGCTTTCATGTCCTTAGAAACTATCCCAATCCTTCTCAGAGCAAGTCCAAAACGGCTTCAATAATTCATGGCAGCCACATGGCACACACAGCCCCCGGGACACATGGGGGAGCCCATGGAGGCACATTCACACACGCGGGAATGACAGCGGCACTAACGCCGTCCAAACGAACTCCTCTGCGAATACGACTCGACACTCGGTGGCCGGAAGCCGCTGTCCTGACACTTGCAGCGTAATGACCAAAACGCACGGATTCTCCCGGGTCCACTGATGGGGCGTCTGCAGATTGCATTCGCACACTAGATTGCAGAAGGAAGAGAAGTCTGCTTTTGCTGCAAACAGATATTTATCAGCAACTGCATTTACATGGAAATCTGGTATCGAAGACAGCTTCCATTTCTCTTAACTACTTGTGCAGATACCAAAAATCCAGTTAAGTACTTATTACTTAAAAAAAACCATGAATCCTCTGATCTAAAATGTTTTCTCATCACAGTTCTTAGTTCCCCCTTCAGATGCGATTTTAAAAGTCAGACATGTGCATGGTATTTAATATTAGCATTATTCCCCTGTGATAGGGAGCGTGAACCCTCCTAAGGCACCTCAGTGTGTGCCACCGATGTTGGAATTCAGTAGCAACCACTGATGTATTTACAAAAACATGGAAAAGTGGGTACGAACGATGCTCCAGCCTCCCCACGCACTTGCTCTCTCCTGGGTGGCAATCCCACAACAAGATGAGAATTCAAGGCATGGCTCTGACTTTCTCTGGTTTTGCAGCCTGCTCCGCCCAGCTGGCACCCCCCTCCCAGAGCCGTTTAACTCGTCTTTGGAAGGTGCAGAAGCTCACGGAAGCCATTACGAAAATGAGGAGAAACACAGATTTTATGAGTGTAATAAAAACACAATGATCCAGACCATAAACTAATCATCCGGCACTCTGCTTGTGCCGCCCAAGCGTGACATTACGGGGCCCCCTCGTTTCAAGTGGGGTCCTCGCAGGTTGGCAGCCTCTCTCATTGGCTCCCACACATGGCGCGCTTCATCACGGGGAGCCGGCCCGGCTCTCCGAAGATTTGGTGAAGATGAAATCCAAAGGAAACTTAATTTAAACAAACAATCGCAAAGGCACTCGGGGGAATCATATTTCTTTTTAGGTCACCGCGTGGAAAGGCAGAGAGCAGAATTTACTAAATCAAACAAATGCACAGCCTGACTGTGCTAGTTGGCGTTCCTTTGCACCGTGCGTGGCAACCTGACTTAGGAGGGAAGCCATGGCACTGCGCTGTTTCCTGCTCTCAACCACAGGACCCACCCAGCCTAACTTCTGAACACACAGGAAAAACTTGAACTTGGATTTTGGCAGAAATGTAGGATATTAGTAAAAATTGCAGTCAACTAAGTTTCAATTCCTCAACAGGCAACAGTTTCACTCTTTTCCTCTTCTCTGTCCAGTGAGATACAAGAAAGGCGCTATTTGCTGGCAAATCTGAGAAATCTACAGCGTTTCTTTCTAGCAAGTAAACCAGTGTCCAAGAATCCATGTTCAGTCTTAATGCAGTCCATCAGAATAGGCAGTTGACAAAACTCAAGGTATGGACTGGGGTCGACGCTGTGGCGCAGTGGGTCAAGTCTCTGCCAGCTTCCCATATGGGTGCCAGTTCAAGTCTCGGCTGCTCCACTGCTGATCCAGCTCCCTGCTAATGGCCTGGGAAAGCAGTGAAAGATGGCCCAAGTCCTTGGGCCCCTGCACCCAGGCAAGGGACCCGGAAGAGGCTCTTGGCTCCTGATTGGCCCAGCTTCTGCTGTTGTGGCCATTTGGGGAGTGAACCAGCGAATGGAAGATCTCTCTCTGTGTCTCCCCCTCTGTTTGTAACTCTGCCTCTCAAATAAATAAATTTATCTTAAAAAAAAAAAAAAGAGACCTGGACTTTCAGATCCCAGAAATGGCAATTTCTAGCACTATCTGTTTAGTTAAGTATCAGAGAATACAGCATTTCCTATCGTCACATTGAACACCTGCGAGGTGTGAGGCATTTGACTGGAGGCTCAGGAGGACACTGGCAATGCCTGGTGTCACTCAGGACCCCCTGGGCTTGCAGACTTAGCGGGGATCACGCTTCCCAGACAGGAAGCACACGAGTCTATCCTGGATCAGACACAGTCACCAGTGTGAATTAAGAGTGAGCCTTAAGTATTTTATCTCGAGTGGCACTGTGCTTTGGAGGAGAATTTGAAGATGCACGTTTCCTTCCAGATGCACCTGCACCACTCTTTGTAACGTCCACCCTGTAGGCTCAGGCTGCTGGGAACACTACGAACTCTGCGTGGCTGGGGCGGGGGAGAGGAGCTCTGGCGACTTGGGGGCGTGTATTCTTCCCACCTCTTCCAGCTGCAGGAGAGGAAGTGTTGAGCCCAGTGGCGCTCGGCTGTCTGCCATGCCCTGTGACTCCACCCCATCCGGAGTCACTCACACCAGGAAACACGTGATGACGACAGCCGAGGTAACATGGAAGGGCGTTTTCTTGATAGTTGCTCAGCAGCAGGCCAGCAGGAAAATTAAAATTAAGTGATGTGAAATGCATACAAGTGGCTTATTTGCTCCAACTCGATCTACCGATGACTGATTTCATTGGAACTCTATCAGCGCTGGGGTTGTGGCACGGTGAACTAAGCTGCCACCTACAATGCTGGCATCCCGTATCAGAGAGCCAGTTTGAGTACCGACCACACCGATTCTGACCCAGCTCCTTGCCGATGCACCTGGGAAGGCAGCAGCAGGTGGCCCAAGTACTTGAGTCCCAGCTGCCCATGTGGGAGACCCGGATGGAACTCCAGGCTTCTGATTTTGTCCTGGACCAGCCCTGGCTACTATAATCATATGGACAGTGAACCAGTGGACGGAAGGTCTTTCTCTCCCCCACCTCTCCATTTTTTTCCTCTCCCCAGCCCCTGTCTGCCTACTTCACTCCCTCCATCCTTCTATTGCTCTTTGCAATAAATAAAATAAAATCTAAAAAAATAAACAAAAAGATGGCATTGCTCTTTGTTACTGGCTGAATTGTGCGTCGTCCCTAAAAATTAAGGTAAAGCCCTGACCCTTGGCATCCATGAACATGACCTGATTTGGAAACAGGACCACTGTGGCTGTGATTAGTTAGGATAACTCTCTGTTTGATGGGCATGGGTCCTAATCTAACGTGAAGTCCCTGTGAAGTGTAGGCACCAAGGAGAAGGACCGCTGCAGACCTGCAGAGACCGAAGCCATGAACACGGGGCCACCAGATGCTGGGAGGGGCAGGAAGAATCCTCCCCAGAGGCTTCGGAGGGAGCCTGGCCCGGCCCTGACAGCCATGAGGAATCCTTTCAGCTGGTCCAAGCCCACCTTGTTACATGGTACCTTGTTACATGAGGCCCCAGGAAACAAATACACCCACTGATCCATCACCCCCTATCCATCCATCGCACTTTCCAGAGGTGCTGGAAATGTCAACCCCATCTGGTTTCATATGAAAGTGAACTGATGCAGACGGAAACACAAGGTCTTTAGAAGCACCCAGCAGTCATTTACCAGTACCAAGCATTTAAGTAGCAAACAAAACCAGATAACCTGATTGAAAAACGCACAAGGAATGTCAAAAAATGATTTTTTTCAAAGAAGACATACAGACGAACATAAAGTACATGAAAATGTTGTCCACATCACCAAGCATCAGGGGAATGCAAACCAAAACCGCAATGAGATGCAGTTCAGATGGCAACCAGCAGGCTCACCGGAAGACAGCAAGTGCTGGTGAGGATGCCGGGATCGCGCATAGGTGCAGCCACTGGAAAACAGGGTGGCGGGGGGTGGGATGGGGTGGGGTTCTCAAGAAGCTATAAACATGGCTGCTGTATGGTCCAGCAATCCCACTCCTGGCTGTATACATCCAAAGGAAGTGAAATGAGTCTGCCCAAGTGACATCTTCACCCCCATGCTCATCGCGACAGTATTCACAGCAGCCACGCTATGGCTACCAGGGGGTGAGGGCGAGTGGGGAGGGATTGGGGGCTGCTGTTCAGTCCTGAGAGGAGAGCATGGTGCCTGCAGCTGAGTACGGGAGACCTGCTGAAGTTCTGCATTGCACACACAAACAAGCAGCCCTTATGTGAGCAGAGGGACATGCCAATCAGCTTAACTGTAGTAGCCATGTCTCTCTGTACCATGTGTTAAAACACCGGGTTGTGCACCTGAGATGTACTTCATGATGGAGGTACAACTCTTTGGAAGCCCCAGTGGGTCCCGATTAGAGGAAAGAGGACCCTGGGACATTTTCTGTAGAAAGCAACCCGATTCCCTGCGATGGAACACTTCTCGTCCCGCCCCTACACTTCGCGTGATGCATCCCTCCCTCCCTCGGATTAGTCGTACCTACATTTTCACAACTTACTCCAGCAGAGGGTCATCTCCTTAAAGACCACATCCCAGCCTGGCTGCTAGACTTTTTTTTTTAACCTTCCAAGGTGTCCAGCTTGATTTAGTACAGTGATGCTTGGTTGAAAACAATGCACTTATTTTTTTTTAAAGAGACCATCTGAATATCTGCGTGAAAAGAGGTAACTCACAGAAAACACCACTGAAGACTTGCACAGTGGAAGCCCTCCAAGGATCTGCTTCCTTCACAGAAACTTGCTTTCTGAAAAATAAGCTTACTAACTGTTTGCACGAGGGCTGAGGCTGTGTCTGTGTAGCTGGCCTCTTCCAGCAGCGGGGAGGTCTCCCCGTCACCCTGACTGCACGGGTCACTTTTGTTGGCAATCCCTTCCTAAGGTTGAACAGAGGTCAACCTGAACCCTGTCATGCAGAGACGACATTGAACACGAGGACTCAACTGAGGCGCAAGAAATCTTGCATTTTACTCCTGATGAGGTCATCGACATCAGGAAGCTGTAACTATGGTAACTCAAATAGATTTTTTTTTAAATGGTGACATCTTTTGCAGTGGAGCCCCCCTGGTTTGCTCTCACCCTGCCCAGGGGACAGTTGAGGCCGGCGCCGTGGCTCACTAGGCTAATCCTCCGCCTGCGGTGCCGGTACCCCAGGTTCTAGTCCCCGTCGCGGCGCCGGATTCTGTCCCAGTTGCCCCTCTTCCAGGCCAGCTCTCAGCTGTGGTCCAGGAGTGCAGTGGAGGATGGCCCAAGTGCTTGGGTCCTGCACCCGCATGGGAGACCAGGAAGAAGCACCTGGCTCCTGACTTCGGATCGGTGCAGTGCGCCAGACGTAGTGGCCATTTGGGGGGTGAACCAATGGAAGGAAGACCTTTCTCTCTGTCTCTCTCTAACTCTGTCAAAAAAAACCAAAACACACAGTTGAAGCCTTTGAGGTGCTGGTCTTACTGGAGTCACATGCTGTATGTCAATCTACAGCTCTGGGACGTGGCCATTTAACCAAAGGAATGTCTGTTGTGTCTTCTAGGTTGACTCCTAACACATCTACCTTTTTATTTTTTTCGTCAACAAGTACATCAGCATGGAATTCGCTGAGAGAGAATACGATGGGTAATGTAAGCCAAGGTACAGTTAGCAAGACTGACAGCAGGTGCTGATCTCCGGTGGGCACACAGGAAGGGAAGTCCACCTCTGTGGCTGTTATCAGACAACTGTGTCCCCAGTCCACGGCTACTATCTGAGAGCTGATAAACAGCCACAGTCACCTCTGGATTTCTTTCCTGTCAGCAATACTTGTGCCCCGGTAGAAACTAGAAAGCATAGGGCCGGCGTGGTGGTGCACTAAGTTAATCCTCCACCTGCATTGCCGGCATCCCATATGGGTGCCGGTTCGAGTCCTGGCTGCCCCACTTCCAATCCAGTTCTCTGCTGTGGCCTGGGAAAGCAGAAGATGTCCCAAGTGCTTGGGCCCCTGCAACCACATAGGAGACTTGGAAGAGGCTCCTGGCTCTGGATCAGCTCCGTTCTGGCCATTGCAGCCATTTGGGGAGTGAACCAGCAGATGAAAGACACTTCTCTCTCTCTCTGTAACTCCACCTCTCAAATAAATAAATAAAATCTTTAAAGAAGAGAGAGAAAGGGGCCGGCACTGTGGTGCAGCGGGTTAATGCCCTGGCCTGAAGCACTGGCATCCCATAAGGGCGTCGGTTCGAGTCTCAGCTGCTCCTCTTGCAATCCAGCTCTCTGCTATGGCCTGGGAAAGCAGTAGGAGATGGCCCAAGTCCTTGGGCCCCTGTACCGTGTGGCAGACCAGGAAGAAGCTCCTGGCTCCTGATTGGCGCAGTTCTGGCCATTGCAGACATTTGGGGAGTGAACCAGCAGATGGAAGACCTCACTCTCTCTTCCTCTCTCTGTAACTCTTTCAAATAAATAAAATAAATCTTTTAAAAAGAGAGAGAAAGCATCTAAATGACAACTATTTCTCATTTTACTGGAAATCAAGTAAGAGTTCTTTTGCAAAGATGCCACCGCCTGCTTGTTGGCCATGCGTATCCAGCGTGGCTGGGTGGAATGCCCACGTCCTGGAGGGGTTCCTGTAGCTGTTGCATGGGCACAGGGTAGACGTCCTCTCACCCATCCTTGTGCCATCACGGTGGATCTGTGTACTGTCAGCCGGTTGGCAGGTATGGAAGCCACCTGGGGGCACCCCTTAGACTCACAGCATCTTCACCCTGTGCTCATGTTTCAAATTCAATATGCATATTTTTTTCCTGAGATAGAAGTGCTCTTTTCCTTTCCAAGGTCAAGACCTGATATAAATTCATCAGATCCAGTTGTGAGGCAAGAGAAGACGAGGAAGAGGGGGTGAGAGGAGGCAAGAGGAGGAGGAGGAGGACCGGGAGGCTGCTACCACGTATAAAGGCAAATAGCCGGGATGGTTCAGCTGTGAGCCATATAAACCAGTTAAGAAAGCAACACACACACACACATCCACATATCCAACGCTAATTCTAAATTCCCAGGTGCATGGCAAGAGAACACAAGTCCTTGACATTGCAATGGCCACCAAACGTTGTCACGAAATAACTTCTCCCGAGGTCACTCTTCCCAAAGTCCCAATTTGAAATGAGGGAATCGTCAAAAAGTTCACGGAAAATGCACATTACGCACAAAAGATGCACAGATTTCAATTTTTTTTGTTTTGCATCAGAACTAGGCTTTTCGTCCCATTTTTACACAAACTCTGGTAATCTGACAACAATTGTCTCATTTTTAAAGGGCTGTGAATTTAGGTAAAGCAAATCCAGCAAAGCTAAATATCTGAAATCAAATATCCTGGTGGCTAAGGTACATATAAATCATGGAAATGAAAATCAAGTTTTTCCTAAGAAACGAACTATTCTCAATTCTTGTGTTTCCTTTTATCAAATAACGCGCCTTAAAATTGCCCACTCTGGAAGTGAGCAAGGTTCCTAAGTAAATTTGCCCCTGCTTGCCTCCCACAATTTCCCAACACTCCAGAAACTGTAAAAATCTCTAAGCATTTCTCTCTCGTGTCATCCGAGAACATAACGGGATGAACAGCCAAGCTGACAAGTATGCAGGAGCTGAGCGACTTGGGGAGATTTGAGGGCTCTCAGAGCCAGGTCACTGGAGTGGCTCCATAGCCCAACCAGAGCTCATGCCTCCCGGCTGGCATGGTCCAAGGAGGAGCAGAGGCCACGGGAGGCTGGACCTGTCCAGGAGGTGCAGCAGCATCGGGTACTGTGTGCACAGTCACAGAACGGTCATGAGCAGCCGAAGGCCCACTGGCTGCCTCTGGCAGAACACATGCCTTCTGTAAAGGACTAGAGCGCACATTTTAAAAATTCAGGGACCGGCACTGTGGCATAGTGGGTTAAACATCTGCCTGCAGTGCCGGCATCCCATATGGGCGCTGGTTCAAGTCCTGGCTGCTCCACTTCTGATCCAGCCCTCTGCTGATGGCCTGAGAAAGCAGTAGAAGATGGCCCAAGTCTTTGGGCCCCTGCACCCCACGTGGGAGACCTGGAAGAAGCTCCTGACTCCTGGCTTCAGATTGGCCCAGCTCCAGCTGTTGCAGCCATTTGGGGAGCGAACCAGCGGATGGAAGACCTCTCTCTCTCTCTCTCTCTCTCTCTCTCTCTCATTTGGGGAGCGAACCAGCGGATGGAAGACCTCTCTCTCTCTCTCTCTCTCTCTCTCTCATTCTCTCTGTAACTCTGCATCTCAGATAAATAAATAAATCTTAAAAAAAAGTTCAGTGTTGTGGGGCCACTGTCCCCCATGGAGGCCTTGCTGGGGTCATCCAGCTGCTCCGAGGTTTGCTTCTCGGGGATGCCGATGGGTATCCCACAAAGTGACTGTTTCTGGTGGAGGCAGGCAGCCTGCACAGCGATGGGGGCACCCTATGGAAACTGAGGCACCCATTGTCTGGACCGGTGCTGATGGCCACACGGCAACCACACACACAAAGCCCTGGGCCAGGGCTGTGGGTGGCTCGGGCATGGCAGACCCACGTGGTGATAATTAGCGCTTAATTGTTGCTTCTGATATCCTGCCTAGTTCCCCACCGGGTGGCCAGCACTTGGAAGGAAAGACTTCTACGTTCTGTGGGTCTCCCAGAGCACTTCCCTCAGGATGGCTTCGTAACCAGAGGAAGAACCATGATCGATGGACATAACACCAAGCTTTGTTTCAATCAAGCCTATATCACTCCCTGGAGGAGGAACCATGTTTTCCACTAGTTAAGACTTCACTGTAGAATACGTTTAGAAAGTGAAAACCATGGGGCTGGCACCGTAGTGCACTTGGTTAATCCTCCACCTGCGTGCCACATCCCATATGGGCGCTGGGTTCTAGTCCTGGTTGGGGTGCCGGATTCTGTCCTGGTTGCCCCTCTTCCAGGCCAGCTCTCTGCTGTGGCCTGGGAGTGCAGCGGAGGATGGCCCAAGTGCTTGGGCCCTGCACCCCATGGGAGACCAGGAGGAAGCACCTGGCTCCTGGCTTCGGATCGGTGCAGCACTGGCTGTAGCAGCCATTAGGGGAATGAACCAACGGAAGGAAGACCTTTCTCTCTGTCTCTCTCTCTCTCTCACTGTCTATAATTCTACCTGTCAAATTAAAAAAAAAGTGAAAACGAGAAGCCAACAGGCAGACTTTTTTTCTAGGAAAAATGCTGAAAATAGCATACAGTGGATACCAACTGGGGTTGAACTGAACACCTGCTTTGGATTTGTGTCACAGCTGCCTGCTAAGGACAGGTACTTGGTGCCTGGTTCAGTCCTAAAAGTTAGGGGCTGGCACTGTAGTGTAGCAGGTAAAGCCACTGCCTGCAGTGCCAGCATCCCATATGGGCGCCGTTTCGAGTCCCGGCTGCTCCACTTTCGATCCAGCTCTCTGCTGTGGCCTGGGATAGCAGTAGAAGATGGCCCAGCTCCTTGGGCCCCTGCACCTGCATGGGAGACCTGGAAGAAGCTTCTGGCTCCTGGCTTCGGATTGGCGCAGCTCGGCTGTTGTGGGCATTTGGGGAGTGAGCAAGCAGATGGAAGATCCCCCCCCCCCCGCCTCTCCTTCTCTCTATGTAACTCTTTCTAGTAAATAAATAAATCTTAAAAAAATAAAAAAAATTAGCCTATTTGACAACAGGGCAGGCGAGGCTAAAATCTGCATTTTCCTCTGGCCTTAGCGACTCCTGTGGTGAACCTGACAATGCCGACTCTTCCAAGTCCTGCGGTGACTCCCAGTTGCTGAGGCTAAGGCACTTCTATGTCCCAGTGCTGGGGACTTCAAGGACCCTGGCTTTGTATTCCACATCTGCAAACTTTCGGTTACGTTTGCATTGGGTTGTGCACCCAAACTCGGCCGACCACAAAGCCCAAATTTGTTTGACAGGCTGCGGTTCTACAGGTCCGCACGGGTGCACACACCCCAGCCGGCACTGGGGGAAGAGTCACCGATTCTGCCAGCTCATCCTAAACACACAAAAGAAGCTT
>CM027388.1:132559357-132597314 GCA_015711505.1 Sylvilagus bachmani
ACAGGCTAATCCTCCGCCTTGTGGCGCCGGCACACCGGGTTCTAGTCCCGGTCGGGGCGCCGGATTCTGTCCCGGTTGCCCCTCTTCCAGGCCAGCCCTCTGCTGTGGCCCGGGAGTGCAGTGGAGGATGGCCCAGGTGCTTGGGCCCTGCACCCCATGGGAGACCAGGAAAAAGCACCTAGCGCCTGGCTCCTGCCATTGGATGAGCGCAGTGTGCCGGCCGCAGCATGCTGGCCGTGGCAGCCATTGGAGGGTGAACCAACGGCAAAAGGAAGACCTTTCTCTCTGTCTCTCTCTCTCACTGTCCACTCTGCCTGTCAAAAAAAAAAAAAAAAAAAGAAGCTTTGGGATGTGGCCAAGGCCCTACAGTGCGGGTGGGTAGGGACCGCGGGGGAGGCTGGGAATGCAGGAGGCTGGAGGTAGGAGGAGTGGCCGAATGCCTCCTTGTTGCCTGGTGCCTAAAGGGGACTGGTCCTGTGGGCTTGCTGCAGCCTCCACACCCCCTCACTGCCCTGAGGGGAGACCCGGGAATCCCTCCCTCCTCATTGCCCACGCTGCAAGCGTGCACACTTGACACACCCTGGGGTGTTGAGAATCAGCATGCAACATGTCACATGCCGCGTGTTTACTGCTGACGGTCGCCACGGTGACTGTCTATGCAGACGTATTTCGGTGTGGTTGAAAAACACTTTTGAGTTACACAGATCTGGGTTTCTCAGGCCTGCTGTGAGGCGCTGGGCAGGGCGTGTGGGCCCCCTGAGCCCCAGCTTCCTCCTGGTGGAATCAGGCTCTCTGTCCACACAAGGCAGTGAAATACCCGGGCGTACAGCATGCGAGTGGCCCTTTGTAGTGGCAAATAGTTCAGTGGCAGGAAGGACATTTTCACATTGTGGTACAACCACTGCCACCACCCACGTGCAGAACCTTCGCATCTTCTCTCACCGAAACTCTGTCTCCAGCAGACACCGTCTCCCCAGTCCCCCTTCCTCCAACCCTGGTGCCCACCATTCTACGTCCTGCCTCCCTGAAGGCGGCTCCCCCAGTGCCTCAGGTAAGGAACCATCCTCGCAGGGTGGTCAGGCCGGCCCCATGAGATCCCATTTCTGAATGCCTGCCCTGGGAGCTGGCCTAAAAGAACTCAATAAACACCCTTTCTTCCCTTGTCCCCCTCCTCGGCACAGGTGTGTGTCTGTCTTTCACTCACTACAGCCCCAGCCAGCAGCTGGGAGGCGTCTGTCCTTACAGATTAAAATGCATTTCCTTGACCCAGAGCCAACATGGTCTCTCCTGTGTGTCTGCTGAGCCACAGGGGTGGGAACAGTGTGCAAGTGACTCTTCCTGCTCCCTCCCCCTCCTCTCCTGATGTTCAGGCTTCCCTAACAGCGAGGGTACACCACCCTGAGCTCGCCGCCTGTGACTCACCAGGGTGTGGGCGCTGGGGGTTAGGCTCTGCCTAAAGTTATTTTAGAAGCACTCAGCAAGCAAGCCACACCTCACACAGCCAAACCGATGCTCCTAATCGAACACGGATGAGCAGAGAAGCAGCCCTCCTGAGACAGACGGAGCAGAGTTAGGAGTGCAGAGGGTTCCAGGAAGATGGTTATGGGGCTCCATGCAAGGTCAAGCGCTCTGAGTGACATCGAGGCTGACAGTGGCTTGGGTGGCAGCGTGGCTCTTGCTGACGGCGCTGTCCACTGATGATGACTTTCCTGCCTTCTATGCTTCTCCAAGCTCCCAGCAGCCTGGCTGTGTCCACTTGAGTCTGGGGTCTGTTTCCCAAATGCCGCCACCATTTCTGGAATTACAACTCCAGTCTGCCCAGCAGAGAGGGGAGTGGAAACGCGTCTCAGTTCTGCATTTCACTCCAGGTAAGGGAGCCCAAGACTGTTGCACACTCCTTGCAAAACATGTCTGATAGACAAAATGACTCACTCCTCGGACTGGTTATGTTCCCTTTAAAATCTAGATTATTTCTAAGCAGTCTGCATCCTCATTTCTAGTAAATTCTGCAGCTTAACTCAGGTTCACAAAGACCCCTCCAGGGGGCAAGAGAAGCGAGCATTCCCGAGAATGGCGTGGAGGGCACCAGGGACAGGGGATCATGGGAGGTTTGTCTTTCTTTTAGAAAACATTTAGTTTTAGAATTCTTCATGCAAATCAGACGTTTAGAAATCAAATTCTTTTTTTTAAAGATTTATTTATTTATTTGAAAGTCAGAGTTACACAGAGAGAGAAGGAGAGGCAGAGAGAGAGGTCTTCCATCCACTGGTTCACTCCCCAATTGGCCGCAACAGCTGGAGCTGTGCTGATCCGAAGCCAGGAGCCAGGAGATTCCTTCAAGTCTTCCCACTTGGGTGCAGGGGCCCAAGGTTTTGGGCCATCTTCTACTGCTTTCCCAGGCCATAGCAGAGAGCTGGATTAGAAGTGGAGCAGGCAGGACTTGAACTGGGGCCCACAAGGGACACCGGCACTGCGGATGATGGCTTTACCTGCTATGCCATAGCACCGGCCCCTAAAAATCGAATTCTTACCATGCATGATGTAGACTCAGAGAAGAACGCTAATCACTGGATGATGACACAGAGTCGGCTTGTGGTCAAAGACGACCCCTCCGTCTCTCCGCTCGTCTATTTCTGCTCTTGCTTCATGGCCACGGCACCTACGAAGGCACGGTGTGTGCTCCAGCTGTGCCCGGACAGGAGGTGGGGGTTGGGGGTTCGGGTGCGGCATCCTGACAGGGCCTGAGGTTCTGCACCGCACTGCAGGTGCAGGGGCTGGTGCTGCCCAGAGCGAGTGCTACAGGGATGAGCGGCCTGGGTGTCCACGGTTGAGCAAGGACCAGCAGGGCCACCCTTGGTCCCTCTTCAGCCCTCAGTTCCGGCTGTTTTCTTGCTGAAGCCTTGAAACTCCCAGAGCTCCTTCTGCGGCTCCTTCCCAATCCCAGCTTCTGGAGATCGCTCTGTCATGGTCTCCTGGCCTGTGAACGTGTTGCAATGGCACCAATTCCCTGCTCAATGAGGGTTTTTTTTTTTTTCCTTTTAAATCATTGCACCGAGGGTGGGGCTGGGGATGAGCCTGAGCAGTGCCCCCCCCCCCCACGTCCATGCATGTGGGGTTGCTTGCAAAGAGGGTCTCTGCAGATGTTATCAAGTTAAGAGGACATTCCACTGGTCAGCAAGGACTCCAAGTCCAGTCCTGGTGCCTCCGTAAGAGCAGGGAGGTGAGGGCATAGGAACACAGGTGCACAGGGATAAGATTCTGTGACTCACGGGCAGAATGAGTGATCCGTCCACAGAGAACTCCAAGCACTGACAGTAACTCCGGACGCCAGAGAGAAGCCTGGAACAGACTTCCACGCAGCCTCCAGAGGACCCACGCTTGTGGCCGCTGTGAGCTTGGCCTCCTGAGTGGAGGGCCTGGGGCCTGGTTTGCGGCGCTTCATTAGGGCAGCAGTGGGAAGCGAGTGCAGCTGTCTCTCACGCCCTGGCCTTTCTCCGTTGGCGCCACGTCACACCGGCCCC
The DNA here is from genome assembly GCA_015711505.1 of Sylvilagus bachmani. Taxonomy (NCBI): domain Eukaryota; kingdom Metazoa; phylum Chordata; class Mammalia; order Lagomorpha; family Leporidae; genus Sylvilagus; species Sylvilagus bachmani. The sequence continues at coordinate 132,562,879 of CM027388.1, forward strand.
TTGTGGCTGTGACTCGCTCACCATCGACAGAGAACAAACCCCGCAACCTGTCCCAGGGAGCAGCTTCCGGGCCACACCCACAAGCTTGGGAGGATAAGAAGATGCTCTGTTTATTTTCTGTAACACGTGCCGAGCTCCTGGACCAACGTTTGGGAAATGCCATCAACCCAGACAAGATGAGATGTCACCTCCAACACAGCCAACCGTCTCTGCCTCTCATCATCGAGCCCTGGTCCTGCAAAAACTCACACGTTCCCAAGAAAGTTCAGAGACCTAGACATGCACCCTGCGAAGCTACAGGTGGCAAAGATTACCTCAACCTTGAACTTGTAAGAATGCCAGTCCTAGGGTGGATTATTCAACCAAGAGCTCTGCTGGACAGATGCTCCCGGTCTCAGACACACGAGGCCAGCCAAACACGACGAGGCCCGGCAGCAAATCTCTTCCGCCTTGCTCCATCTGGTTTTACTGTGCCAATAGGCGCATCTCTCCTCGGTGTTCCGCATACAAGCAGTATCCGCGAGAGGGCAAAGGGTGTGTTAACAGTGGCTTCTTGGTCCAAGGACTTTGCACATGGCACAACTGGACAGGTTTCTTCAGGAACTTGTATGGGACTTCTCAAAAGCCTTGCCCTGTGCCCAGGGCGCAGTAGGCTGAGCCTACTGGACACAAGATCTTCCTAATTAGAATAGCTCTTACCATTGGGAGAGACACTAGTGCTTTTCAGAACCACCTTTTTATGTACATGAAGGGAACACATTTCTTGTATTTTATACACACAGGTTTAAGAACATAATGACATTTCCCATCCTACTTTTCCTCCCTTGCTACTCCTTCCTTTCTTATTTTTCTTTTATCAGAACCACTTTTGAAAAGTCCTGGTTGAGATGTGTCTCTAATCATCTCACTCTTCATCTCGCTTTAAAACATTTTCTCTAGGGGCTGATTGTGGAGGTGAAGTGGGTTAAGATACCACCTGTGACGCCAGCAGCCCATGTACGTGCCGGTTCGTGTCCTGGCTGCTCGACTTCTGATCCAGCTCCTTGTTAATGTGCCTGGGAAAGCAGTCGAAGATAGCCCAAGTAATTGGACCCTTCCACCCACGTGGGAGGCCCAGAAGTTGTTCCTGGCTCTTGGCTCTGGCCTGGCCCCACCTTGACTGATGTGGCCATTTGAAGATTGAACCAGCTGATGGAAGATCAGTCTCTCTCTCTCTCTCTCTCTCTCTCTAACTCAGCCTTTCAAATAATATTTTTTTTTAAAAATTTTTCTTTAGCAATTCTACTTAGAGATGTTTTCTATCCATGTCAAAAATTCATGTCCTTGGGGCCTGTGCAGTGGTGTAGCGGGTTAAGCCACTGCCTGTCACACCAGCATCCCATATGGGTGCTGGTTTGACTCCCGGCTGCTCCACTTCTGATCTAGCCTCTGCTAATGTGCCTGGGAAAGCAGCAGAAGATGGCCCAAGTGCTTGGGCCCCTGTAACTCACATGGGAGACCTGGAAGAAGCTCCTGGCTGTAGGCTTTGGCCTGGCCCAACCCTGGCCATAGCAGCCAATTGGAGAATGTACCAGTGGTTGGAAGATCGATCTCTTTCTAACACTGCCTTTCAAATAAATAAAAATAAATCTTAAAAAAAAAATCATGTCCTGACAAACTCTCTAAAATATCCCATGAGCTGTAAATACAGATAAAATGACTTACTTCCAAGATGGGGACTGTGTATGATAAACAGTAAGAAAAAAAGAAGCCTGCTCTTGTGTTCACTAGCAGGTGAACTTGGGCAAATCTCGAGCCTCTGAGATTTACAGGGTTGCCAAGATCCTTGTAGGCACGGAAGCCTTAGCACACCACCTGGTGCGTGGTGAGTGGTTAATGACAGCAGTTAGTACCATCAGGTGTCAAATGCCTTCAAGGAGCCGGGATTCGGTTGGCAAGGGGAGCCTTGCACCTGGTGGGCAGGGCCCAAAGGCTGGTAAAAATGCAAGAATATGTGGGCACAGTCTCAACCACGTACACGCTGGGGTAGATGAAAACCCCGAGTGATGTTAGGATCCCGTGGCGGCTCCCTGCCGCATCCCACCGCCCAGAACGTCCTTTGTCTTGACCCTGAGTGAAAGCAGCCGGGGTGAGCGTGCAGGGCAGTGAGCAGCACTGAATGGACTTGGGTTCAACTTGTGGAGCACAGCCTGGGTGGGCGGCCCAAGTGCACACTTCAGGAGGAGCCTTTCCTTGCGTGATGCAAGAAAGGACGTCCCAGCACGGGAAGTCATCCCACGATGGTGTGGCACTCGGGGTGCTGCCTCCTCATGATGGCAGATGCTCCCCCTTGGGCTGGGGAACGCAAGGTGGTGGGATCAGAGGCTTCAAAACCATCCTACGGCCAACGATTCGTGGTTCCAGGCGACGATCATGAGTCAGCGAGGCAGCACAGAGATCCATTTCTAGGATTTTCCAGTAATGAAGATGGAGGCAGAGAAGCCAGAGGCGGTCCTATGAGCACGTTTTAAGTCCTGGCTTCATCCTTGGTGACCTGGGTCGTTCAGGCAGTCTCGCAGACACGCACCTGCCTTGCCCATAAAATGGGATGCTGATGTTTGAATATTAACATGATCAAAGCTGGTCCTCAGTATCCATGCGGGATTGGTTCCTGGACCCCACAAGGATACCGAAACCCACAGATGCTCCTAGGAGTTCCTCAAATAAAATGATATATTTACACATGACCTACACCTAGTCTCCCATATACTTCAAATTATCTTCCTATTACTTATAACATGCCAGACAATGAAAATGCTATACAAATGGCTGTCATACTATATTATTTATGGAATATGATGACAAGAAAGCCCCGGGGCCAGCATTGTGGAACAGGGGATAAATCCGCTGCCTGTGATGCTGACATCCCATATGGGCACCAGTTCCTGTCTTAGCAGCTCCACTTCCAATCCAGCTCCCTGCTAATGTGCCTGGGAAAGCCGCAAAAGATGGCCGAAGTGCTTGGGCCCCTACACCCACCTGGGAGACATGGAAGAAACTCCTGGATCCTGGCTTTGGCCATTTGGGGCTGAACCAGCAGATGGAAGACCTCTCTCTCTTTCTGCCTCTCCCTCTCTCTAACTCTGACTTCCCAATCAATCAATCAATCAATAAATCATGTTCAGAACAGACACAGTTTTTTTTTTTTTCCAAGTATTCTGATTCACAGTCGGATGAATCCGAGAGTATGGCAACCGTGGATAGGCACGGGAGACTTAACAGATCTTCTGCCAATCCCGGTCTTCTTCCTCATTTTTTTTTTCCCCGAAAACCCCTGAAGAGAATGTTCTCCAAGGAAACAGAGGGATGTCTCCTCCCCCCCCCCATTAGGTAGAGAGGGTGAGGAGAGGGCGGACTGGGCAGGTCGAGGAGGGAGCATAAGGTGACACGGAATAGAAACAGGAGTACAGGTGAATTCAGTGAATGCCCCCCAGTTAATCCATTTACTCGCAGGCATTACCAGCCCCGCCAGTGCCATTACTGAGTGATCCAGACGAACCCGCCGCTGGGACTTGGTGACTGGCACTGCTGGCTGAGACAGGCACACCATCCCCTGGAGCCGGCCACACGCTCAGCGCTCACATCCGGCGCTGGGGTCAGCCGCGCGCCTGTCACCTAGGAGGAGCTCACTGCTGTTCACTGCAGACAGGGCACGGGGCCTCTTTCCAAACGCCATTTCTATTTCGCTTGGCTGCGTGGTGGATGACTGGGCAGGGGACAGTGGGGGAGGTGGAGAGGGGAAAAATCCACTGGCTTTCTGCAAGTCGCTCTTAACAGCTAATGTTAACAGGGGTTCTCAATGCCCCTGTCTCAGCCCAGGCGACTCGAGATCACACTGAACATGCTGGGTGAGCCTGGCCTCTCAAACACATTACAGAGAATCCACAAAGAAGCCAAACTGTGATTTGAGCGCCATTTTTTTTAACCTTCATCACAACAAAAAAATAGATTAGAGCTCCATCTGAATAAAATGTAATAATTTAAACATTTATTGATTTCAGTTCTTTATATTTTATAAAATGAAACTATAAAACGGCTAACACGTAAAATCTGCAAAACACTGATCTCGCAAGAGGAATTTTTCATATTCAAGTTTTGGGTATAATAAAAAATATTATAAACTCTGGAATCAAGTAATATTTGAGGAATACCTGTAAGCAAGTTTGAACCGGCTTAATCAAGCTGACGGCATGACTCATGACCCACTTACTGAGAACTTATTTGCAGAAAGAAAACTTCATAAGAGAGATTCACCTGCCAGAAGTCAGCCACGGTAGCGGGAAGTGGTCCTTGGGTGGCGATATAGGCAGGATTCCTTGGGTCGTGATCCATCTGCAGAGACAAGATCATCGCACAGGGATTAAGTTAGGGAGTCACGCTGGACCTCAGGGGACGTGAGGGCTGTGCACCCTGCACAGGGTCACAACCCCAGGGCCCCTCAACTTCATCACCTTCACCGATGCAAGTGAGCACCCAGGCACAGGCAGAATCATGAGCCAGGGTGAACATATCCAAGATTTCTTACACCTGATATGGAAGTCGGAAGAGCAGCTTCTACAGAGACGAAGACCAGGAGCCCCGTGAGAGCTGACAGCAAGCCATCAGTCAGCCCACCTAACAGATGCAGCCGGGTGGCCCTGGCAACTCGGACCGCATTGTCAAGGTTGCAGGTGATTCCAGCGCAGCACAGCCATGGTGCCGTTGCGGGCAACTTCCAAGCCCACCCCAGGCTAGGAGCTGTGTTCGGAATAACGAGCCCACGTCTTGGCACTGTGGGTGCTGGGCTAGAGAGGCGACAAGCGTAAGCTCTTAGGAGTGAGGACCCTATGGACCAATCTGCCTCCTGGGTCCCCAGAACAGTGAGCTCATCTCACTTGGGGCTTGTGTTCATTCACTGGGAGAAGAGAGCCCAGGCAAAAGCAGTTGTCTGGGCCTGGCTGAAGCCCAGGGCAGCAGGTACTTCCCAGGAACTCATTTTCTGTTCCGTTTCTCACAAAGAAGTATGCAACTGTGGGCTTTCTGGCCAGCTGATTTGTTGGCTGGCATCCTGCTAACTCCAACAGGGTGAGTGCGGCTTAAAAGACCTTCATTCCAGCATGGAATTCAAGGAATGACTACGCAGGGAAACACTGAAAAGGAACACGAGAGGCAGGGGTAGTGGTGCAGTGAGCTAAGCCACCCCTTGGGGACACCTGCAACCTGGGATGGAGTCCTAGCTCAGCTTCCAATCCAGCTTCCCGCTAATGCACACACTGGGAGGCAAGAGCTGCCGGCTCAAGTGCTCGGGCCCCTGCCACCTGCATGGGAGATCTGGGTGGTGTTCCCGGCTCCTGGCTTCAGATTGGCCCAGCTTGGCTATTGCTGGTATCTGGGGAATAAACCAGTGGATGAAAGACCTCTCTCTCTCTCTCTCTGTCTCGCTCTCTGCTTTTCAAATACTTAAAAAAAAAAAAAAAATGGAAAATGCGAAAGAACAAAGCCCAGAGAAGCAAACAGTATTAAGGCACATTGAGGAAGACAGACAGACAGGGCTCTGAGCCCCAGTGGTCAGTCCTGGCCACCTCGCCAAAGCACAGGCGACATCTGGTCATCATGCCCATCCCCAGGACTGAGCCCCACTCCCTACCTCCCAGGAGACGGGAGACAGCATGAGGCTCCGCTGGTGGAATCTCACCTTTGGGTAAGACGGCTGACTACTCCTCAGATCTATATCCTTGCATGTCTTGAACTGGAGTTTACTCCTTTGAGGTCAGAGTTTGATGGAAAATTTAAAATGCTCAGTGTTCACAGATGATGATTAAGGATACATGTTCTGAGAATGCTTTCACCCTGTGCGGCTCTGAGTCAACACGTGAGGACATCGGTGGGAACTGCCGGTACCACCTTAAAGCTCAGCTCTGCCGGCAGGCAGCACCCCTCTCCCGGCGACCCCCGGTGAATCTGCGCACAGCCCATCAGCACTCTCCACAATGACGGCTGTCAGCATGAAAGAATGCATCAAGTGCACCTTATAATTATGTGCGCCATAAAAGAGGGGAGACACATAAAGGAACAGATGTAAGTTATTCTAACAGAACAACAAAATGACGCTAGCCGGGGGCTGGGGGGGGGGGAGCCAGCGAGAAAAGCTTTTTGTGCATCTAATTTAGTGATTCATAATTAAAACCGGACCTCGTTTTGAAATCCACCACAACACACACAATACAGGTAAAATTATGTTACTCTCGCTGAAAGCCCCAATTAAAATGTTTCAGTGGGTAAACGCTTAGCAGAAATAAGTTTTGATTTTTCTGAAATGTGCATTTGTCGGGGGTGACAGCTATTTACGGAGACCCCGTCTCTTCCCCGCACGTAGCCGTGCAGCAGAGAGAAAACCCCACCTCCTTCTGCAACGTGCTTTTTCACCCGAGCGGCTTAGACAGTGACACATCTTACAAAGCCTCACGTGTACGAAATGGCACATTTGGTTGCTTCCAAAATATGTGATTAAAGGTGAAGCAGTAGGCGGGGTTTCGGGAGGATCAGTAAGGCAACTTTCGTGCTAGGTCTTCGCTGTTCCACGTTTCAATTTTATTGAAGCCCAATACCTGCTCAGGTGCCCAAGACAGAAGCCACGAAGGCAAGACACGAGGGAGGAGACACTGACAGTAGCAGCGCTCCCGCCCCGCTCCACGACGGTCACGTGGCTGCCACTGGGCAGGCGGCAAATAGCACAGTGATCACACGGTGGGGGAGATGTGTCATCAGTTTAACAATCCTTCAGAAGACAATCACAATTATTTCATTCTAGGCACACTCGGTGGAACACAGAACAAGCTTGGGCGGAAGCACTCTGTACACGCAGCCGCTCCAAGGGAACAGAAAGCCCTATCCCAGTGTTATACAGTCTCTACTGAAAACAAGTAACGTGAGCATTCAGCTGAGCAGTGTTAAACGATTTAAAGTTTTCAAGGCAGGAGCAGCATACGTGGGTGCTTCAAAAAGTTCATGGGCTGAAAAGCTAAGTTTATTTTGGTGCAAAACATTTGAAACCCAAGCGTGATTTTTTTCACGATTTGCATCTTCACACTACGTGTTTTCCATGAACTTCCTGAAGGCTCCTCCCACACCTAAGTTTCCATGGACACTACCCGGTCCGACAGGAGAAGCACCTGCTTGGCAAATCCATCCAGCTTCCCCGTTTGGTGATAACCCCCGGCTTTCTCTGCTCCTTGCACTTCATCCTCCCCTCCTCCTTTCTCCTTGTTTGCCACGTCTTTGTCGTGCAGCATCTAGTTGTAGGACTGTGTTATTAGTCTCAGGAACAGCACGCCCATGGAGGAAGTCAGCTAAAGTCTCTGGGCCTCAGTCTGTCTTGAACTTGAGGGTGGCTGGGGAGCAGGGACGATGGACAATAGGACCTCGAAGGGCCCCATAGCTCTGGAATTCTATGTGCAGACTCCTCTATGCATATATGTGTGTGTCTTAGTGCTCTGGCTGTAACCCTGAAAACCTGCACCTGGCTGTTGGGTGGCCCCAGGACTGGCAGTGCAGCCTATATTCTCCTGATCGGGACCTGTGTAAGCAGGAAGAACTCTGAACAGGTGAGCACGAACTTTATGTGCTTTCCACTGTTGCTGAGCAGCTGGGGCACTTGAAGGGGTAACACAGTAGCATGGTTGGAATAAGCTGCTTTTTTCATATAAAGAGAGACCCCTTGCTTGTGCTGAATCTATTATCCCTTAGTGGACTGATTTCTAGGGAGACATCAAACGAAACTGGACACAAGCATGGTCTATTCTTACGTCTTTCTAAACGCATGGCAAAAAATAAGCCAACACTCTGCCTTAAGCTATGGGACGGCAATTATTAAATAAGCAGGAGTGACTGATGTATTCTTTAGGAACGCTAATTTGCATTAAAAAAAACCTTAGCAATAATTTCCTCCAATAAATCGATTTGCAAAATGAAACATTCAGTACATTAAGACCCAAAGCCTTGGCCGGCGCCGTGGCTCAACAGGCTAATCCTCCGCCTTGCGGCGCCGGCACACCGGGTTCTAGTCCCGGTCGGGGCGCTGGATTCTGTCCCGGTTGTCCCTCTTCCAGTCCAGCTCTCTGCTGTGGCCCGGGAGTGCAGTGGAGGATGGCCCAAGTGCTTGGGCCCTGCACCCCATGGGGAGACCAGGAAAAGCACCTGGCACCTGGCTCCTGCCATTGGATGAGCGTGGTGCGCCGGCCGCAGCGCGCTGGCCGCGGCGGCCATTGGAGGGTGAACCAACGGCAAAGGAAGACCTTTCTCTCTGTCTCTCTCTCTCACTATCCACTCTGCCTGCCAAAAATAAAAAAAAAAATAAAGACCCAAAGCCTTGACCAGCTCCAGCCCAGTGATGCCCCAGGGCCCCGCAGGTGGGCAGGTGGGCGGGGAACGAGTTTCTGCTCCCAAACCAATCGTCTTACACAGAGAGTGACTGTGTGTGTTACCTATCAACTTCTACATTCTCCAACCTTTAAAACAATTTTAGGAGCTGGCATTGGGGTGCGGTGGGTTAAGCCACCTCCTCTATGAGAATGCCTGGTTTGAATTCTCGCTACTCCATGCCTCTGATCTGGCTCTCTGCTACTGTGTCCTGGGAGGCAGAAGATGATGGCTCAAGAACTCGGGTTCCAGGCCCTGCTGTGGGAGACCTGGAAGGGGCTCCAGCCTCCTGGCTTTGGTTTGGCCTTGCCCTGGCTGTTGGGGGCATCTGGGGAGTGAACCAGCAGGTGGAAAATCTCTCTCTCCTCCACTCTGTTACTCTGCCTTTCAGATAGATACATAAATCTGATTTTATTTGAGTTGTCAAATCATTTTCTAGATACCGAGTCTTAATATGAGAATTTACTGGGAAACTGTAGTTTTGGTAATCAACAGGAGAGAGACTGGCTTATGAACCTATCTTTCTTCCTCCCTCCCTCTTTCCTTCCCTCCCCCTTCTTTCTTTCTGAAGAAAGGTTTATTTATTTACTTGGAAGGCAGAGTGACAGAGGGGAGGGGAGGCAGACAGCAGGCACACACATGAGAGAGATCTTCCATCCACTGGTTCACACCCCAAATGGCTGCCAACGTAGGCTGGGCCAGGTTGAAGCCAAGAGCCTAGCACTCCATGTGAGTCTCCCACACGGGTGGCAGGGGCCCAGGCACTTGGGCCATCTTCCACTGCCTTCCCAGGCACATTAGCTGGGAGCCGAATCGGAAGCAGAGCAGCGGGACTTAAACCAACACTCCATGTTCCAAACAGCCCCTGCTGCCTCGCCATGCTGGCCCCCACCTCTACAAGGTATCGTTATGGGCTGACATTGAATAGAAAGCGCAAATGAACACACCGGTGTTTGGTTATACACATTATCTGGGAACCAAAGCATTGGCTCCCCTTGCCGGCCAGTTTCTTAGGCTAGGCAGGATGCATAGGCTGTCAAGACTGTCTGAGCGGCCGGCCTGTCCCTGCTTACATTAGTTTGATGCATTCCGAATCGAAACCTTAACCAATGCTTTCTTCCTTAATAAACAGAGGGATGAAGGATTAAGCTCACTGTTAAGTGTTGTGGGGAATTTCAGACTTGTTCCTCGGGACAGGACTCGTGTGTTGTGTTTGGGCAATGCCCCGTCTGGCATCCTTGGTAATAACCCAAGCTGAGCTTTAAACGTAGCTGATCGGTTTCTCTCTGACACCCTGTGCGGGGAAACAGAATTCCCATTTACTTCCATGACCTCTGATTTAAAAGCGAAGATTGCACATTATTTACTATTGGATGACTTCCCTGAAATTTAATGAGGACTAAGTACAAATATGACAGATGTAATTATCATAGCTTTATTCCGCACAGCCAGGGTCTTCTTGTGCTATAATTGTGAGCTTTTCACTCAACGGCTGCTAGGAAGGCCATTAGCATTGTATCTTCAGTTATTCCACAGACAAGAGGCAACGTGGATTTCCTGTAGTTCATTCTTACGATCCGAATTTGGAAGGACAAAAAAAAAAAAAAACTGGGGTATGAAATAATGGAAAAACATAAAAGGTACTGTAAAATTGCTTCTCTCTCCTGGAGTCACCTTCTGACCCGGGTTCCTGGCCCGCAAGGCCTGGGGAGGTGGCTGTGAATTTCCACTAATGGAAGAGAGAAGTGTGGGAATTCGCACCCCCCCGGGCGTGTCCAGACACCCTTGAGAGCCCGTGTGCAGACAAAAGCTGTGGAAGACTTCTGCCGACGACACAGCTTCTACGTCGAGCACGGATGCTCATACTGAGACTGGACTTCAGCTTGGCACAGCCCAGACATCGCAAGTTGGAACCCGGGAAGGAGCGGGGTGGGGAGGGGAGCTGGACCAGGCCGTAACACTGCCCTTCAAAAGGATGGCTTTGTTTCTCCTCATTCTGGTCTCATAAAACGATTTGTTCCAGGGAAAAGGAACCTTGTTCCAGGGAAAAGGCCCTTCACTAGAGTGAAGCTCCACCCACAATATGAGACTGGTAATCAATAAGCTTTGGGGTTGATTTTTCTTTTCTTTTCTTTCTTTCTTTCTTTCTTTTTTTTTTTTTTTTTGTTAATCTTCTTGAGAAAGACTAATTGGTTGCAAACGAGAACCTTCGAAACACAGACAGAACCAGTCTTTGAAGTCTACCTCTGCTGGACATAAAGGAGCCATTTCTTTAAAAACATGAACACATAAACAGAAGGCAGGGCTCCGGGAGGTGCGGATGACGTAACCAGGTGAGCGCTTCACTCTGAATTCACTTTTGGAATGTGAAACATCAGAAAATGGAATGGGCCCACAGCACTGGGGAGTCTTAGCCATCTGCTTTGTCCCAAAGGGGGCACTGAAAGAAACAGCCTTGTAGTCCAACAAACAGGCCTACAAGCGGCTACTGTTAGCCATCAGACACACCAATGTTCCCACCCAAAGCTTTCTCTTAAAGGAGTCGAAAGGGAGCGGAGGCTGTGCAGTGCGTCTGCGCCCCGGGAGAAGGCCCGCTCTCTTTCAGTCCTCAGCACCACCACTGTCCTTACACCCTTCATCCTGCAGGCTGCACGCAAATCTGGAATTTAATGCACCTAGGATGCAGTAGAGAATGGCCCAAGTGCTTGGGCCTCTGCACCTGCGTGGGAGACTCGGAAGAAGCTCCTGGCTCCTGGCTTTGGATTGACACAGCTCCGGCTGTTGCAGCCAGTTGGGCAGTGAACCAGTGGATGGAAGACCTCTCTCTCCCTTTCTCTCTGCCCTATCTCTCTGTAACTCTGCCTTTCAAATAAAATAAATAAATCTTTAAAAAAAGAAAATAAAAGCATTATCAACCATAGTCTTCAGAAAAAGTCCTGCTTTAGTTTGACTTCACTCTCCCACCTGCCACCCTTCTAATGTGGGAAAGTCAACCTGAGTGCTCATGGGATCCTGGCCTGGGAGCCCCCCTTCAGCCAGCTCTGACTTTACCCTCTTCAGTCCCCTGCAAGCCTAAGGCTCAGGACTGGAGAGCACTCAGGTGGCGCCAGAGCTGCTAAGGAGTCCTCCAGAAGTTCCGAGTTTCTTGGTCCTGGGGATCTCACGCCTCATGGTGCCAGGGAAGCTGCTGAGCGGCTGCCTTTGGAAATGGAAGACTCTCCCCAGCTCCCCCACTCTTCTGACATGACAGCACCTGGGAGAGGGACGGCCCCCCAGCACCTGCTGTTTTGTTTTTAAGGCAGGATCTTACCCACAGGAAAAAACCGAGTGGAAATGAACCTGCAGTTCTGAGCCTGTCTCAGTGCCACTGCTTGTTTTAAAAAGAGGCAGGTATGGGTCTGATGTTTCCAACTCCTCCAATCAGTGGCTGGGGGAAGGAGACCACCACTGACTGAAGTTTTGCTGAAAGTCTCGGGTTCTAGTCAGTACGTTGTCAAGTTACCACTGCTGGACGCTCTGCAGGACGCTGGACCACTGCCCAATCTGAGCACTAGGTCCACTGAACTTACAGAAAGCCCCTCCCGCTGCAGGGGGCGTCCGGACAGCTCAGGAGGCCCGGGTGGGGCTGGCACCAGCCCAGTCTACCCTGTCCAAACCAGCCACCAACTCACGATCCACAGCCGGGGAGTGAACCATCCTTGGGTCACATCCACGCTGGGGGAAAAAGCCCAGAGGCGACCTCAGGGGAGGTACTTACGATGGGGCTGGCGTTGATGTAGTCCGAGTTGCTGTGGCTGTTTTCGGATTTCAGCAGGATCCTGGAGTGGTCATCTACAAGCAACCCCAAAAGCAATGGTTAGATCTCAGCACAGCCCTTCACCTGCCGGGACCAGGTGGCTGTTCAGACCGTGAGCGCTGAGCCCCCCGCTCAGGCCCAGGTGCCACGCCAACGACCCTCTCCACACTCTGCACAGCCCTTCCGAATGCTCTCTTTAATGATAGCTCTCCCTTAGACCTGGAGGAAGCTCCCGGCTCCTGATTCGGATCGGCGCAGCTCTGGCCATTGCAGCCATCTGGGGAGTGAACTGTGGATGGAAGACCTCTCTCTCTGTCTCTAACTCGCTCTTTGACTCTTTCAAATAAATAAAATAAAATAAAAGGTAACTCTCCCTTCCCCACCTGCAGTACAGAGGCATGAAAACAGGGTTCCTGGGGAACTAGTTTAAAGTTCTCATTTGGCAGAATGTGGGTCTTTCTGATGTTTTGCTTCTGCAAAGTTCAAATGCCAAAGTCAAGTGATCTGTAGTATTTTGTATGGTATTTACCTTTAACTAACAGACATAATTAACTACACACAGTAAATAAATACAGATGATCCCTGGTTCGACTTGATGAAAGTGTTAAAACTTACACATACAACCATTCTGATTTTCGCTTTCAATTTTCAAGCGATTACCTGAGATCATCAATGCTTTATCATAAACGGGCTTTGCATTATGATTTTGCCTAACTCTAGGCTAATGCAAGTGCTCCCACCACACTCAAGGCAGGCAAGACTAAGCGACGCTCTGGGAGTTAGGTTTACTAAACGCTCCTTCGACTTAAGAAATTCTCAGCTCACCACCAGTGTACTGGGAACATAACCCCATCACAAATTCATGATATACACATGAATATTCAGCAGTGGCCACCACCCACCATACAGTTCCATAGTTGACAAATGGTTAAGTCCTCAAGATGATTGGAATTTGGTTCTAAAAGGAGAGGAAGAGACACAGGAAATGCTGACCAAGAGGGAAGAGCGGAGAAGCGCACAGGTGGCGACTCACTGTGTCTGGCTGGGCCTGACTAGCACAGAACCCAGACACAGCAGGGCAGGACTGACAGCGCTTAGGAGTGTCGCGGTGAAACGCACTTGGTATGCGACCTACTCCTAATGTTGGTTCTGGGACAATCCTGCTCCTGCTTACGAAGAGTCTCCCTTTGCCCTGTTTTTGGGACTTTTAAATCGTGACCCTCCGTGGGAAGCTGAGGAGGGGCCACAGGGAGGCGGCAGGTGTAGCCTGGCTCTGCATGGCGTCACCGAGCCTGGCAAAGCCACAGGGAAGGTCAGCCAGGAAAGCCCAGCTTCTGCCGCCTTGCCCTCCTCTCTGCAAGGTGCCTGACGAAGACAAAGTGACACAGCCTCTAGCTCTGGCCTCTCTCTGGCTCCCGGGAATGCCTCTCTGGTGGTGCCAGCAACCCTGTTCTTCACCTGGGCCGGAGCCATCAGAAGCCGGGGTTCCAGGGTGGTGAGCTTCTCACCGCTGCACCTGATCGCCCCAATTCCGACCGTGTCAGACCACGTCCTGCAGAGGCCCAGTCACCAGAAGACAGTGGCCCCCAATTCTGAAAGTGGCCCAGCAGGGGTCAGCGAAGGCCCTGGGGTTTGCTTTTGCTTGCGTCTCTCCTGGGTATTTTGCTAGATTTCTTAACAAAATCTAGGGCTAGGAAAACTCCTTGGAGTAGCCCATAATGGCTTGAACTTGGAGAGTGTCATCTATTTGAGACCAATGCACTACTAGACTGGACGCCATACCAGCAATCTTACTAAGACTTTAATTTGAGCCTTTTCCCAAAAGAGACAAGGTTGGAAAAAAATCAGAAACACCCAGAGAGGGGGAAGGAGTACATATATTACATGGCATGTTTATATGTACGTATAACATATGTGCCCAAACGTGGCAGAGTTCGGAAGGTATTTATGTAGCTGCTACTAGCTCAGCCAAGCTATAAATAATGATACAAAATCTTATGGACCCAACAGTTCCTGGGTTCCTGTACAAATTTATTGCTCAGAGAGCGAAAATGGAAATCAAGTTTATCAGAAGAAAAAAAAAAGTCAACTTTGACTTCCTAACATGCTACAAAAACACTACCCCTAAAATCGAGTCCAGGGAGCCCCACTTCTCAATGTGGTGCCACCCAGGCACATCAAAGGCTTTTCTCAGAAGTGGGCGCACCGGCTTCTTGCTGCAGCTCACACAAGTGGGCTGCTTCCAGAGGTTTCCCGAGGGTCACCCCCACGCCCTGCCTCAGGAGGAACATTTTCAACACAGCCAGCTTCAGGCACTTGGCAGAGAAACCTTTTCAAAGGGCAGGGTCGGGAGGGAGCCAGGACTGGGAAAGAAACCAGAGTTTGCAGTCTGTGACTTCAGGGTACTGCAGGCTTTGAAGATGTGTAGGGAGGAGGGGCCTCTGGGTGGGGCTGAAGAGCACTGGGGAGCCCAGCTTTGGCGGGGTGCCTGTGGTTGCTTCTCATCCTGCAGGGGACAGCACTGCCCAGTCCTGTGAGTGTGACACAGTGGAGAGAATGCTCATGTTGGGCTTTTCCAGGGTTCAGCAGAGGAAGAGTGTCTGCTGGACTTCCCCATCAGGAAATCGGGACAGTGCTTCCTAAGACTGGCAGTCTGAGAGCTTGGTCCTCGGAGCACCGGCTGGACAACCTGGTGCGAGCCCATGGCCCCCACACTGGCACAGGGCTCTGTGGAACGCCCGTCCCCCTTAGGTCGTGCTTTGAGGGACAAGGGCTATAAAAGCCGCAGAGCGCCCCTGCCTGGCGATTGCACATTGGATTCTGCACCAAGGTACTGCTTTATAAAAACTCACAGAGAAGCAATTTGGGTTTCACAGTGGGGCTGTTGGGAGCCTGGCAACACCTGGAAGGGCCACAGTGCGGCGGGGCCGGGTTCATGACAAGGTCGGCGATCACTGGGCAGGCAGATCTTCATTTGGCTGCGCAAATTTCTGAACTGTTTCACTCCTTGGAAGAGATGTCCTCAGAGCCAAGGAGATGATGACAGCACGTTCTGAGGGCAGCGGTCCCCTCTCTTCTCTCTTTTGTCCTGTTTCCCACCCATAGTTTCAGTTACCCTCGGTCCACTGAGCTCTGAAAAGTGGTAAGCGAAAAATTCCGAAAACGATTCACAAATTTTAAGTTGCGAGTTGTCGCTCTAAGTGGCACCTGGAGCTGCCCCACTCTGCCCTGCCCAGGTCACGCACCCCCGTCTCGGCCATGTGTTCACGCAGTATATGCTACCCGCCTGCTACTCACTGGGTATCCTGCTCGGTTATCAGATTAACTGGTGTGGTTTTGCACGGCTAGTGCCCTCGTGGCCCTCGTTTTACTCAATAGTGGTCCCAAAGCACAAGAGAAGTGGCGCTGGCAATTCAGCTCTGCCAGAGAGGAGCCCCAAAGTGCTTCCTCTAAATAGAAAGGTAAAAGTTCTGGACTCGATAAGGAAACAAAAAAATTGTGTGCTGAGATGGCCAAGATCTCAAATTAGTTATTGTTGTTAATCTCTTACTGCGCCTAGTTTCTAACATTAAATCTCATCCTATATACATAGACATGAACAGTAGGTACTGGGTTTGGTACTATCTGCAGTTTCTGGCATCCACGATGGGCCTTGGGAGGCATCCTCGGTGTTTTCAATAGGCTGATGGTTGTATCCCAAAACAGGTCACCTTTTGCAGTGCACAGGGAGGGCAGAGTGGCCTTGTTATCTGATGCCTTGCACTCCAGGTCTGGCTCATAAGCAAACACCCAGGGTCTTACCCAGGCTGGATTTACTGAAGGTTGCTCCTTCCTAGTTCCAGGATAAAACACACATGCACACACCTCTCTTGGGAGCAAACATAACTCAGTGAGCAGACTCATAAGGCAAGAATCTAATAATCCAGGTGCTTGCCCAATTAAAAAGTGGGTCTATTCTTTAAAAGCTTGCCGAACCTACTCAGAAGCCAGGAAAACATGGAAATTTACATCGCTTCTACCTTTGAAAATATCTGGCCCTAAGATCCACAATCATAGGTCTTAGCAGGGAGGGAGAGAGAAGAGTGCATGTCACAAAGAAACCTGTTGAACAAACCCTCCACAGGTGATTTTTTCCTGAGCTCCCATCATGCATTAGTGCCTCGTTCAGGAACATTTCAAGTTTCTCTAATATTCCGTATTTTCGCGTAGCTCATCTTCGAGCACCGGATCCCCGGGCCATCAATCAAATAGGAACTATGTTCCCATTTTATGTTGAAGAAATCAAGGCCCAGGACGGTGAGATGAGGTACTTGGTAAAGGTCACGGAGTCAGCAGGAGAGTGTAGGTTTTGCAAATTAATCAGTATTTTACCCAAAATGCCGGATGCTGAAGTGGCATGAACTCCTTGATCTTGTGGTTTGTAACACGAATTACAGGCGTCTGTAGGAGTCACTGCTGAACACCGGTACTTGGCCACAGAAAAAATTAAAGAACACATTTAAGGGATTTCTCCATCCAAGCGGTCTACCCCATGTTCCGTTGGGGGCTCTACGGGAATTCCAACTTTCTGTTAAGGCTTAGACCAAGTCATTGTCCCCGGCTGGATGCCATAGTCTTTACTTTGATGCTGTGGATACTGGGAGCATGGCTGCTGACGGTCCAGGCCTGCAGGGGGCGGGACTTCAGTGGGGATCCGTGCAACAGGGATACTGACAGCGAACAGCAGCCGTTTCCCGGACTTTCAGGGGTCCAATGACGGTCTGATAGACTGCAGAGACACAGCCGAAACTGCCCGCTGCTACCGGCACCCTGACTGTTCGTGCTGGTCTAACGATTCCAGCCAATTACACGTGAAAACCACTTGATTTATTTGGACTGGTCATAGTTGAGGAAAGGAATACATCATGCTACCATACTTGTTCCAAGACTCTGAGAAGCTAACAGGTGTGTTTCTTTGCAGATCCAGAAACTTGAAGATAAGCGACAGTATGATTCTGAAACACACTTGCCCTGAAGAGGTAAGTCTTTAGTGAGAAGGCTCACTCCTACTTGCCTTCCATAGGTTTCCCTTCTTCTCGAAGTCAGCAAACCGGGATTCTACAGTAGCCTATAGGAACTGCTTAGCTCGAATGTGCTCCATCATCAAACATCTAAGAAGAAAACCAGCAGAGTTCTGCTTTGGGTCTCCTGGGATCATCACACAAAGTTGCATGCGGGCAGACTGGGCGAGGGCTGGGGTCCCACATCCAGAAAACTACCCTGCATCCAAAGATGGCCTGGAAAAGCAACCATGTTCCCACCTACTGCCCAGTGAACAGGCTGCCCGCCAGTGGGTCATGAGACACACTCAGAGCCCGGATCGTCTTCCTCGACCAAACACCCCAACGGCAAGTCTCCGGGTGGTGAAAGAGAGACTTGCAACGTGGCCGTCCTGAGTTTTGGTCTTGTATCTCATTTCTTACATTATTTCACTGGCATCGCCTGGAGATCTTTCAAGAAGCAATCCCCAAAAAGGATTACTGACTTGCGGGGGAGGGGAATGACAGTGCACGAAGGTGGATCATAAATCCTGGTGCTCGGTGGGACTCCCACGTCTGAGGCTGTTTTAACCACACAGTGCATCTGTGTGGAAGAGGAGCTCCCCTGATGGGACTGTGTGCTGACCAGAGTGCAGGGAGGACCTGCTCTAAAGGTGGCTAGGTTGCTGTGGCTGGCTAACGCTCATCCAGCCCCCGCAAGCGGTCCTGGAGGCACCTGGTGTCAATCAAAGTTTGAACCAACCATGCAGCTCCCAGAAAGGCACGCTGTGGGTCCTAACCAGTGGACTGCATGCTCGCTTGGAAACAGGGTCCTTTCAGAGGTCACCTGTTAAGTTCCTGGAATCCTAGGAAAAAAGGAGGAATTTGGACACCCAGGCAGGACCCGTCCAAAAACGAGGACAGCCATCAACAAGCCAGGGCCTCAGGAGAATCCAGCCCTGTCCACACGTTGATGTTGGACTTCGGGCCCCCGCACCACGAGACAGTACGTTTCTGCTACTTAAGCGGCCCAGCCCGTGGGCCCTTGTAACAGGCACCCTAGGAAGCGCAGGGAGTGACAGTCCTCAGTTCTGGGCTTGTTTGCTTGTGGTTCCCTGTGCCCTCTGTCCACCCTTGGTGAATGTGGACGATCACACAGGTCTTAGCAGCTGAACTCCAATCAAGCTCCCATCAGCAGATCCGCCAATAGCCCGTCCTCACAGCCTCAGGCCTGAGCAGCACCAGCAGGGGGTTTGCACTGCTGAGAGGTGCAGACGGAATCGTAGGAGTCCAAGTGTAGAAGGCAACCTGCTCGGATGCCATCATACAGTCACAGCAGCGCCCGGCCAACACCCAAGTGCAAAGAGACTGGGGCGGGCAGGGTGGCGATGTTTGCTTGCTGTAATTTAGTTGCACACGCACAAGAACAATTTTGCATAATAACAGCATAGATATCAGCCAAGCAAGACCATGCCATCTGCATCGCTCTACCGAGAGACCATCAATCAACACACACTGATTATGAATCTACTCTTTGAGAAGCTGGCTAACTCATTAAGGGCGAGATTAAGAAAAGCGAGACTCACAGACGATACAAATGCACCCGCCTCCAGAGAGCTTAAACTCTAAGTGGGTTGGCAACTTGTAATCTTTAAAAGAAATACATAAAATTTTGTATTGTATTGAAATTGGTAGTAGTACCAGGAAAAGACATCCTGGCCTGTTGTCTACACTGCCTGAGGCGATAAAACATCCACTTTGGGGAGGGGAGCGTAGTGAACTCTGACCCTTTGGAAGGGTTCTGAGAACAAGATCATTTCTTCTCCGCCCAATAGGATGCTTCTGGAGAAGTTTGGGATGGAAACTTGGCTATAAAACTTGCCAATTAATTTAGCAGAGATTTAAACTGTGATGGTCAGGTGTGGAAGAATGGCCGAAGAGGCCTTCCCAAAAACCACTTACGGGGGCAAAGAGGAGGGAACAGACTTTCTTGGGATGAAATACCAGGAAAAAGAAGCAGAAGCAACATTGGTAGTGACACGTGTGCCTATGACCGGAGCAAAGGCCCGAGGGACACGCACAGCCGTCCAGGCAGCTTCATGCCAGAAGGAAATACAACCTTGTAGAGCGACAGGAGGGCTAGGTGGATCCAAAGGGGAAAGAGGAGGAAGGGGTGGAGAGGCACGCTAGCCCAGGAGGTGGACGCGTGCGGCTGTGCTGTGAGTGGGGCAGGAGGAGGCCAGGTGGAGCCCCACTGTTAAGGGCTTTCCTAGGTGACCTCAACATCTAATGCCCCCCACCGGACTCAAAAAGGAGAACCGAAAAAGCAGGTTATGCCTTTTGATGCTTAAGCAGTCCATTAAGTGGGTCTGTGACAGGGTTATTTTCTGGGTTAAGGAGCAACTGAAGACTACATTAGCTCTCCTTCACTTCCATGGTGAGATTAGCAGGCGACCTCACTTCCAGTGCCATCTTCCCCATGGAGATGAACAGCAGCAGCAACAAAACCCCCTTATGACCACGTCCTGACAGCTACGGCAGCAGTGACTGGGTGTGCAGGACACAGCCATGAGGAGCAGGTGCGAGCATGGCTGGCCAGCTCTGCTCACCACCACACCAAGCGCGGGGGAGCCTCCCCGGGGGGCTGTCCCAAACGTCTATGAGCCTCGTGGCTAAACCACACAGAGTCATCATTTTACGCTGCTAGAGGTCAGAAGTATGACATGAGTCTCCAGGTATTGGTGGGGCTGGTCCCTCCAGAGCCATCTCCCACGCCGGCGTGGTGAGTTGCCTTGTTCTCACATGCTGCTGTCTCTGACCGTCACCTGCCGCCCTCTCCCGCACTCTTCTGATAACACCGGGCCCGCCTGGATAATCCCGACATGTCATCGCCCTAACTCAGCTGATGAAGAAACTTCACTCCACCTGCAACCAAAGGCCCCTTGTCGCAGAGGCTAACGCGTTCACAGACTGTGGGAATTAGGAGGTGGGCAGCCTGGGAGCTGTTATTCTACGAGGAACTCAGCAAGGTGACAACGGGAAAGCTCCTGGAGACTCAGAGCCTCGCAAATGGCAGCCTCTGATTATGTGATCCCAGATGTCTATGGCCGACACAGATCATAGGGCCACAGCTGACACTCCCCGTCCTAAGTGGGATCCTAATCATGATCCTGGGGTGCTGAGATCAGCACACATGGCGGCTGCTGAGAGACCACAGTGAACTGGGCTTCTCATTGCGCTAACAGGAACAACCCGCTCTACAGGGAAGCCGGAACAGTGTGAACAATGGGAAAAGGAAGAAAGAAGAAGAAAAAGGAGAGCAGGGCAGGGGAGGTGGGGGTGTGAAGGGCTCACCGCAGGGTGGCGGTGAGGCTGCAGGGCGCACTGGCTGTGGTCCCCGAGGTGCAGACTGAGCAAGGCTATCTCTCAGGGGACAACCGTGGACTCTGGGAATGAGGCAGGTGACCTTCCCACGGCCCTGGCCGCTTTCTCGGGTGCACACAGAGCTTGTGAGTATTTGGAAAGGGAAGGGTGGTCCCTAGGAGGAGAAGAGCTTTATCAGGGACAAAGGCATGTCAGGGAAGAAGCGAGGAAGGAGGGCAGTTAAACTTAAGAAGACCAGAGAGACCTAAGAACCAATTATGCACTCTGATCGCATCCTGGGGAAAACAAAACGAAACAAAAAACATGAAACGAGCAGCTGTTACAAAGGCCACAGTGGGGATAACCAGGACTGGTGCTGGAGCTGTTGAAAGCACCCAGCTGATGTCAGGGCAGCCCACGCAGGCTCAGACAACCAGGTTCCAGGTCATTTTAGGGAACTGTTGCTAAAATTGTGCAGTTGTGACGACGGGCTAGAGTTATGAAGGAGAATGTCCTCAGTTTCAGGAGATGTAGGCTACAGGATTCAGATACGGTGTCTAAAATTTGCTTTGAAACAGTTTAGCCTCAAATGGAGGAAACACACGTTGAGTCTCTGTAGCAGGAATGTAAGTGGTCATCAAACCATCATTTTGACTTGAGGGTTTCAAAAGTCCATTAATAAAAAGTATGTGTGTGTGAGGGGGCGGGCAAATCATGCCACACCAGCTAGGTTTCTTTTTTTTTTTTTTTCTTTTTGACAGGCAAAGTTAGAGAGACAGAGAGAAAGGTCTTCCTTCCATTGGTTCACCCCATAAATGGCCGCCAGGGCTGGCACACTGCGCCGATCCAAAGCCAGGAGCCAGGTGCTTCCTCCTGGTCTCCCAGGCGGGTGCAGGGCCCAAGCACCTGGGCCATCCTCCACTGCCTTCCTGGTCCACAGCAGAGAGCTGGACTGGAAGAGGAGAAACCAGGACTAGAACCCAGGGTGCTGGTGCTGTAGGCGGAGGATTAGCCTAGTGAGCTGTGGCACTGGCCTCTAGGTTTTTTTTTGAGAGAGAATTCCTTCAATGTAGCAAGTGTGGGTCACAGCTAGCTGGGTGTACCTGTGGGGTGTAGAGGGCTGGGCGCCCCCTCTGGGAACTTTACACCCTGGACAAGTGATGGAAGCCCCTTCAGCTCTGATGTTTTACTCGCAGAGCAGAGACAATACAATGACTCCCGCTGGTAGGAGGAAGTAAAGGAGACACTGTGCAAGGCGTGGAGCAGTGTGCCTCGTGTGGGGCTTCCTGGCGAGCACTTGTCAACGTGTGCTGAGCCCTGAGGGTGGCTGTGAACTCCACAGCTCACACACAGTCTCAGCTCCTGGGAGAAGGACCCGGAATGTTCAGTGATGGACCTGTGTTGGCATGTAGACAATGAGGATATAGTGTTCCATGTGTGCTCTATTGGACATGTTTGTTTTTTTTTTTTTAATCAATGACTTCAAGACATGAAAAACATGTCTCTCAAACGAGCAGATGGCAAAAAACTGGACAGGGGTGAAGTAATCAACTTTCTTGATTTTGGACAAGAAACATTTACTAGCTGGGAACACAAAGTTCAGTTCCTCTGTTAAAACAACATACGCCGTGGCTCACTAGGCTAATCCTCTGCCTACGGCGCCGGCACCCCGGGTTCTAGTCCTGGTCGGGGCGCTGGAGTCTGTCCCAATTGCTCCTCTTCCAGTCCAGCTCTCTGCTGTGGCCTGGGAGTGCAGTGGAGGATGACCCAAGTGCTTGGGCCCTGCACCCCATGGGAGACCAGGAGAAGCACCTGGCTCCTGGCTTTGGATCAGCGTGGTGTGCCGGCTGCGGCAGCCATTGGAGGGTGAACCAACGGCAAAGGAAGACCTTTCTCTCTGTCTCTCTCTCTCACTGTCCACTCTGTCAAAAAAAAAAAAAAAAAAAAAAAAGAAAAAGAAAAAGAAAACTAATCCAGATGTAGATAGAATCTCCAGGTATAAGGGATCCAAAGTCATCTGCTGTCTCATTTGGCTGTAGCAGGGTCAGGAAAGGCACAGTACGAAATGTCACCACGCCCTCTCCTACGGCTGCTCCCACGGCCAGCAACCTGCAAATTCGCCTCCGAGAACGGGCGCCCCACAAAACATGCAAATGCCGTGTCCTGTGTTGACCTACAGCTATTATACTATCACTATAACAAAACCACCATGGCCGACACGCCCACTCCCGGCGCGCGCCTGATGCCATGACACTTCCAAGACTTCCTAAAGGGCCAGGAGGTGGGCAGTCACCGAGTTCCTGTGAACCTCCGCCCTTTCCTGGAAAACTCCAGCCCTGCGCCTCCAGATCACATAGGCGATGACCCCAAAGCCCGCGGTGTGCAGCTCACTCTAAAGCCTGCCGCACTCGCTCTGGAGTGTGTACTTCCCGCTTCACGCTGAGAAGTCTCCTGCCTCCGCTCATCTTTGTGCCTCATCCTCTAATTCTTTTGTGCATCAGAGAACACGGGCGGCTGGGTCCCCCGACATAGGAACACAGAGTCAGGTGGAAGCCAACGCCACTCCAGGCTTTTCAGCTCTTAGACAGAGCCCGCTCTGCAATACCTAGACAATAATACCCAGGCTTTCAGAAAGAGAGGAGGCAACACTGATGATACTGAGCAGTGCCTTCTCCCTCTAGTGCCCTGCTTGGGAAGGGATGCAGATCGGCACCAGGTGGTCGGACATCCTCCTAAAAGTCAAGGAGGCAAAGCACGCAAAACAAGTTCCCTCAAATAAACCATTTGTCCATGAAAATACTGTATCTGGGGCTGTCCCAACCAGGGTATTTCCCCTTCGCTGTCTCCTCCAAACGAGCTTTCAATCTCAGACAACAGCGGTGTTTCGTCACAGCTCAGCATGGCAAGGCTCACCCCTGGACCCTCAGAGGGTGGTGTGGGTCAAGTTCCAGGTGCTGCTTCCTCACACTGTCCCCCCCCTGCTTGGGGACAGGCAGGCAGAGAGCTCCACCCCACAGAGGACCCTGGTTCTCGCGTGGCTGCCACTTCAGCACCAACTACTACCCCCAGGGAGGTGCTCCAGCTTCGCGACTCAGTTCCTGGTCTTGGAACCCACCAGTCCATGTGGTACAGAGGGAGCCCAAAGCCACACGGGCTGTGGGAGCACAGGGGGGACCCCCATCTCCCGGCTGTGTTCTGGGAGGGCCTGTTCGCCCGAAGAACAGGTTTGGAATTCTACTATTTACCCTAAAAGATCTAATAATCCAAGTCCATAGTCAGGCATGCACAAGAGACATTTCATGCCTGCTTACTGAATGTTTACCCCAAAGCAGCTCATTATTCAAGACGCAGTTGGAAGCCTCCTCGCCCACCAGCCCCTCCTCCCTATCCCTCTCCCTCCCCACCCCATCGGGCTCCTCCTGGAGGGCTGTGGCTCCGCTTGCTTTCTCACATCTGTAATTCTCGAGTTAGTCCCTAAAGCAGGGGTGGGGAACCTTTCTGCTGATGAGGGGGTCACTTAGGTATTTCTAAGGTCATCCGCGGGCCATACAGAATCATCCACGTAAAGATTAGCCCGATACAGACTTTCTGTATTTTAATCCCTGCTGGCTGTTGTCTTGGCTGAGCCAGGCCAAATGATCTCAAGGGCCTTACGTGGCTCGAAGGCCGGACACCCCCCTCTCCTGCTCTAAAGCAAAGCACGATCTAGCTTTGGGCAGGCTTATTTTGACCTTTAAACACAGGTCCGAATCCTCACTTCCGCTAAGGAGAGCAGCTATAGCTCTTCTCCCAGGCCAGCTGAGAGGGGGCTGCCCCATGAGGCTGTGGTTGTTGGGACAACATGTCCTGTGACGTCCCAGGGAAGGGGGCACCAGGCCAGTCTCCCCGATTGGTTCCAAGGGCTTAGGCAGGGACCCCGTGACAAGGAGACCACCTTCCCCGTGGTGGACAGGGATTTTGCCATTGCTAGGATGCTGAACTAAAACAGTGGCTTTGCTGTGCCCTCAGCACCATAGACTGACCAAGGTCATTCCACTGCATTTGAAACACGCCTGAATACATCTTGTCTTAAGGCTGCTAAGAGTATCTGACACACACAATCACTCATCACTCATGAATCAACAGTGTCTATTTGCACCTGACACTTTGGTCCCAGAGACACCTGGGACCCCTTTCCCTCCAGTGGGATAGGTGTATATGCTTATCAAATTCCAAGACCAGAGGCTGGTGCCATGGCGTAGTAGGTTAATCCTCCACCTGTGGCACCGGCATCCCATATGGTCGCTGGTTCTAGTCCTGGCTGCTCCACTTCCGATCCAGGCTCTCTGCTATGGCCTAGGAAAGCAGTGGAAGATGGCCCAAGTCCTTGGGCCCCTGCAACCACATGGGAGATTGGGAAGAAGCACCTGGCTCCTGATTGGCACAGCTCCAGCCGTTGTGGCCACCTGGGCAGTGAACCAATGGACAGAAGACCCTTCTCTCTGTTTCTCCCTCTCACTGTCTGTAACTCTCTCAAATAAATAAATAAAAAATTTAAAAAATTCCACTTCTGGAGCCTGCTGGACACCACGAGGGGTTAGCGAAGTGGATGGAGAGAGCCAGGACTGCGTAAAGGTGCATGGATGTGCCGTGGGGCTCTGCATCTCGTCAGCCCTGCCATCCTGCACTGGCCTGTGTCTTTCTGCTCCACGCATGTCGCTCTAGAAAGCCTGCTGTCTTTGTGTCTCCGTTTTCCACCCACGACACCTGCTTGGACAGCAGGTCCTGGATAATGTTTGTTGAAGTAACAACAAACGTTAAGTTAGGTTAAAAACGT
Source organism: Sylvilagus bachmani (assembly GCA_015711505.1). Lineage (NCBI taxonomy): Eukaryota > Metazoa > Chordata > Mammalia > Lagomorpha > Leporidae > Sylvilagus > Sylvilagus bachmani. The sequence goes on from CM027388.1 coordinate 132,588,308, forward strand.
GTTCTAGTAGCCAATGCGGTGCCCTTGTGTCCACGCTACGCTGGTGCCATGTGAGTGATCTCATCGAGTCTTTACCGCAGTAATATTTCAAACACAACAGCATGATGTCGGCTACAAAGATGAGGCTCAAAGAGGTCAAGGTGTGGGTCAAGTCCCACTCCAAGAGTAACCAATACGCAGGGTTCATAGGCCCCCAGCCCCATGCTTTCAGAACTGTGCCGGGGGTGGGGGGGTCAACGGAGGCACCTGGGTCGGTGCTGTTTGGGCCGGGCACGGCTTCACAGGCTGTGGCGTCTGCACTGATGTCCAAAGAGGGGTACAGGTGTGAGACAGAAAGGTGGTGGGGCGAGGAGAGGAAGGGCTTTGCACACCCAAGGCACAGCTCACTCCCTCCGTGGCCCACCCCTACTCGCCGGCCTGGGGTTGATACGTACAGGTCAGCACGGCCGGGGAGCGGTTCTTGGGCACATTCTCCTCCCTCTGGGCCACGAGCGAGCTGTTGGGCTCTGCTTGGTAGGCACACAGCGCCTCCCACTCCTTCTCCAGCCGGTTCTTGTTCTTCAAGTGATCCTCCATGTAGGCCTGGGAAGGAAATTGCACAGTCAGGAGGTGTGTGGGAGGCTGGGAGCTGCTAAGAGCACAGGGCACCATAGGATGGAGCACCAGGGGACTTCAAAAGCTGCTAGGAAGATGGCATTAAAAGCTGTCTCCTTAGGGGCTGGCACTGTGGCGCAGTAGGCTAAGCCTCTGCCCGAGGTGCCGGCATCCCATATGGGTGCCAGCTGACTCCCGGCTGCTGCACTTCCCATCCGGCTCCCTGCTGTGGCCTGGGAAAGCAGTAGAAGATGGCCCAAGTGCTTGGGCCTCTGCACCTGTGTGGGAGACCCGGAAGAAGCTCCTGGAAGACTTTAGGAATATAGTGATTCTTCCCACCATCACACTCTCACCCATACTCCCACCATACTCCTCCCTCCCCCTCCTCCCTCTCCCACTCCCAGTCCCATTCTCCACTAAGATCCTTTTTCAATTAACTTTATACACAGAAGACAAACTCTACACTAAGTAGAGAGTTCAACAACTTGAATGGAAAACAAAAACAACAACAAAAAACTGTTCCTCAACAGTCGAGACAAGGGCTGTTCAAAGTCATCGCATCTTGAAATTAGTTTCACTTTTGTTTTTTAGAAACTTAATTAACTTTAAAGAAGCACCCAAGAATGATAAATCTTTTGCAAGCACCTAGACATAATTATAATACAACTCTTTGAGGACAGAGGTCCTGTGTGGGAAGTTAGTGCACAACGTCCTGTTGTTAATTTAACAATTAACACTCTTATGTCAGTGATCACCCGAGGCTCTTGACATGAGCTGCCTAGGCTATGGAAGCCTTCTGAGTCCACAGATTCCATCAGTATTTGGACAGGGCCATAAGCAAAGCGGAAGTTCTCTCCTCCCTTCAGAGAAAAGCACCTCCTTCTTTGATGGCCACTCCACAAAGTCTGTCCTTGAGCTTGGATGAAGTGTTAGGGACAGAGACAAACCCCCTGCAGACCACATTTGATTAGCCAACCAAAGACTGCTAGAAAGTGCGTCCTGCCAGAGAGAGGGTGAAGAGGAGGGGTGAGTCAGAGAGGGTGTTGAAGGGCACCCATGCACCATGCTTTGAAGGAGGACGGAGTTCACGTGGAAAAGGGGCAGACACCAGCACCAGGGTGGGGGGTCTGGCCTGGGGGTGGGCTGTAAGGAGGGCAGGTGCAAAGGCTAGTGGGGCAGGAAGCACATTGGGAGGTCTGGATGAGACCAGTGGGCCCCGACCGTGCGAGCCACGAGCTGGGTCTGCTGGCTGTGTGTCTGGAGCTTGCAGACGTCCCGGAGAGCAGCCCTCTCCACATCAGAGAAAGCATAAATACCAGACACAATGCCGCTGCACAGGGCGGAGACGTGCTGTAGGTGGGTCAGAGAAACAGCGCTGAACCCCTATCAGCGATTTTTCTCTAAGAAAACCACTAGTTACCAACAGATGCAATGTGGTTATAGTGCCTCGGAATTATTTACCTGAAAAACAGGAAGCACACAGTTTGAAAACTATTTTATATATCCAATCAAAATCCTGCAGAAACAGCTTAATTCAGAGACCCTCTCGAATAGGGATGGAAACTGCACCCTCCTCCCCAGAGTGCCTCCAGTGGAGCGAAGTGTTCAGTGGTCACTGCAGGGGAGGGACTGAGAGAGGTGGGGGTCTTTCCTGCTTTCTTCAGGGCCGTGGGGCGTACTGGCCTGTTCAAAGGGAATACCAATCATTTAGTTGGGAGCAAGCAACAGGATGTGCACTCTTCTATGAAATACGTGCGCTGTCACTGTGTGCACCACAAACATGAAAACACAGGGATGTAGTCGGTGAGCACTAGGATGGCCACAGTCATCTTACACTTTACTTCAAGGGCCAGGGAGCTCAGCCCAGTCTCTGGAGGGCTGTCCCGCTCTTCCAGTTCCGTTTGCATGGTCATTTATCTTAAAACTGTCAAACTTCTCAGAATCCACTGGATGATGGGATGCATTCAAGACACTGGGCGGCTCGGATCTGTGCAGAACACTGAAGCAGCCTCTGGCATCAAACACAAAACCAATGAATGGCAGCAAAGACCCCGACCCTTGGCCGCTCCGATCTTCGTGTTTCTGGGCACCGAAGCGTTGACTGCTAGGAAGACAATGGAGAAGACAAAGGCGTCCTGCACGATCCCGGCCACAAAGACACACACCGCCAGCACAGGCTGCTCCGTTCTTATCCATCTGTTCAGCTGAGAAACAGCTGGGGATTCAAGGGGAAGCATTTCAAAGGACCAAACCCAGCTGCAGTCCTGCACCCACAGGAAATGAGGGCTTGTCCTCCAACCTTTGCTTGTGGTTTTCAATGTGCTGTGTGTCGTGGATGGATGCAGGTTTCCAAGTGCGTGTACACACACGCACACACACAAAGACTTCAGTGCTACCTGGCTAGGCTGTCCTTGTCTAGCCTCACTTCCACCTGCTGCCCTCCACCTTTCACTCCCCGACAATGCCCCCTCTTCCATCAGGAGCTCTGCTCAGTCTCTCCCTGCCTAGCTCGGCACCCACTCCAGGCGATGGCAGAGAAGCCTGCTAGCAACACCTGTTCCATGACTAGTAGCAGGAACCTCATGGCTGCTCTGAGCTGAAGAAAATGAGCTCCCAGCTCTGCTCTGGCCAGCCCCCACACTGGCCAGCCCCCACACCCAGGCAGCCCTCAGGGTTCCCCTGCGTGGGCGAGAAACACCCAGCAGAGATCTCTCGAATTAGGAAACCAGGCAAAATTCAAATGTCTCAGTCTTAGAAAACAGAAACTACAAACTACGTTCTTCTGAGATGATCATTACGTTGTATCAGATACACATATTTGTGCCAAAGTGATGCCGATGGAGAACACATTTTGGCACGACATAATATTTCAGTTTTGTGAGAACACTGACGACTCATTCTGCCTGAAATTCGGTGTGTGAGGAGGGCCGTGGGAGATGAGGGTAGCTCTGGCAAAAATGTACAGCTTGAGTGTGTTTCTGTTGTGCACTTTTCTCAAAGATGATTAATGTGTAGTCCTACAAGTAGACACAAAAAGGTTCCTGGCAAAATCATCTGGGGTCCTTCAGAAAAATGCTTTTTTTTTTTTGTACAAAACCCATCATGAACAAGTGAGCTTCATTCAATAAAACATGACAGAGTCCTAAAGTGATGGACTTGGGCAGGTTCAACCCACTTTTCAAGACCATCTACGAAGGGGCACTGAGTATTATCTGAACCCCCATACACTCTGGATGCTTGAATGTTTACATTTGTCCCAGCGATGGGTGCGAAATCACACTGCAAGTTCACTTGATTTCTAAGTTTATGCCAAGAAGCATAAACTGAGTTTCTGGTAAGCAAGACTGGGGCCAGGAAGGAAGAGGAGGTGGAGACGGAGTATTTGTCATGGAGAATTAAGTTGATTACCTTCACATCGAGATAGTTTTTGTCACTCTCTTAGAGAGTTTACTGCTCCATCAGGCTGGGTTCGTCCTATTCTGCTCATCTGAATTTGGTGCTATGCTGTTCTTTTCAATGAACACTTTTATGAAATATCATTTCTGGCATTCAATGGATGTAATTTGCCCCCATCACGTCTTAGGACGCTTCCCTCTTGCGTGGTTTGTGGATAAGACACTTCTTATTAGTGATTCTGTGAGGCAGTCAAGCCCTTGCAGTAGAAGAACACGCCTTTAAACAATCAAAGAAAAAGTAGCAAGAAGGGCCATAGAGACTTCATCGTGTGCAGACCCCTGCCCTCCGAGGACGCTAGAAACGTGCCCTGGGGCAGGTAGAACACCCCCCCACCCCCACCCCGGGACAGAGGCCTCGTCTGGAATTCTTAGGTAATTTCAACAACGCTAACAGTCTTCTCCATAGTGGGCATTTCACTGTAGGTGTTTCAAAAACTGGCATTTAAATGCTTTTATTTTATACACGAGTGCATGTGTGAAGAGATGTGGTGGTGGCAGTGGTGGGAGGACTTGTTTTTTTTTTTTTTTGAAACTGCAACTTGTTTGTTCCATAAATAGTCCATATGGAAAGGGAAGGTAAGAAGGATGAAAACAGAAGCCACTAGTAACTGCAGCACCCAGCACAAACAGCGAGGCTTTGGTAAACTCCACCCTCCGGGTACGTGTGTGGGCGACTTTGTCTCCCCCAGGACTGACTCCGATTGTGCAGGCTTCCGACGCTGCAATTCTACAGAATCTTCTTTTTTAAGTTGAAAAGATTCTGATAGAGGCTTGCAACTCAGCTATGGGGACACCAAGGCCCAGAGAATTTGTCCATACGCTGAGATGCACTGCTGGTTTCGTCCTGGCCTGTGGCTGCAGCCTCCCCGCTGGACTTCTGACCATCATATCGGTTTTCCAGTTCCGTCTTTCCAGAACAACCAGATTATCATTTCTAATAATAATACACAACCTATTTCAAAACCCATCAAGCGCCTAGACTCATGGTTTCCTTTGTCCAAATCTCATTTTTTTCCAGCCGATTACTTTTTACTCCAGTAAGACTCTATTCCCCAGAGGTTGACAGAGCCACCCCCAGTCTTCCTCTATATTTCATTTATGCGTGTTTTCCTGTGATACATCTACCCAAACTTCAAGGTCTAGTCAAATTCCACCCCCTCCTGAGCCTGATTACAACATGCCCAAGCCACTGCTTATGATCTTCTCCTAAAATTCCACCCTCACGTGAAACACTAGTTACAAAATACATCTCCTGGGCATGAACCATGTTCTGCTTTGGGTCTACTATGGCTTCAAGCTCCGAAGGGACTCAGATTAATTTTATGTTCTGGAAGGGTGGACGGAGAGAGGACTGTCTTGGCCACTCGGCATGTGCCCTGGGCACACAGTCAACATTTGTTGAATGGCTACTATTTTTAATCTGGAAATTTCTAGGGGTTGACATTGTGGCATAGCAGGTTAAGCCACTGCCTGGGAGGCCTGTCTCCCACACTGGAGTGCTGGTTCAAGTCCTAGCTACACTGTTTCCAATCTAGTTCCCTGGTTAATGCACCTGGGAGACAATGGATGAGGGCTCAAGTACTTGGGCTCCTGCCACCCATGCGGGAGACCTGAATGGAGTTCCTGGCTCCTGGCTTCAGCCTGGCTGTTGCAGCCATCTAGGGACTGAACCAACAAATGGGAGATCCCTCTCTCTTTCACCCTGACTTTCAAATAAAGACATCTTTTAAAAAATCTGGACATTTCCATAAGCCATCTGTGTGACAGATAAACTTTGTATATTGATGACAGCTATGGAAATCCATTTAATTTGAATCTTCTGAAGGAACATCCCCAAAAGGTAACATAAGGAATTTGGAAAGTTTCATTATACACTTTCTTTGTGTTCTTCCCTTCTGGATTATCCAACAAACAACTTTATAACTCATGCCAAATAGGGGTTGGCACATCCCAGTGTCCCCAGCACAGCCCAACTTGGTGGCAACTTTGTAACATCAGAGCCCTGGAAACTGCAGCAATAGGGAGTCTTCAACAACAGGGAGTCTTCAATTTTTTGTTTAAAGATTGATTTATTTGAAAAGCAGAGTTACAGAGAGAGAAAGTCTTCCATCTGCTGGTTCACTCCCCAAATGGCCACAATGGCCAGGTCAAAGCCAGGGGCCAGGAACTTCATTTGGGTCTCCTGCCTGGATGCAGGGGCCCAAGGACTTGGGTCAGCCTCTGCTGCTCTTCCCAGGCCATTAGCAGGGATCTGGATCAGAAGTGGAGCACCCAGGACTCAAAGTGGTACCCCTATGGGATGTGGCACTGCAGGTGGTGGCTTTACTCACTATGCCATAGCACTGGCCCCCAACTCTCTGATTTTTTTTTTAAGTTGTAAACTTCTAGATCCCATGTTGACTGCTGTTTCTCTGGAGCTTTTTCACTCAGCTCTGCCCATTCTGTGACTCTGTGTGCGCTCATCAATACCTCTCATTTGGGGAATACTATGTGCTCTCAGCAGTACAGCTGGAGCTGGGTCTCCTCCATGGTGGTTAGGAAGCCTGTCTTAGCAACATGAGTAACTTTTCACAGGACAAGAAGCCCTTGTTCCGGGGCCTCCTAAGTGCTTCTGCACTGAAGCTTGAAGAAGAGAGCTATGGGAGGGTCAAGAGAAGGTGATGACAGTCGCAGGTGAGCGCCAGCAGGTGCAGCTGCGATCACACCTGCTGGTTGCAGAACCATGTTAGCTCATTCAGTCTGCCAGCCCAGCCACATCCATCGTGATCGCTCCCCCTGGTTCTGACGGAACGCTTGGAAGCACATCTTTAATCTTTCAGAGTTGGTCACTAACGTTCTTGACAATGTTTTTGAGATCTGGCTGGAAAAATTTAGCCTGACACTGCCCAGTGTTCAACACTGTTAAGGGAGTTTCATGGAAACTAATTCCAGACGAGCTCTGAGTAGGGAAGTGTACAGCACTTTCTTGAATTCGGATACTTTCTGAAGACCCAGACTTGATGAGCTTGCATAGACATTATCCCTAGATAAAGCCTTCTGTGGGAAAAAGCCCTGATGGTTCAGAATGTGGGTTTTCCAAGTTGTGGCCAGCACACACTGTCTTGGCCTTGATCCCAAACCACGTGACATCAGCATTGACAACAGCTGAAGGTACAGCTGCTACCGTTTTGCTTTGAGAAGGACAACAACAGATTTCAGAAGACCCATTTGATCAGAAATATTAACTCAGCCTAAGGTTTTCCCATTGAATCTCTCATTTCTGATCTCATCCCTCCAGGTCCCAGTCTCGTATCTCGGAATTCTAACCCATACCGGCAGACCATTCAGAGTAGGAAAGCTAAGACCAGCTTCTGGGTCACAAGGACTACGTGCCACCAGATGACTTTTTTGTTTTTTGACAGGCAGAGTGGACAGTGAGAGAGAGAGACAGAAAGAAAGGTCTTCCTTTTCTGTTGGTTCACCCCCACAATGGCCACTGCAGCCGGTGCACTGCACTGATCCGAAGCCAGGAGCCAGGTGTTTCTCTTGGTCTCCCATGCAGGTGCAGAGACCCAAGCACTTGGGCCATCCTCCACTGCACTCCCGGGCCACAGCAGAGAGCTGGACTAGAAGAGGGGCAACCGGGACAGAATCCAGCGCCCTGACCGGGACTAGAACCCTGGGGTGCCGGCGCCACAGGCGGAGGGTTAGCCTAGTGAGCCACAGCGCCGGCCACCAGATGACTTTTGTAGGAAAGTTTGTTGGTTTGTGTCTGACCAAGGAATCACTTTACAAAGAGTCAGAAACTTGATGTAAGACAAGTGTTCTTGCCACCGTGAAATGGATGATGTACCCACAATTCGTTAATGAATGTAGCCCACATATTAGCCGCACTGTTTTCTGGTCAAACCGCCAACCCTTGAGGTCAAAAAAGTGATCTCTAGGAACATGGACCTGTTGGATGCTCTGGAACACAGTAAGGCTTGGTTAATAGCCGGATGAGTTTTTTTCTGTCTTCAGGACTTGCACCTGCCACTGACAAAGCCTTTGGGATACAGGAAACCTCTTTTGCTGAATGGGAAGAGAATGCTAAGGACAGGGGGAAGGCACTGGGATTGATTTTGAAAGACTTCTCAATAGTGTAATAAACAAAATGGTTTCGGTCCCCCACCCAGCTGCTTTTTGGCTACGAGTCTGTGGGCCAATCATCTAATGTCACCAACACCTGATTTACTCCTACGGGAAATGGGAGCCGGGGTTCACACAGCGGGAACCTGAGGGTGTCTTTCTAAAGGTGGTTTTGAAGGCTGACTGAGGCAACATGGAAAACACACTCCGTGCACTGTAAAGTGTGTATGGAGGTGGGTGGGGGCCGGGGAGAGGCTCATGGCTCCATCAGCGAGACAGGAAGTCAGGCGACCTCCCCAGTCCTCTTCCACACTCCCACACTCTGAGGTGCTGGGAGCACCGACCCTGGACCTGAGGAAATACAACACACCAAGTCATGCCAGCAGCTGCAGGCGCCTTCCTGTCACTGAGGGCAGCGACACCACCACTGATATCGTCGGACTCGTACATTACAAACACGGCCTTGAAATGGCATCTTGGCCAGTGCCACGACTCACTAGCCTAATCCTCCGCCTGCGGCGCCATTACCCCAGGTTCTAGTTCCAGTTGGGGTGCTGGATTCTGTCCCGGTTGCTCCTCTTCCAGTCCAGCTCTCTGCTGTGGCCCGGGAGGGCAGTGGAGGATGGCCCAAGAGACCAGGAGGAAGCACCTGGCTCCTGGCTTCGGATCGGCGCAACACCGGCCGTAGCAGCCATTTGGGGGGTGAACCAACGGAAGGAAGACCTTTCTCTCTGTCTCTCTCACTGTCTAACTCTGCCTGTCAAAAAAAAAAAAAAAAAAAAAAAGAAAGAAAGAAAAGAAATTGCATCTCGTTTGCAAGGGACAGGGGTACCGCTAACAAACTTGTAAAC
>CM027388.1:132597814-132622517 GCA_015711505.1 Sylvilagus bachmani
GTGCTTTTCCTGGTCTCCCCATGGGGTGCAGGGCCCAAGCACCTGGGCCATCCTCCACTGCACTCCTGGGCCACAGCAGAGGGCTGGCCTGGAAGAGGGGCAACCGGGACAGAATCCGGTGCCCCGACCGGGACTAGAACCTGGTGTGCCGGCGCCGCAAGGCGGAGGATTAGCCTGTTGAGCCACGGCGCCGGCCTGTTCACTAACCTTTTACAGAGGGAAGGATTGAGTGGTGTGTGCGTGTGTGTGTGTGATTTATATGTAACTCCACCGTCAGGACGAGCCAGCATTTGTAGTAGAAATGGGGCGTGCATTTGAGATTCAGGAAAGCAATCAGCATCCCGTGCTTGGTGGGCCCGGCTTGTCTGCTGCTGGATGCTTGGAGGTAGCACTGCCGCCGCCTCTGAGCGCTGGGACTCGCAGAAGGGTCATGTGAACCCTCCCCAGTGCCGCATGCAGCAGTGCACCCTGTTCCCACAGGTCCCGGCTCCACCTGTGCTCAAGGAACTCCAGAGGGGTGGCAGTGCTGACGAACACCGGAGAGGCCCGACAAGAGTCACAGGAGTCCTGTGGTTCTGGAATCTCTGAGCTCTAAGAGTGATAAGTGACACACGAAGAGGTGCAAGAAGAGGCATTACCATTATTAAAGAGAGTAAGGAAAACGAACCCCAATCACACATCACTGAAACTCATAGGGATGGTGGACTGTTTCTTATGGACTTATAGTTCTTAGGATTCTTTTCTATTTTGGAAGTCACACACACACATACACACACACATAATCTCCCATGTGCTAGTACACTCCTCAAATGCCTACAACAGCCATGGCTGGGCTGGGCTGAAGCCAGGAGCTTTGAACTCTCTCTGAGTCTCCCATGTGGGCGGCAGAGACCAAAGTAGTTGAACCATTACCTGCTGCTTCCCAGAGTACAAATTAGCAGAAAACTGGAATCGGAAGCTGAGCTGGGACTTCAACCCAGGCACTCCAAGATGGGGTGCAGGCATCCAAAGTGCCTTAAGCAAAATGGGCTGGCGCTATAGTGCAGCAGGTTAGAGTCCCAGCCTGCAGCATCCCATATGGGCACCGGTTCAAGACCCGGCTGCTCTACTTCCGATCCAGCTCTCTGCTATGGCCTGGGAAAGCAGTGGAGGATGGCCCAAGTCCTCGGGCCCCTGCACCTGCGTGTGAGACCAGGAAGAAGTTCCTGGCTCCTGACTTTGGTTCAGCTCAGCTCTGGCTGTTGCAGCCAATTAGGGAGTGAACCAGCAGATGGAAGACTTTCTCTCTCTCTCACTTTCTCTCTCTCTCTCTCTCTCTCTCTCTCTCTCTCTCTCGCTCCACCTCTCTCTGTAACTCTTTCAAATAAATAAAATAAATCTTTTTTTTCTTTTTAAAGTAAGCGGCCGGCGCCATGGCTCAACAGGCTAATCCCCCATAATCCCTCACCTTGCGGCGCCGGCACACCAGGTTCTAGTCCTGGTCGGGGCGCCGGATTCTGTCCCAGTTGCTCCTCTTCCAGGCCAGCTCTCTGCTGTGGCCCGGGAGTGCAGTGGAGGATGGCCCAAGTGCTTGGGCCCTGCACCCCATTGGAGACCAGGAGAAGCACCTGGCTCCTGCCATCAGATCAGCGTGGTGCGCCGGCCGCGGCGGCCATTGGAGGGTGAACCAACGGCAAAGGAAGACCTTTCTCTCTGTCTGTCTCTCTCTCACTGTCCACTCTGCCTGTCAAAAATTAAAAAAAGTAAGCAAAAACAAGATCCATTGAGCATTACTTCGCTTCAATCAAGAGGCACCCACACCACCAGCCTCAGCATAAAACAAATCTCCACAGCTCACTGGACTTGTCCTCTGCTTTGTGGTCCTCAGACTTGGAAGGAGCAGCGCAAACTTCATTCTGATGATAATGACTCCAGAAACAAAAGAATAACCTGCCTGCTGTGGGGAAGGTATCCGAAAGGAAGCAGGACTTCCAGGGGATGCCATGATTGGGAGAGAGGACTCCTTTTCTCTCTTCTTTACGTTGCAGCCTATGACACAGCACAATGCCTTTTAATTTACTGATGCTACAATCAAATCTTTTGTTAAAGTGAAGAATACAACCCATTTACGGCTTCCTTGTTTTAAGATGACAAGCTAGCCCAAGACTTTTAAAAGCAAGAAGGATGCTGGTTTGTTGCCATTTGGGGAAAAGATGACCTTTTTTTTTCTTTAAAAATAAACATTGTCACCTGCCTTCATTACTGCCTTAAAAGGAAATATTTATGTTCGATGTTTGAATTCCAAAACTAAGGCATTTGAATTGCAAGCAAAAAGCATGAAAAGGTGAAAGGAGAAATTAGATGAGGTCAATTGTCTTGGCTCAGCATAGATGGACAGAACTTTAGGGAAAAGCAAATTGCTTGATTGCAATACACATTTTGCTTGAATATAGATGGCTGCATCTGGCATATTTTAAATGCTACTCATTAATATTATGCAGTAGGCATGCTTAAATATTTGAAATTAGAAATTCAAAGTAGTACAGGCAAACTCAAAAGGACAGCCATGGTTAAACGACTGGAGGACGTGTTAGCACCGCCTAGCTTAGGAAAGATCTGCTTGAGACAGGAATGGGAGATGTACAACTATATTCAATTATATTCAAATTAGCATCTGACTCCAAGAAAATAAACAACCACAAAGTAAAACAGCGCAGAGTGAGTCACCTCCTTGGCCATCTTGTTCCTTCAATCACAGCCTCATTTTTGACTGACAGAATTACTGATCTTACTGGGTAGGCAAAACATACACTGTTTTGGGTCCTCCAGAAAAGGAACTAGAAACGCAGACCAGATAGGCACCCATTACAGAAACACACAGGACCGGATGAGCCCACTCAAAGAACACTTGCATGTCAACAGGGTGTTTACTGGGGACAAGCAGGCACAGTATGGAACTCAGTCTCTGGGTTTCCTGCACCAGCCTAAAAGACAAGGGATGAGGCTGCAGGCATTAGGAGGACGGGAAATGCTGTTCATGGAGCCCTTTGTTCTGCTACATTTACAAAACCGCATCCATGGAATTGTTTTTTCTAAGGAGGAAGTTTTCCCACATGCATCCCTGGTAAGGAATAAGATTCTGTTTTCCTAATGAATTGGGAAGTGGTAAAAATAGATGAAATTGGCCAGCGAAAGCCTCATACAAGGGTATTTCCAAAAAATTCATGGAAAGGGAAATGAAAGGATAAGTTTATTTTGGTACAGAAACATGTTGAAATCCATGCATATGAGGGACCTTCAAAATGTTCGTGGAAAGTACGCCGTATGAAAAACCTGCTCACGGATTTCAAACTTTCTTTCCCCCAAGATAAACCTGTCTTCTACTTCCATTTTCCATAAACTTTCTGAGACACACTTTGTCACTAGAATTGGCTTCACCGAGAAATGTGGAACCAGTGTCACCTCCCCAAGTTCTCCAGGAGGCTTGCTTCTCACACCAGCCGACTCTGAGGAGGAAGAAGTCAATCCTTGCTAAGCCCAGTGGCCTTGAAAACTGCTCTCTGGGGGCTGGCGCTGTGGCTCACTTGGTTAATCCTCCGCCTGCGGCACCGGCATCCCATGTGGGCGCTGGGTTCTAGTCCCGGTTGCTCCTCTTCCAGTCCAGCTCTCTGCTGTGGCCCAGGAGGGTAGTGGAGGATGGCCCAAGTGCTTGGCCCCTGCACCCGCATGGGAGACCAGGAGAAGCACCTGGCTCCTGGCTTCAGATTGGCGCAGTGCCCCGGCCGTGGTGGCCATTGGGGGAGGGGGGTGGTGGTGAACCAACAGAAGGAAAACCTTTCTCGCTCACTGTCTAACTCTGCCTGTCAAAAAAAAAAGAAAAAAGAAAAAGAGCTAAGAGAACAAATTCTAGGTGTGGCCCCTGTCGCTCGTGTGTTTTGGAAGAGCACAGGGAAAGGAAGAGTTAACTCTTTGCAAAGTGGTGACTCTCAAGAGGACAGGAAAACTGGTTAGATAGTGACTGTGCAGGATACAACTAATCGGAGCTTCAATTCATGTATTTTTATTATAATGTGGGTTTTGGCACAAAGTCCAGACTTGAAAGAAACCCCCCTGATAGGAGAGCATTGCTTAAGCCACCCCAGATGGTCTGCAGGTGAATGACTGGCCTTTAGATGGTCCCGGGTGGAGACGAATCCTGCTCTGAAGCCACCCCCAGTGTCTAAACACACTGAGCCGCTTCCACCACCTTTTAAGTTATTGGTTTACAGAAAAAGAAAATCACCATTTTATAAAAACTAAAACTGAAACACTGATGGAAAATGTTACTAATGAACACATTCTATTCCAGAAACATAATAATTAATGAACTTAAAAAATTAAGTAGATCTGTCCTTGCCACCCACTCCTATGAAGCAGGCGGGGAGGGGGGAGGCCTATTTTGCACTATGATTGATAGTTTGTTTTATGCCGGGCATTCTCTAGTATGATACAGTATTTGAGTGTGTGCGTAGGAGAGGGTGACGGGGTCCCCTGCAGAAAGACTAAGGAAGAAGGTACCGAATAATAGAGATGATGACAATAATGCCACTTTATATGTGCAGGCTGTCATTCCCAGAGAAACGCAAAGAATTTTAAATGAACAATTTTATGTTCCTTATTATCTTATTTAACATCTTAAAAATTACAGTTCTATGAACATAGAGAAAATTTGATGAATACTTATAAGCAATGGAAAATAACAGAATTATGCTATATTTTTCTATAAATGTACAGTTATTAGTATTTAAATGTAGGGCAAAAGAGGTTTGCTTGACATTCTGAGCAAAACTTGGCCACTCCTCTCTAGTTACAAGAGAGAGCGGTTAAGAGTGGGTTGTTATTTCAAATGGATTTCTGCCCACGTGGTTGTTGTGGTCATTGATTCGCTCGGTCACTAGTTTGATTAGGTCTAGCCTCTGTGGCACAACCAGGAAAGACCCTATCCTCTTGGGAGTGATTTGTTTGGCTGGAGCACTACAGCTTAGAAAGATGGGCTCAGAGAACAGTCAGTGTGAAAAGGCATGGACCAGTGAGGGGACAGTGAGAGGGGGCAGGGGATGGTGCCATACACCAGGACAATGTTTGGGGCCCGCCCACTCTCCAAAGAGTGAGTCTGACATCATTCCTGCAAGGTGGAAGGAGCCTGGGACGCCAAGGACTGTGGGGGCATCACAGGGAGAGGGGAAGCAAGAGCCGGAATACAGTCCAGGAGGTCAGGGCAGCCAGACCACAACGAGAGCCAGGGCCCAGGCCACGCAGGAACCACTGGCCACGCTAAGGAGTCAGAGTGTGAGAGGAGCAGAAGCCATCAGGCAGTGTTAGGCACAAGAGGGGCATGACGATGATGCTTTTGAGAAGTCGCTCCAGTCTCTGGGTGGGTAGACTGAGGGTGTAGAAGCAGAGACGGTGGCAGCCGTCTGTGTCAGAGGTGACAGTGGCTGAGAGTTGGGTGGTGGTAGCAATGGGGAGAAAGGGACAGTGACGTGGTATGCTGTGGAGGTCGTATGGCCAGGGAATACCAACAGAGCAAACTGGAGAATTTTCGTCTATTTAATCATCTGTTTCATACTCCTAAAAAGGCCTAAAGCGTTTAGTTTGTGAAACACTCTGCAACTGCTTAAACTCTTTATCCCTCAACCAATCACAGAGAGGAAAGATTTTATGATTCGACCTTCGACAAGGTCACAGTGTCAACTAAAGTCAAAAGTCTGGAGAAAAACCTGAGAAATTCCCTGAAAAACCCTGCTACCTCCATCAGCCTTCATCATGCCTCTATTCCATGGACAAAATACTCAGGCACCGGATAGCTCTTCTTAGGTTTCCTGTTATCCTATGTAACCTCACTGAAGGCAAGTTTGCTTAAAGTGCCATGGGAAATTAACAGCCCATAGCTTAACCCACAGTTTAAAAACTGAAAACAATCAACCAACCACACTGACCTAGGATACCTTAGATCTTCACACATAAGACAAAGCCCTGGCAGATGAACACACCGCCCCTTAGACACGTACTAACCAGTCACAGGTCGGGCTGGGAGCACTGGGCTGGGAGCACTGTCCCGGCTGTTAACTTACTATTGCCATCACGACCTGGCTGTGAGACAGCACAAACAAGTCTATGAAGGACTCACACCTTGGAGCAGACTGCTGGGGATTCCAGTCCATTGCGATATGCACAGACTGAACCCAAGGAAACAACAGGTCTTCAGAAAGCAAGAATTGTGTAAACACGCAATTGCGCCACACGTCATCTCCTGCATCTCCGCCTGGGGCACCCACGTGTGCGGGGACCTGAGAACTCGCTCGAGAACCTGACAGGGCTCCAGGTCCGAGACGTCTCCGCCGCCCAGTGTGTGTCTCTAAAATGATGTTAAGTGCAGAAAACACACGTGGATGCACCACCAGCCCTAAAAGACAAATCGCAGGTCAAGCTTCCTACACTTCCAGGTGTGTGAACTCGGCCTTTCTCCTTGTTCCTGGCCACGCTGGACTCGACTGGACAATGCCACAAACCTGGTGTCTTAGGTAGTGCCACACTTCAGCGGGGAAAACCCGAAGGTCCGAGACGGAATGGTACTGAAGGTATGTTGGCAGGCAGTCCCGATAGATTGCTTCACTCCCCTGCAGTATTCCCAGTATTGGACACGGAGCCTGATGCATCCTAGCTGATCAGTTACTGTTCACCGAGTGGATGAAGGGTGCAGACACCCACTGAGCCCTGTCTTGGGAATATCGGAGCCCTGGTCTCGGAAGTCAGAAACACACAGATCTGAGGTGAAAATCACCCACTCTTCAGAAACGTACGTGGGAAACACTGAGCCATGGCAGTGCTGCCAATAAAACACTTTTGGACTCCTGGATACTAGGGCTTATTTAGTAACTTTCTTAAACAATATTTACTGCTTATCAACTAAAATCCAAGGAGCTACCAGAAGAGGAGAAAGGCAGGCTTCTCTGTTATCAAAAAATTAAGGAAGTGTACATTTCTTCTAGAATATTCTTGTCTGTTTTCATAGGCCTGGCTCTTTTCTCTGGCCAGTTTATAAACTCTTTCTCCCTGGCCAGGGGATTCGGGAGTATCGCATAATCCATCCTTGGAATGCACGAGCAACTCTGGACCCTGAAAAAATATTCATTCATTTTCAAAAATGTTTGCACCCTGCTGTCAAATGTAGACAAATTCATATGGAGTATCAGAAAGTGGCTATTTTAATGACAGACGCTTTCCTCAAATCTCTTCCCACTAAAACATTCTATTCAAAATTATTTTCATAAGAAAGATTAACAATTTCAACATTAGCTGCTAATCCCCTTTCATTTAAAACTCTGCTGATAAAATTCTTTGCTTGTCATTCAAATAGTAACTAATAATTACAGATTTGAGGCTTCTATCTCCGGCTTCATTAATGGTAAATTGCATGGAAGTCTGGAGCATAAGTCAGCTTTGATACATCTCAAAATGCAATTTCCATAGCTTCCCTTGGCTATGTACAATTAATTACACAGTTAATAAGGGAAATATGTTAATGAAAAGAACATTATGCATCCAGACCACCTGCCTGTACCAAATATCTTTTGTGTGTTTCTTTTCTTCTTGTAATTTTGAGCTATACACGGTTTTTACAAAACGAACAATGTGGCGATTTTAAATACCAGCCTTCAGCTACTTCAATTAAAACATGTCTAAAGAAAAAATTAAATCAATTTTATGATATTTCTACAGAATTCTACCTTTTAAAAGTTGAAAATGTCTACCCATGGTATCTTAAACTCTTGAATTAGTTGTTTATCAAAAAAAATTACAATTAAGATATCTTAACTACTACAAATGGCAACGTCATTTTCATAGATAAATGGAACATTTAGAACAAACTGCTGGCATATGAGAGAGAAACCTTAACCATTCTAAACAGATTACACTCTCCTAATTCTTATCTCATTCTTTTAAATCTCTCTGCCTAGCAATTATCAAACCTCTCATTCCATTTGGATAATCAAAGTCTGACTCTAGAGAGTTTAACACAGAAACCAGTGTCAACCTTCCTAAGAAAGTCAGTATCTTCTAAGGCTTGGCTGAGAAGTAGCATCAAGATGGTGTGACTAGGAAAAGGGAAATGGGATTAAAGCTGTATATTTGGGGCCAGTGCTGTAGCATAGTAGGTTAAACCTCTGCCCATAGCATCGGCATCCCACATGGGCACTGGTTCGAGTCCTGGCTGCTCCACTTCCCATCCAGCTCCCAGAGAATGGCCTGGGAAAGCAGCAGAGCATGACCCAAGTCCTTGGGCCCCTGCACCCACGTGGGAGACTGGGAGAAGCTCCTGGCTCCTGGCTCTGGATCAGCGCAGCTCCTGCCACTGCGGCCATTTGGGGAGTGAACCAGTGCATGGAAGACCTTTCTCTGTGTCTCTCCCTCTTTCTATCTGTAACTCTACCTCTCAAATAAATAAATAAATCTTTGAAAAAACTGTGTATTTACTTATTTTTATAATTTATTTAGATCATTTAAAATAATTTATTTGCAGATATTTGTTGTGCAACACATTCTTGTTAATATAAACGCAACTATTAAACAATCCTTTAAAATTTATCTTCATTTATTTGAAAGGGAGAGAGAGAGAACGCGGGAGAATCTACCATCCTCCGGTTTATTCCCCAAATGTCCACAAAGCTAGGGCTGCGCCTGGCCAAAGCCAGGAGCCCAGGACTCAGTCTGGCGGAAGGGGCCCACATACTTGAGCCAACACCTGCTGCCTCCCAGGGTGCACCTGCTCAGGAAGTTGGAATGAAAATCAGAATCAGTACTCCAACCCAGGCACTCTGGTACGGGATGTGGGTAAACCAAGCCACGTCTTGACAGTTGAGCTAAGCACCTGCTCCCGAGCCCATATTCTTTATTACTTGAGAAGACAAGGAGTCAGTTACAGTCTCAGCCATATCCCCCCCGACACATGCTTTAAACTATGACATAGTTTAAAAAAAAAAAAAGCATTAATGTACAAAACTCAGTGGAAAATCAACCTTGGACTCAAAGGGTTAAAGGGCATGGATTCATGAACGTGTAATTCTAAGATAACAAAGCCCTGAGAAGATATTCCGACCTGTTCACAAATTCCAGGAGAAAGACTCTTCCTAGCACACGGCACCTGCTGTCATTGCAGCACAGTGGGTAACTGGTGAGTGGCACACAGAAAAGCAGCCATGTGGAGGAGACATCAAGGTGATTCATCAGCCGTGCCCACGCCGGCATTCGCCGACTCCGGCAGTGCTGATTTGGTTGAGAGCCTGTCCAAGATGTTTTTGCATAACTCTCTCTGTGTCGTGCAATAGCAGCTGCACTTGTTTGAATGGCATCTGCCCACCTCTCCCCCGACTGGAGGGTCACCTACGCCAATGCTAAGTCACAATTAGAGCAGCGGATTCTCTCCAAGACCCACGATCACCAACTAATATAGACGCATCCAGAGAAGATCCGTTGTCCCCTACGGAGGGTGTCTTTGGGAAGAGGGAAGGGCGGGATGGTTGCTAGCGACACACAGCTTCCTGCCCACTGCAGAGCAGCGGGTCTCTTCTTAGCAGCAGCCTTTTATATTCTGTACCAATGCTGTGCTCATTATGATTTCATGATGACGTTTTGAGGAATAGAGAGAATTCTAGTAAGAGCACCACAGGTTACCCAGGATAGCACCAGAGACATCGACTTTTACTCCCATAAGCAGAAGGGGAACACTCAATTCTGTAATGCATTCGTAGGAAATATTTGCAGCAATCCTGAAAGTATGCAGAGACGGTATGATGCCTTGTGTGTTAGTCTCCTGAACCTAGCATGCTGTGTGCTCGTGGGCAACACACAGGAGCAGGGCAAGAGAAGAGACATCAGCAATACCGGAAAAGCTCCTAACAAAACTCAAAAGAGTTTTTATCTTCAACTCTTTACC
Source organism: Sylvilagus bachmani (assembly GCA_015711505.1). Taxonomy (NCBI): domain Eukaryota; kingdom Metazoa; phylum Chordata; class Mammalia; order Lagomorpha; family Leporidae; genus Sylvilagus; species Sylvilagus bachmani. The sequence goes on from CM027388.1 coordinate 132,607,770, forward strand.
CACCAAACTCGCTAACAAGGAATGAAACTCAGAGTCCTACATCCACCTCCTCTACTTTCCCAGACCTCCCCAGGAACAGCAGAGAGGATCAAACGGGAAAAAAAAATTAGGATTCAACAGTCAACCACAATAACCAACAATTGGTTGGTGATCATTCCTCTTTTCATCGCTGTGAGATGAAGAGTTTGAAGTAGAAGAGACAGCGATCTGTCAAAAACGCATTTTTTACTTTTTAGGGTAAAAAGCCAGAGAAAGATTATAAAACATATTTTTAATCTTTTCTGCAGCTCAACTGCCAATCATATTATGGACTGCCCAAATAACACACCCACGTGCACCCTTGGCGTCTGACGGATGAAGCAGGAGGGGATCCTCAGATGCCATTCTTCTTGCTCTTGGGTTCTAGAATGATACAGCAGTGGAATCTGGAGCCTTCGCCTCCCAACAGCTGTCTCTGTCGTCATTGCAGTGAGACACCCGCAGTTTCTCCACGCCTCATGCATTTAGGGTGCCCTCCCCTGCCCACCCTGCCTGCTGACCTAGGCCTCTGTTAGCGCACATCCCCAGCAGGCTCATGCTGGTCATGGGTTTGCAGGTGTTTCCCAAAGGTCGTTCCTTTGCCTGCGGACAGATACAGGGAGCAGGCTGGATGTGGCCACTGCCTGGCTGTCTTTGACTATAGATAGCCGTTGCGAAGACATCTTTCTTTATTATGCAGAACTTTAAGCTGGTCCTTAGATGCAATTGTCAGTGTGACAAGGGAGGTCACGTGGTAGTTCAGCAATTGTACTTCTCCTCTGTTTGATGTGCAGTAAGTGAACGTGTCCAGGGATATGAAGAATGAGATAACCTGAAGTGCCTTCCTCTACAAGACATCTAGGAATGTTGGACAAATGGCACAACACTCTTTAGAGAACACACACACACACACACACACACACACACGAAATCCCCAGGGACTCAAAATGAAGTGGAAAGTGAAAACCAGACACGCAGTCTGAAGCCATTTAAATGTTTGAAAGGAAGCAGGGCAAGGAGTTTCTGTATCTGAGGACTTCACAGACCTGTTCTTGCTCAGCGCACACTGAGCCAGTCGGTGTGGCATGCACGCAGCCCTGGACAAGAGTTCTCATATCTAAAGCCACGGTTCTTGTCTTGGGTTTTGCTGTTCATGTGGGGCCCTGAGAGAAAACCGCTCTGTCTGGCAAGGGAGCTGGACCTGAGATCATCACACACCAGGACCCTCAGCTGATTACCCTGTCTGTGGCAGGTGTGCTCATCTGTCTCCATACTGACTCAAAATGGGAAGATGTGTGAGCCATGGGCCTCACCTTCACAATACTGGGCTAACAGTCACAAAATATGAGTGACCTGGGAATCCCAAAGGTGAGGAATTGATGTAAAAAGCATAGTGGTTTCACGGGATCTTGCAGCATTCGGGGCAAGCATTCACAAAGCCTCTCCTGGGGCTAATACCCTCGGCACAGGGCCATGTGGGACACAGCCCCATTGGTGAGGACCTTATAATGTAATTATAGGATCCACTATAGACAACAAACCACCATGACTAGTTCTGCCAACTTATCAAAGGACAGGATGTGATATAGGAGAACTTAATAAAAATACATGACCGGAAATAATCATATAATGGATTTATGGTGATTGAAGGTGTAAAGTGGGAATAAACCACATAAGAAAAGACTGGCAAAGCAGGAAGACTTCAAAAAGAATAAAACAGAACAACCACAAGTGAAAAATATGCTCCTTGCAATTATAAATACAATGGATGGAATAAACACTAGATTAGACACTGCTGAAAAGAAACATGGCATATTGGAAGGCAGATCTGAAGAAAGTCCCAGGAACAAAGCACAGAGAAGGAGAAAAATATGAAAAAACTTTAAGAGAAATGAGAATAAAAATGTTCAATATACTTTTATTAGAGACAGGAGAGAGTCAAATTTAAATTATACGTGGTTTATACTTTTCTAGAAATGATGGGGATAAAGGTTTACGCTTTTCTAGAAATGATGGAGAAATTCTCTGATGTAGTGATCAGAAGTCTGCTATAAGAGACAAAAATAAAATAAATTCATACCAACAGGAGACAAGCCAATTCCAAAACAATAAAAGTATAACTAGGGTCACTGCTGTGGCACAATAGGTTAAGTTGCTGCCTGCAATGCCGCCATCCCATATGGTTGCCGGTTCATGTCCTGGCTGCTCCACTTCTGATCCAGCTCCCTGCTGATGTACCTGGGAAAGCCCAGAAGGTGGCCCAGATGCTTGGGCCCCTGCCAACCACCTGGTAGACCCAGATGAAGTTCCTGGTTCCAGGCTTCGGCCTGACCAAGACCCAGATGTTGTGACCATCTTGGGAGTGAATCCACACAGAGAAGACTGATATTTCTCTCTAACTCTGCCTTTCAAATAACTAAATAAGGGTGAACCAATCAGCAAAAGTGTAGACAACCCACAAAATAACACCATTAGGCCAGCGATACTCTTCTCAACAGCAATGGCGTCAGAAGTGACAGAGCAGGATTTTTAAAGCAATGAAAGGGAAATAATATGAATTTGACCCTTGGTTAACCTGTTACGAAAGTATGAGAATTAATTAAAGACATTTTCAGACCAAGACTGTGAAACTCTCCCACTAACAGATGAAAGGAGGGTATATGGAATGAAGAATGGTGAAGTAAAAGAGCAATAGTTAAAGAGGAAAAAAATGTGGTAAAACGAGAGTCAATCTGAACAACTGCTATCTCAGAAGATTAGAAATAAAAAGGGTAATTTAAGGGTAATTTAATTAACAGACAGAAGATGAAAATACTGAACATGTGTTTGTGAGGGGGAGACAGCTGAGGTCAGTGTCTAAATATATGGGTTTGTTGAGAGGAAGACAGAGTTATTAACAGAAGATCTTGTCAAATCAAATACAGTTACAAAAATTATCAAGATCAGGGCCAGTGCTGTGGCATTGTGGGTAAAGCCACCTGCTGTGCCGGCATCCCATATGGGCGCCAGTTCGAGTCCCGGCTGCTCCACTTCCAATCCAGCTCTTTGCTATGGCCTGGGAGAGCAGTGAAAGATGGCCCAAGTCCTTGGGCCTCTGCACCCGTGTGGGAGACCCGGAGGAAGCTCCTGGATCCTGGCTTTGGATCAGCGCAGCTCCGGCCATTGTGTCCATTTGGGGAGTGAACTAGCAGATGGAAGACCTCTCTCTCTGCCTCTGCCTCTGCCTCTCTGTAGTTCTGCCTTTCAAATAAATAAATAAATAAATTTTTAAAAATTATCAAGATAGTTTCTCAAATATAATTGCCGAGCTAGTTGAAGGCAAAAGAGGGAATAAGGAAAACTCAGTTGTTCCAACAGAAGATGGGAGCAAGTGCCAAAGCAAAACAAGACAACAAAACACACAGAGAAAATGTAGGATACACGTGAAACACAAGATGAAGATATATTTGTGTTAAACATTGATCAATTGATAGATTTTTTTTTTACAGAAAAACTTGTTTTAAAAAAAGCTATCATTACTTTGTTTCCCATAACAATTAACTGAGAGCATCTTTCCTAACAAAAATATCCCTGCAATATGTTGTAGCATGCCAGGTTTTCCCATAATGGGTCATGATTTTCCTTTAGGACAGCATTGACACGTGGGTTTTGTCAGTCCCTCTCATGGACAGGGCAGTTAAATTCGCAGGCCCACATGTCCCCCAGGGAAACCTCTAGAGCTGTGCCATCTCTCCACCTGGCACAAGACCCCATAGCTTCCTGCATCTCCTCTCTCCTTGCTTCAGTGGAGGTGGTCTCCCCTTTCTCAGCCGCTAACATGTGTGCCCTAAATGCGCTCACCTTTTAGCAAATGGACACAAACAGTGAGTGAGAGTGGGCTTTCTGGTTGCACAGGGGGTTGAGGACAAAGCTGCCGTGCTGATCCACCCAAGTCGGGGCTGTGTTAACTTTCTGGTTATTCCACCACAAGCTATGTGCTGTTAATCCACCACAGGACAGAGGATATGGCCTCTTGGCTCATCTTGTCCTGTTGCCTTGGGGAGGTTCCGTTAGTTCAGACACAGGCCCTCAGAAAACATTTGCTGAGCAATGAACACTCTCAAACTCTAGTTGAGGCACCTGCTTGAATCGCTTCCCTTCGTAACTATTAATTCATACACCTGTGAACAACCAAACCCAGTGTTTGATCCTGCAACTTAATTTAGCAAATATTAGGTGGCTACCAGATTTTACTGGCTCTCCTTTACCCACCACTGGAAATCTACCAAGCAAGAAATCAGTAAGAAAAAAGATAAAGAAGAAAACAATTTTTAAAGAGAAAGGAGGAACTCCAGGTGATGGGCCCAGCTCAGCAAATCACGCCCCAACAGAAGATCCACCCGTCTACGGCACAAGCAGCCGCATATTTCTTAGCTGTGATATTCCCTGGATTCTCCTGCTATCATTGAGCCCTCTCTGGAGCCCCGACATCCACCCAATCAGCTTATACATCTCTTAATAGCAAGACGCCACCAGCTCTTTGCACAAGGTGGTGCCGGCTTGGTGGCAGGAGGGGAGCTCTAACTGGACCCAGTGAATTTTTTCTTGAAGCAGTAAGGAATGGAGGCAGGGAACATGGTGTTTGGGAAACTCAGAGAATGAAAACAAAGCACCAGCACCTTAAGCAGCACATTGGATTTGTCGAAATAAAAACACAAGCATACAACAGTTCCGCACTACTCAGTTAAGATCAAAACGATTCTTCGCCTCGTGTCTTAACCAGACCATGAGGATGTGCCACTGGAACACTTGCCAACTACCCCCACCCCCACCGCCCCCCAGCCCCGCTACCTCTCTGGATGCAGAGCTACTGAGGCTGCTGCTCACAGCCACTGCAACACGGACGACACCAACACCCCCAAGTGGCCACGGGAAATTTGGACATCAGTTGCCCTGCGTGCTTCTCCAACTGTGCACCTGCTCCACCGAGGGCCCATCCTCTCTCAGTCTTCCTCACCGGCATCTGTTCTACTAGGGAAGCCTCCAGACCCCCACCCCGACCCCCCCACTCCCACTAAAGCTCCTGTGTTACCTGGGCAAGAGACAGAGCCATGGGGAGCCTGGGAGACTTCCTGGTGTTAATCCTTTCCCCCAGGACCTGCCCGAGATCCACCTTCACCCACAGGGAGGTGGGCATGGGGGGGTCAGGACCTGACCCGCAAGTGCAAGCTGTCCTTCCCACTGCCAAGGTCGCAATGCCAACCCACAGGGCAGGTGACAGCCAGCACAGGCTGCAGTGTGACAGGGCCCAGCAGTCAGCCAGCTGTATGACCACACATTCAGCTCACCAGGCGTGGGGGGAGATGGAAGCGACACCTTCTGTGGGCCGTGGATGGGAGAGTGGGGCCTTCTTACTCACTTTAAGCCACCAGGAAACGCTGGGGTGGGTGTCACGTCCCACTCGCAGTTAGGGGCAGAGTTCTGTGCGGAGTCCCTAACCCCTGGTGCCTCCGGATGTCGGAGCCTTGGTACAGAGTGAGTCAGTGAAATGGAGCCGGCAGGGCGAGGCCCTAATCCAGTCCCACTGATGTGCTTGTAGGAAGAGACACCAGGGCTGTGCTCATACCAAGGGCGGGCCACGTGGGGACACGCGGAGAGGATGCTGTCTGTAAGCCACCGGGTCAGCCCCACTGACCCCCTTGACCACATGCTTCTGACTTCCGGGACCCTAAGGAACACACCCCCAGGGGCTCAGACCCCCAGCCTGGGGCAGCATCACGACAGCCCCAGCTGGTGGCACCTGGCGTGCCTGCCAGGCGCTGCCCCTCTTGCCAATGTTATCAGTCAACCCAGCGCTCTCCGCCTGTATCACCAGGCGCAGGTGCACTGTCACACACAGGAAACACGCGTGCCTCCCCACTCGTGACTCCCATCAGCATCATCCCGACGCTGACTTTTTAGAGGGTTTGTTCTCCGTCTCCCCGAAGTTCTCCCTGATGAACGCCACCTGCTCTCAGGATGTCTGTAGCGGACTCCCATATGCGGTCAGAGGAGAGACAAGAGCACATGGTTTCAGCACTGGGATCTCTGACCGTGCAGGGTGCTCATTGGACACCCCCTCGGGAGTTGGGGATTCCTGCAGCCCATGTGGGACACTTCCCACACAGAGGACAAAATGCTCAGTCTCATGCACAGTAAGAGAGACGTCAATGAAAACTATTTAAAAACGCGAGGCCAAGGTGGTGATGTAACAGGTTAAGCTACTGCCTGTGACACTGGCATCCCATATCAGAGTGCCAGTTCAAGCCCCAGCTGCTTTACTTCCAATCTAGCTTCCTGTTAATGAACCTGGGAAAGCAGAGGAAGACAGCCCAAGCCCTTGGGCCCCTGATACCCATGTTGGAGACCGAGATAGAGTTCCTGGCTCCTGGCTTTGGCTCGGTCCAGGCCTGGCCATTGCAGCTGGTTGGGGCGTGAACCAGTGGATCTCTCTCTTTCTCCTCTGTGTCACTCTGCGTTTCAAATAAGTAAAATAAGCCTTTAAGAAACTAGTAGCACTTCCCACTTTCAGTGGCTCCAAGTTTGCTGACCCACTCCAATGGGAGACTCTGAGGACATGGGCCATTTCCACAGTTGATAGGGCTGTCAGTTGGTCAAAGTGGCAGAAAGTGTGGCAAACATGTATCCTGGATGACCCAGGGTTTTGCTTTGAGAAATTTAGAATATGTAGATTATTATAGTCTGTTTTGACTGGAATGGCAAGTTTGAAAATTGCCCCATAGGAAATAATAAATGACTGCACATCAAATAATGGAATACGTATGGCTGTTAAGAAGAACGAGAGGGAGGCATGTGTGCTCACACAACTGTCAGGCTTATGTAAATAGAAGTATCGAGGGGCTGGGGCTGTAACACAGCAGTTCAGCCACTGCGTAGCAATGCCCACATCCCACACTGGGGTGCTGGTTTCAGTGCTGGCTGCTCCTTCCGATCCACCTTCTTGTGAATGTACCTGGGAGGCAGCAGATGATGGCTCAAGTGCTTGGGTTCTTGCCACCCACGTGGGAGGACTGGATGGCATCCCAGGGTCCTGGCTTTGGCCTGACCCAGTCCCCACTGTTGTAAGAATTTGAGAAGTAAACTATAGGATGGAAGAATTCTCTGTCTGTCTCTCTCCCTCTCTGTCAGTCTGCCTTTCAAATAAATCTTTTTTTAAAAAAGTGTGTGTTTCTCTGTGTAGCCATACTAGGCTCCTTCAAAAGGTTCCTGGGAAATTGAATTAAAAGATTACTTTGGTGCAAACCATTTTGAAATCATGGGGCCAACATTGTGGCATAGTGAGTTGAGCCACCTGCACCCATGTGGGCTGCCTGCACCCATGTGGGACACTTGCAAGAAGCTCCAGGCTCCTAGTTCTGGCTTGGCCCAGCCTTGGCCATTGTGGCCGTCTGGGGAATGAACCAGTAGAAGACCTGTGTGTGTGTGTGTGTGTGTGTGTGTGTGTGTGTGTCTGCTTCTCTGTATCTCTGCCTTTCAAATAAATAAACCCTTTTTTAAAAAAATTTTTAATTGAGATTTATTTTCAATCGACTTTATACATATATGATTAACTCTATGCCAAGAGTTCAACAACTAGTTTTAAAAAACTTTCTCAACAGTCAAGACAAAAGCTGTTCAGAATAAATGAATCCTTTTAAAAATTTGAAATCCATGCAGAGATTTTTCATAATACGTATTTTCCACGAACTTTCTGAAGATCCCATGTCTGCATGGGTTTCTTTTGCCCCCAAATAAACTTATATTTTAACTCCATTTCCTATGAGCTTTTTGAAGTGCACCTGCACTTATGTTCACGTGGAAACACTAGCAATGGCTGAGTCTGGTGAGCGCATAATTATCAGAAGTCACAGCCCAGGGAAGAACAAGTGTTCCCACTGCTCACCTTCCCACAGATACTAAGTTGCCATCAGAATCCTTTCCATGAAGCACACGCACACACGCACACACACAAGATGCATGCCTGAAGCACACACACACACACAGATGCATCCCTGAAGGACACACACACACACATACACACACGACAAGATGCATCCTTGGACTTGGGCTAATGGGACTCATGTTCTCTACCTTGGTCCAACATGACAGTGTAACGAAGACTATCGAGTGGCCTCACTGTTGAACTGTTAGTAAAGACATTCAGGATCCGAGGGCCGGAAGCTGCCCTCAGATTGGCAAGTGCTAGATGAATGCCCTCCTTTTGGGGATAAGGGGGTGGAGCCCACACCCACAACCCCAAGGCAGCTGAGCAAGGACTCACTGACCCTTGAGTGAACACCAGGTGTGCCAGGCACACAACAGGTGCTGCCCACGTTTTGCCTCCCTCTGTCCACCTGGTGCCCTGCCTTCATTCTCCTGCACACAAGAGGCCTTCAGCAGGGAACCGGGGTGCAGGCTGTTACCTGGCCCCATATGTGTCTCACCGGTACCCATGACTAAGTCACAGAAGCCTGGGCCAGGAGTGACAGCATGCAGAGTGACAGAGATGATGCGGGCTCGTGTCAATCCACTACAGCAATTCAGGACGCACAGCTGGATGGCTCTAGGTGCAGCTGGACGGTTCTAGGCACAGCTGGACGGCTCTAGGCACAGCTGGACGCTCTAGACTCAGGCTGGGCCCAGATACCAAGGCACCCATCGGGTGGTCAGACCAATTCCACTCAGCCTGAGCTCTGCCTGCTCCTAACAGGAGCTGTGTGCTCCTCACAGGTTTCTCAGGCCTCCAGTGGTAAACTGAGGACATCCGAGGTCGTCATAGCCAACGACTCTCACGCCTGGACATTCCTCTTGTCCTGAGTCATCTTCAGCCCTGTCTCCCCGCCTTCCTCCTCTGCTGATTCAACACAGTCTTGGGACATTTAACACAGCACCCCACTGTGTGCAGTGCATGAAGGTTTCACGTGGTTGTCTGCTGGGACAAGACGACCCTGCAAGGAAGTCAGCAAAGGCTAGGTTTCATCTCCATCCGCCACGTGGAAGAGAAAGGAACCGAGATCCACCCTACTCACGAGGAAGCCTAAAAAAGTCAAACATCGCGAAACAGCTGCAAAGGAGAAACATTCCTTCTAATGGAGACTGCTTCATCTTGCTTCTGGAAACGCTCACGCCACAGAAATGGGCGGAGTCAGGAGTCCATTGGCTTACTCCTACATCGTGATGGAAGGGAAGCCCAGCCACGGGGTTAAATTTTAGAATCTCGGGGCTGGTGCTGTGGTGTAGTGGGTTAATGCCCTGGCCTGAAGTGCCAGCATCCCATTTGGGTGCCAGTTCGAGGGCCGGTTGCTCCACTTCCGACTCAGCTCTCTGCTATGGCCTAGAAAGGCAGTGGAGGATGGTCCAAGACCTTGGGCCCCAGTACCTGCATGGGAGACCCAGAAGGAGCTCCTGGTTCCTGGCTTCGGATCAGCGCAGCTCCAGCTGTTGCAGCCATCTGGGAAGTGAACCATTGGATGGAAGACCTCTCTCTCTCTCTCTCTCTGCCTCTCCTCTCTCTGTGTAACTCTGACTTTAAATAAATAAATAAATCTTTAATAAATAAATAAATCTTTAATAAATAAATAAATTTTAAAATTTTGCAAGGCCCAGTTCCCTTCATCCTGGGAGAGCCACTGCCCGTGACGGAGATCAATGAGTGAACAGTGGAGTGAGAACCTTCTAGAAATCTAAGGTGCTAATTTTACAGAGGAAGAAGTGGAGGCCCAGGGAAGCGCGTCTCCTGCAGTCACCCCCTGTCCCATGGCCCTGGATGACTCAGTCCCTTCCGCAAGGGACGTTTCAGGAAACCTCCCTAGGTCAGCAATTCACTGATCTTGTTGCTAAGCAGAAGTAAGGACGAAGCCAATGAGCCAGACGGGAGACACAGGGATGAGATCGCTGGGAGTGCATCAGCTAAAAGATAAAGGCTTCTAAATGGGGCTTGAGGCAAACATGAACACACTGGTTCAGAGCCCTGCTGTCAGCGTGGCCAGGGGCCTGAGGTGGTCCTCGCGGGGGCTGGCATCGGGCCACCTCCAACACAGACACACACGATGTTCTTCACACACTGTGGGGTTTCAGCAGATCCTACTTCGTAGATGCCTTAGGACAGCAGCTGTCTCATAACACACATGCTTAGCAATGCTCATTCTTGCTGTCAGTCACACATGCTCCAAGAATAAAGGAATACGAGGGTCACTGTCCCATCTTTCTACCTTACACATGAGTGAAACATATTTTTAAAAAGTACTTATAGGGCTGGCACTGTGGCGTAGTGGGCTAAGCCTTTACCTGTGGCGCCAGCATCCCATATGGCTGCTCTACTTCCAATCCAGCTCCCTGCTAACGCGCCTGGGAAAGCAGTAGAAGATGGCCCAAGTGCTTAGGCCCCTGCATCCAAATGGGAAACACAGAAGCTCCTGGCTCCTGGTTTCCAGTTAGCCCAGCTTCAGCAGTTACAGCCATTTGGGGAGTGAACCAGCAGATGGGAGACCTTCCTCTCTGTCTCCCTCTCTCTGTAACTCTACCTCTCTAGTAAATAAATAAATCTTTTTTTTTTAAGTACTTATTTGGCACCATTTCCCTGAATTAAATCCTAAACAGATGATACTCAACTTACAATAGGGCTGCTGCCCCCAATAGCATCATCCTAAGTTGAAAATACTGTAAGCCAAAAGTATATTCAGCAACACCTAACCTATAGAATGCTCTACATCCACCATCCATCCCTTGGGATCACAGGATGACTGGGAGCTTTGCTCACCGCCACACCCCAGTATCTCCAGATGTGTCTGGTCCAGAAGTGCACAGCTCAGAATCTGACATGCTTTCTACTGAATGCATGTAACTTTCGAACCATGGTAATGCTGAAAAGAAGTAAGCTGAACTATGGTACACTGGGGATTCTGTGTACTCTTTACACATAATGGAGAGAAAGTATTAAGCCAATACATTCCCCAATAGCCATGCTCGAAAGGAAGTTCTCTAGCTAGTCACAGCTCCACTACAAATGTTTCCTTATATCCCAAATCCCATTCAGCAGGGTGGTAAAAATGCCATCTTAAGTGTTAAAGATAGAATTAAGTGTTAAAGGGATCAAATGAATAAGATCAAGAGTCTGATAATAATAATAGATAGAATTAAAAAGGATAGAATGTTCCAACTTGGGAAGCAGTCCTCACAGCAGACTCATAGAATGACAATCGCTCTAAACTGCACTCTGACCTCGGAATAAGCCCTTAAGGCACTCTGGTCTGGTTAAAAAGCCCATGAGAGCACTGCAGGCATGGAAAGCAAAGATATTGTGGCAAAACGTGTCCTACATGCAGGACCTCTGTCCTCAATGAGTTGTACTATGAGAATTAACTGTAAAACTTGTTCTCAAACAGTTTTGTGTGTGCGCGTGCAAATTGTTGAAATCTTTATTTAGTACAGAGTTGGTCTTCTGTGTGAAAAGTTAAGTGAAAGTGAATCTTAGTGGAGAATGGGACTGGGAAGGGGAGAAGGAGGAGGAGGAGGGGTGGGAGTGGGGGTGAGAGGGTGGGTATGGTGGGAAGAATCACTATGTCCCTAAAGTTGTACTTAAGAAGTTTGTACTCCTTAAATAAAAGGTTTCTTTGGGACCAGTGACACGCAAAGCCAGTCATGCAGAAACTGCACCCTCTGAAACCCAGAGGGATACAGAAACTGACCTTTTTAAAAAATAAATTCAAAGGTCATTCTTAACCTTCACAAAGGAAGTGACGGGATTTCTTAGGAAGGCGTGGCCACATACCTAAAACACAGTTAACTTTTATAATGGTTCTATCAGGCCATTCAGCGATGTCATTTGCTTTCCAGAGTTCTGAACGCAGGCCCTGTCAAGCATGGCTGTGTTACCCTGTAAGCGATGCTCTGCATGGACAGGAGTGTTTCCCTCCTCCACGTCCCCCTTCCCAGCTCTCTGCTCATCCCACAGATATTTATGAGCGTGGCTGCTTGTGGAGCTTGGCTCACTTCCCCAAGGCTGAGTGAGGGAAGCACGGTCTTAGGGCTGCTCGGGTCTGCAGCCTTCCCTCTGTGCCTGGCCTGCCCATGTCTCCAAGGCACTGGTAGTCCAGGGTGCGCTTTCCCTGTGGATAATAAGGCCCTTCCCCTCTCTGTGCCATCGGCAGCAGATTGGAATTTGTAAAAGACACTTTCTAAGAAAACACAGGCAAGAACAAACCAAAGCCAAACCAGTGCCCTAAAACACAGGATGAGTAGCGTTTCCAGAAAACAGGCCACGAGCTGGGTCCCAGACTGGCCGAGCTGCCCAGATGCTGAAGGCACAGGCTCCACCTGGTTCCGAGTCTTTGCTACGATCCTTTCCTCTCCACCTTCACGATCACAGCCACAGGCAAAGGACCTCTGTGGGGCCTCGTGGTGGGGGGCACCCTGTATACCCACAGAACCCCAGCAGGAGGGCACTGTTACCCGGCCCATTTTACACTCGAGAGAACAGAGGCTAAAAGGTTTGTCCGTGGACACAGAAGCAGCAGACAGAACTGCTCAGCCTCGAAGCCAAGCTTAGAGGAGCCCAGAATCTATGATCTACTTCCAGACTTCAGCACTTGGTACTCGGCCGACATGCCTGCCCAGCTCCTGCCCGCATCCCACTGCCCGATTCCACAGCATCCTGCAGCAGCCCACCTCCCCGGCATCTCTGAGACCCACTACTCCATGCGCCTTGTTCCACCCACTGGGACACCCTGACCAGTCATGAAGCCCCTCTTTGAGTCCTGTGACGGGGGCCGCAGCTTGGGACAAATGGCTGGTCTCCTTGGTGGCTGCACAACCCAACCCACACACTGCTCATCCCATCACCCACCCAGGGCAGACTTTCCTTCTCCGCCCCTGAGGAGCCGCCCCCAGCCGCCCGTCTCCTTTAAGACGTGTGAGCAGTCTGTATGGGGCACTGTTTCCAGAGCTCTAGGACTACTGGTTTCAAGCAAGAAATCACAGCACATAAAGTAACCAGATAATCTACAGAGGCAGGAGGGACCCATGAGTGGGATCAGGGCTCTCCCAGGGCCTGGGGGCACTTCCTATAGGGGCCACAGCCCCACCTGAGGGTGCATTTTAACTTCCGGTCCCACTCATTGCTTCACAAACTCTCTGTGCTCTTCGATCAGGGAAATGCCACGGCTTGCACAGTGCTGGCAGGTCTTGGTGATGAGTGGTGTCCAGGCACCTCGGCCAATCTCCCTCCGACTACGTGGGGTGCTCCTTGTATCCACCTTGGTGCTGGAATAGCCACAGCTCCTGGTATTTATCTGATTGCTTCTTTACGCTAAAATGTCACATCTTGCCCGACGCTGCATGGGAGCAGCTGAATAGCTGGAATAATCAGTTCATTGGATTTACCTGGACTTTGCATAATTTATCTGATGCTTCTCGAATCCTTCCTATGTAGTTCAGTAAGATCATCGTGTTAGCTGCTGGACGTACACAGCCTTTCCTTACGGAGGGTCAGGTTGACTGATTACCACAGAATTATCTTCCTTGTCGCTTTAATGAGTTGGAAGGTCACTTGTTCCAGTGTGTTCTCAGTCATTGACACACACAGGCTTTCTACAGCTTATGCTGAGAAGGGAGAGAGCCACTCACGAGCCAGTTTCCTTGAAGATGACTCTGGTCCAATCAAAATGTGTTCCCACAGCTGCGCCCATTGGAACGGGCCCATGGTTCCCCAGCTAAAGGATGAGTGTTGAATTTCTCAGCAGGTGAGAAGTCGAGATGCTAACGAGAGGACAGATGTTTAGCCTGGTGGTTAGACTCTGGTGAAGGTGCCCAAGGCCCACGTCGTAGTACCAGGGTTTGACTCCTGACTCTAACTCTGGGCTTCAGCTTCCTTCTAAGGCAGAGCTTATGAGGCAGGGGTGGTGGCTCAAGTGCCTGGGCTCCGGTCGTCCACGTGGGAGACCTGGATTGAGTTCCCAGCTCTGGCTTTGGTCCAACCCAGTCCTGGCTGTTGCAGCCATGCAGGGAGTAAACCAATGGATGGGAGAACTAACTCTCTCTCTCTCTCTCTCTCTCTCTCTCTCTCTCTCTCTCCTCTTTCCATCTTCCCACCCCCAAATAAATTCATAAAAAATTTTAAAACATGCTACCTTGGGAGTAGGCATTTAGCCCAGTGGTTGAGATGCCCGTGTCCCACATCCAAGTGTCTGAGTTCAATTCCTGACTCCAGACCCTGATTCCATATCTGCCGATACAGACCCTGGGAGGCTCAAGTAACTGGGTTCCTGCCACCCATGGGGGAGACCTGGAGTGGTTTCCTGGCTCCCAGCTCTGACACCAACCCAGCTTTAGCCACTGCAGGCATTTGGAGAATGAACCAGTGTACAGGAGCTCTCTCTGTCTCTCAAACAAACAAAATGCCAGGCCAGCGCTGTGGCTCAATAGGCTGATCCTCTGCCTGCGGTGCTGGCACACTGGGTTCTAGTCCTGGTCGGGGCGCCGGATTCTGTCCTGGTTGCCCCTCTTCCAGGCCAACTCTCTGCTGTGGCCCGGGAGTGCAGTGGAGGATGGCCCAAGTGCTTGGGCCCTGCACCCCATGGGAGACCAGGAAAAAGCACCTAGCACCTGGCTCCTGCCATCGGATGAGCACGGTACGCCGGCCGTAGCGCGCTGTCCGCGGCAGCCATTGGAGGGTGAACCAACGGCAAAGGAAGACCTTTCTCTCTGTCTCTCTCT
>CM027388.1:132622617-132681353 GCA_015711505.1 Sylvilagus bachmani
CAAGGACTCTGTGCAAACCTCTGTCTCTCCCCACACTGACCCCAACTCTGCCAGGCCACTGCCTGCATTCTTGAAGGCAGGAAAGAGGTTTGGTAATGTTCAGTCTTCAACACAGCGTCGATGAATGAGAAAGATCCAGTTCCCCTGGAGTTTACAATCTGTATCAACGGAATCCAGGGAGTTGGCTGAACTTGAAACTTTCTGTGTGAACGCATTTCTAGATCGGCATTAATGGTTGGGCGTGATGGTGAGTGAGCATGCCCATGCTCCAGTGCCATGGCTCACTTGGCTAATCCTCCGCCTGCGGCGCCAGCATCCCATATGGACACCGGGTTCTAGTCCCGGTTGCTCCTCTTCCAGTCCAGCTCTCTGCTGTGGCCTGGGAGGGTAGCGGAGGATGGCCCAAGTCCTTGGGCCCCTGCATCTGCATGGGAGACCAGGAAGAAGCACCTGGCTCCTGGCTTTGGGTTGGCTCAGCGCTGGCCGTAGTGGCCATTTGGGGGGTGAACCAACGGAAGGAAGACCTTTCTCTCTCTCTCTCTCTCTATCTCTATCTGTCAAAGAAATAAAAAATTTAAAAAAGAAACATGCCCATGCCACAGTTGAATGACCAATGACGGGAGACAGCTGACATTGGGTCCAGCCACGCCTCGGACAGTTTGTTCTTGTGGTTTAAGCATTTCCATTGAAAATTAACCACAATATTTGCTTTCAGAATTGCCATTTTACACGTGAATGGCAAGACACGATTTTCCATGAAAAACAGTTTTTTCATGTACCAGCTGGGCTTGAGATACCATCAAATTGTGACTCAAGTGTCTTGAAATAAGAAAATACAGAATATAGTAAGAGCTCTCTAAGCAAATCTCTCCTTAGCTAACCTGTCAGATAAACACACTCAGCTGTTGTATTTGGCCCCAGTACCGAAGCTCATTACCAATCTGAACTTCTGGGCTTGATTCCTTCTTCCGAAAGGGACAAATGTCAAAATATTCTCTGAGAAACCAGATATCAAGGAACAGCATTGCTCTGTGGCGACAGAAGAGGTTCCAACAACAGTAACAGCTGTGAGCACACATAGTAGGCGGTCAGCACGTGTCTGCTAAGTGAACAACGAACTGACAGCTCCCGAAAGCTGAAGACATGGGGATCCCCATCTATCCCTCCAAGACAGCAGGGAGAGGGTTTCCGGAAGGCAGCCTTGGGTCACGGAGCTCCCCTCTCCCCGCCCCACAAGCCCTGCAAGGTTACATGGCAAAGAAAGATCAAGAACACAGGATGCCTGTCTGTCATCTGGGAGCACCTGTTCGAGGACCACTTCCAATCCAGTTCCGTGCTGCCACAGCAATGGAAGATGGCCCCAGTACTTGGGCCCCTGCCACCCACATGACAGACCCGAACGGAGTCCCAGGCTCCCGGCTTCAGCGTGGCCCAGGCCTGGCTGCTGCCGCCATTTGGGGGAATGAACCAGCGGCTGCAAGATTGCTCTGGCTCTGTCACTCTGCCTTTCAGATAAATAAAACAGATCTTTCAAAACAAGAAACAAAAAAGGTAAAACACAAGGGAACAGCATCTTCCACTCACTGACCAGGAGAGCCAAACTCCTTGACTTGGCCTTATCTTGTTTTAAATGCCTCAGTGCCCACGCCCACGCCATTCCCTAGGGTCTCGGATGGAACATATCCTGCATGGTCTGCTGGCTTTCGTGTCCTAACCCTGTGGTCCACATTGCTACCAAACGGCCCGGTAAAGAAATCCGCCCCTCCCCCGGCACCCTAGCCCTGTCAATAAACACCCAACAGCATTGACTTCAGGGCCCAGCTTGGGAGCTGGGAGCTCTCTGCAGGGGGAGAGGCAGCAGCTGCTGCAGCCAAGCCACGACGCGGGGCTCTGCCTCTGTCAGCAGGCTTCGCCCCCAGCTCAGAACTAACGCGGCCACCACGCTGGCGTTCCTGCTGTCACCATCGCCGACCAGGGCGGCGCCCGGGGGGCACGATCCAGGAGACAGCCAGCAGGCAGCGCTCAGTCCCCAACAACGCTCTTAATAAAGCCCAGACATTCCGTATGCATCAAGCAGCAACGCACGACCACTCCACAAATGGGCACTCCACGGAGGACGCGCCGGAGAGAGTGGCATCTCCAGGCCGGCTGAAGCCTCGTTCCCCTGAGCTGCCCCCGCACCTCCACAGAGACCAAACCCGCCCCTCCTCCTCCGATCTTGCTTTCTGGCAAGAATGTGTGTGTATGTATGTATATGTGTGTGCAGGTGTGTGTATATACAGGTGTGTACAGGCATGTGCATATACGTACAGATGTGTGCATGTCTATGCATGTACAGGTGTGCGTATGTACAGGTTATGTATGTAAAAGTGTGTATGTGTGTGCATGCATGTGTGTATGTATAGATGTGTGCATGTGTGTACGCAAGGTGTGTGTACATGTGTGTATAAGCATGTGCATGTATGTATAGACGTGTGCACATGTCTATGCATGTACAGGTGTGCGTATGTACAGGTGTATGTATGTACAAGTGTGTATATGTGTGCATGCATGTGTGTATGTATAGATGTGTGCATGTGTGTACGCACAGGTGTGTATACATGTGTGTACAAGCATGCACGTATATGTATAGATATGTGTGTATGTCTATGTATGGATGTGTGTATGTACAGGTGTGTGTACATGTGTGCATACAGGCATTGCATGAATGTATAGATGTGTGTAAGGTGTGTATACATGTGTGTACAGACATGTGCGTATATGTCTACATGTATGCACAGGTATATGTACATACATGCGTGTGGGCATGTGCATGTATGTATGGATGTGTGTGTACAGGTCTGTGTGTGTATGTGTACAGGTGTATGTGAGTGACATTTCTTTACCCACATAGCAAGCAGCGGGCTGGGAAAGTAGGGTGAAGGGAGAGACTGATGCCGGTTACTTAGAGGGCTGAAGAAAGCGTCACACACGGTGTGTTCCCATCCCTGCAAGCTCTCCCACTCCATGAGGTGCCTGTGGGGGATGCACACCCTAAGCAGAATGGGAAAGGCCACCCCAAGTCAGCACTCCTGCCTGTTGAAGTCCAGAGGCCTCACTGCAGAAAGAGCCCTGCCCGTCAGCTTCCACGAAGGTGAGGCTGGGCTGGCGATGGAGCACGCGATGGAAGACGGAGCTGTAGGAGGGCTGAGCACTTGTGTGTGTGGGCAGGAGCACTGCCAGCCATGTCCCTCAGCCCCTGCTGGCAGGCCGTGAGGACAGCTCTCCCCCACCACAGCGGGCTAGGGCCTTACCAGGATCATGTGGCCGGTGGAGATGTCCATGTTCGACTGGACGGGCTCCTCGGACCAGGACGAGGTGCTGCTCCGGGCAGAAGGGCTGGGCATTGGCCCATCACTGAACTGGGATGAGACGCTGTTGATGCGGGACGTGTGTTGGCCCTCGGGGCGGTCCGATGGCCGCACAGCCATGCGCTGGCGGCACAGCTCCTAGAAGAGATGGGGAGGAGAATGCGTCAGGGGCCTAGTGGCATCTGGGGATCCCGGCAGGGTAGGGGGCCCCTCCACCTGCTTGTCCTAAGACGCAAGGTCCAGACGGCCGAGGATTCATCTCTGGGCTGTCCAGCGGGCCATCAGGTGGCCCCGGGACATGCTGATTCCCAGAGGCACCACACTTCATAGGTGCTTCCTTCCTCGCGTGGGAGAGGAAGCTGGCACCACTCTCTGGCAGCCTTTCAGGTTACATGGAGCTGGGCTGCTTCTGAGAATAAATGCACACACACTCACATGCACACACCTCTACACAAGCATGCACACACACCTATACATACACAGAGACACACCTGTATACACACACCTATACATACACACACCCCTATAAATACACACTCACATGCACACACACCTGAACACACACCTGTATATACACAGACCTGTACATACACCTGAACACACCTGTACACACACACACCTATACATATACACACCCCTATAAATACACTCACATGCACATACACCTGAACACACACCTGTACATACACAGACCTGTACATACACCTGAACACACCTGTACACACACACCTATACATATACACACCCCTGTAGAGACACACGCCTGTATACACATACACACCTGTATATACATACACACATTTATACACATACTTATACATAAACACACCTGTACATACACACACGCACACACCTGTACACACACACCTGTACATACATGTATCTATACATACACACACCCCTGTACACACACCTATACACGAACACGCCTGCACATACACACACCTGTACATACACCCCCACATACACTGTACACACACCCATGCACACACCTGTACATACACACACACATCATAGATTCAAGAAAGGAGCCATAGCACCTTCCTCTGTGGTCAACATGGAATATCCTGGAATAATGCGACAGGAAGACCAAGTTCAGCATCTTTCCTTTGTCTTTGGAATATAAGCCATCTGGGAGATGAGGGTAATTTTTGTATGAAATACAGGCATTAGAGGGGCCGGAGCTGTGGCTCACTTGGCTAATCCTCTGCTTTGTGGCACCGGCATCCCATATGGACACCGGGTTCTAGTCCCGGTTGCTCCTCTTCCAGTCCAGCTCTCTGCTGTGGCCTGGGAGTGCAGTGGAGGATGGCCCAAGTGCTGGGCCCTGCACCTGCAAGGGAGACCAGGAGGAAGCACCTGGCTCCTGGCTTCAGATTGGCGCAGCGCGCCGGCCATAGCAGCTATTTGTGGGTGAACCAGCAGAAGGAAGACTTTTCCCGCTGTCTCTCTCTCTCACTGCCCTACTCTACCTGTCAAATAAGTAAAACAAAAAACAAAAAACAAAAAACAAAAAACAGGCATTAGTACTGTATTGGTTAGAGGTGGAAAAAAACAAAAAAAAAACCCTCATTTTGGTGTTTCTCTTCCTAAAATAACTTCCAAACAATAAAAAGCCCATTCAAGAGAATACTGGAAGTGCATACTAAAAGCAAAGTATAGGGTCCTAAAGTTTACTCCTTCTGACAGGAGCTGCTGGATTTCAATGAAAATCTCCATATTACAGCTTTAGCCGGATCGTGGCAGGGTATGGATTTGTTACACAAGCTGGACCTGGGCATGCCTAGCACCTGCCACGCACGCGTGGAGGGGGCCTGCATGCAGCCCAGTGCCGCCACGTCACTCAGGCCGCAGGTTCTCCAGACACGCGCTGGCAGGGCTGTGCCTCGGCGGCCGATGGTCACTTCCTGATTCAGCCTGCACGCTCCCTGCCACTTTGGTAACGAAACACCACGTCGGCAGCATTCCCCCAGTTTCTACAGCACAAGTTCCGTCATCTGCCCGGTGCAAACAGATCTCAGCACAATGAAATGGGCATCCAGACGTCTCTAAGAGAATTCGGGCTCCACAGAGGAGAAGCTGAAATGTATTCCTGGAAAAACAAAAGTGTTCCCTTTCGTTCTCACTTTGGTGGCGTCCAGGGGAGGCCACACCTGCCACAAGGCCCTGGCCAGCTGCAAATGCCTGCAGCAGTCAGGGTGAGGCCAGGCTCAGCCAGGAGCCGTGCAAAGCCGTCCACTCCATCCAGGTCTCCCACGTAGAGTACTTGAACCATCATCCGTTGCTGTCTTAGGCACATTAGCAGGAAGCTGGACTGAAAGTGGAGGTGGGGAGGCCAGAGTTGTGGCAGAGTGGATAAAGCTGTCACTGGTGACACTGGCATCTCACATGGGTGCCATGTTCAAGT
The DNA here is from genome assembly GCA_015711505.1 of Sylvilagus bachmani. Lineage (NCBI taxonomy): Eukaryota > Metazoa > Chordata > Mammalia > Lagomorpha > Leporidae > Sylvilagus > Sylvilagus bachmani. Next base: position 132,628,375 of record CM027388.1, read on the forward strand.
CCCGGCTGTTCTACTTCCAATCCAGCTCCCCGCTGGTGGCCTGGGAAAAGCAGTGGGAGATGGCCCAAGTGTTTGGGTCTCTGCCACCTGCGTCGGAGACTGAGATAAAGCTTCTGGCTCCTGGTTTCAGGGCTGGCTGCTGTGGCAATCTGAGGAGTGAACGAGTGGACCGTAGACCTCTGTCTCTCTCTCTCCACCTCTTGGCACAGAAAGAGCTATGCACAGCTGAGAGAACTCAGAGTGCATCCTCCAAGAGGGAGAACCTCTGGAGAAGGTGGATTGAAACAGCAATCAAAGTGGCCATGGCGTGAGGCTGTCCCCAATGGAAGGAGTGCAGCAGAGCCTGGGGTTCTGTCTTTCCCTTAACATCCATAGTGAACAAGGTGCAACAATTGAACTTCAGAGTCCTGTGCTGGGGTCCTTGCTCACCATCTGGTGAACGTGCACTAATCGCCGAAGGTCTCTAAGCCTACAGTTCTTTGTTTTTCTCACTTTAAAAGCTGAAGCATAGGGGCTGGCGCTGTGGCGTGCCAGGTAAAGCCTCTGCCTGAAGCGCCAGCATCCCACATGGGCGCTGGTTCAAGTCCTGGTTGCTCCACTTCCTATTCGGCTCTCTGCTAATGCACCTGGGAAAGCAGTGGAAGATGGCCCAAGTTCTTGGGTCCCTGCACCCACGTGGGAGACCTGGAGGAAGCTCCTGGTTCCTAGCTCTGGATTGGGCCAGCTCCACCCGTTGTGGCCATTTGGGGAGTGAACCAGTGGATCGAAGAACTTTTTCTCTGTTTCTTTCTCTCTCTGAAACTCTGCCTCTCAAATACAAAATAAATCTTTAAAAAAAAGTTGAAGTATACAAAATGTTTGGCATGGGGTCTGCTACAGAGAAAGCCTTCAAACATTAGTCAGCAAAATAATATAAATATTAGTGCAATCAAAATTAAAACAATCCTCTAAACCAGAACAAAACTCATGAAGACTTGGCAAATTCAAAGACATTTCCAAAGAGATCACAGAATTTTAGAGTTGCATTAGCCAATGGACCATCGACCCAGAACTCCCATCTGGTGGATGACGCACAGTTGATTTGGAAATGCAGAGAAGAGGCACAGGTGCTTGGGTCACTTCTGGGATGGCACCTGCTGGCGCGGGCCCAGTGTTCTCAGGGCTGAGCCTCCTCATAGGCTGGTTTTCATTTTTCTTTTTTTTAAAGGGACGAAGCTATGATAAAGATCCAAGAAAAATCTACTCCCGCTCTCTTACCAACAGCAGGTATTCAATGCTGGGCGCCTTGATTGGAGAGCAGACACCTGGAAGCTTGGCCCAGAAGGCTTGGGACCACTCTGGGGTCGCACGTCACCTGCTCAGAGGTGCGCACTGTGGGAGGGGCAGTGTGTCCTGCAGCGAGAGGACTCCTTGCCAGGGAGAGATCTGACTTCGTGAATTCAAGATGCACTCACTGCATACTGTTCTCTAAAGACAAAAGCAGGTGCATCTGGCTACGGTGGGCATGCATTGCTGAACTGACTGCTCTCGGCTTCCTAGACAACAGACGACTCAGACAGCTACTACCCGAGAGGTGATGAGCCAGGCCTTCTCCCCAGGAGGGGTGAGGTCGGTAGAGGAGGCTGGGGCCCGTGGTGAGGGGTTGTGGGGCTGGCCTCCCCCTGCTGCCGCAAACCAAGCGGACGTTGGCCCTACTTCCTGGGGCTCTGCTGTGCTCCTCTGCCTTCAGCTGATGGACAACCGGCAGCACCCAGCTGTGCTTCCGCAGGGTCTTTCACAAAGGCCACCGGGGAACCAGCCATATGGGAGGGTCTCCACACCTCCGCAAAGCTGCCCTGGAGACATGGACAGCCAGATTGCCCGTGATGTCCCAGGAAGCAGACCTCCCAGAAGCTGGCACCCAGAACACAGGGGCTTCTTCGAAGGAGCTGGCAGGAGAGATTTCATTGATTCCTTTTCTTGGCTTCCAGGATGCTCATTCATTCAGAGCCTGGACTCAGGATGCCTGATTTTTTTTTTGTTTTTAAGATTTATTTACTTGAAAGTCAGAGTTACACAGAGAGAAGGAGAGGCAGAGAGAGAGAGGGAGAGGGAGAGGGAGAAGGAGACGGAGAGGGAAAGAGAGAGAGAGAGAGAGAGAGAGAGAGAGAGACACGTCTTCCATCTGATGGTTCACTTCCCAGATGGCTACAACGGCTGGAGCTGTGCTGATCTGAAGCCAGGAGCCAGGTGCTTCCTCCTGGTCTCCCATGCAGGTGCAGGGCCCAAGCACTTGGGCCATCCTCCACTGCCTTCCCAGTCCACAGCAGAGAACTATATCGGAAGTGGAGCAGCCAAGTTTTGAACGGCACCCATAGGGATGCTGGCACTGCAGGTGGCAGCTTTACCCACTACATCACAGTGCCAGCCCCAGGACACTTGATCTTGAGTCCTGGCTGTGTGACACTGGGCAAACTGCCTAACCTCTCTGTGCCCGAGTTCCCCCATCTCTGGCACGGTGATAACAGGACCAAGTTCACAGTTGCTGTGAGGATTACATAAGACCAATAAGCTTAGTGCCTGGCACATGCCGGCTCCTTATTAATTATTAGGATTAATTATGCCTCCAGCACCTACACATGTCAAACACGGCTAGATGCCAGCAATGCCAGGTCAAACAAGACTCTCCGGGGCCCTGGCCACCCAGTGTCCACATCCCCCAGAGCTGGGCATGGACAACCACAAGAAGTACTGCGGGCCTGCGTTGGGTTTTCACGGGAAGGCTGTCTCGGGGCCAGCTGCAGGAATGCCTCGTGAACTAGAGAGAAGCCTCATGCGCCGGTGCTACTGGGGCTCGGATGCAAAGCTGGGCAGCCATGGAAGGAATGGCACCTGCTAGGATGTGCAGAGCGGAGCCTCCTTACCTCACCGCTGCCAGCAAGCTCATTCCAGCCTCCACCCTCCCTGTCCTGCTTGCTGTTCTTGTTTCATGGTTAGGTTCCCTTTTGTAAATAAGATGCACATCTGCCCAGCTGGAAGTCACGCAGGCTATCAGCGAGGTGGCTTCCTGAGCCCAGGAGGGTCCGAAGGGAAAATGCTGCCCTCCTCGGCCCCATCCCTCCTGCTGGCCTTCGACCACACCCGCGTCTGAAGAGTTCTTGTTCACCTGCAAGCTCAGGTCTCACAGCCGTCCAGCTGTGGCTACGTCAGCGTGGCTCTCGTGGGACCAACTCAGGCGTCAGCTGCTTCGAACTTCAGCTCAGGAGCTCTGCAAGGCGTTTGCTCTGCCGCCTTCTGGAAGCCCAACCTCCATCATAGAAATGCGCTCTTCTGCCCATTGCTGTGCAATACACTTTACAAATTTTCTAAGGAGGGGCCAGTGCTGTGGCGCAGTGGGTTAACGCCCTGGCCTGAAGCGCCGGCATCCCATATGGGCGCTGGTTCAAGATTCGGCTGCTCCACTTCCTGTCCAGCTCTCTTCTATGGCCTGGGAAAGCAGTAGGAGATGGCCCAAGTCCTTGGGCTCCTGCACCCACGTGGGATACCTGGAAGAAGCTCCTGGCTCCTGGCTTTGGATTGGCGCAGCTCCAGCCGTTGCGGCCATTTGGGGAGTGAACCAGCAGATGGAAGACCTCTCTCTCTCTCTCTCTCTCTCTCTCTCTCTCTCTGCCTCTACCTCTCTCTGTAACCCTGTCTTTCAAATAAATAAAATAAATCTTTAACAAAATTTTCTAAGGAATAGGGACTGCTTTTTCCCAGAATAGACTATACATTAAAAAAAAAAAACCCAAAAGTTGAATGCTTCTCAACGTTAGGACCCAGCGGGGGTTGAGGAGGCTAATTCTGGGGGCGCCGTGCTGTGGGAACGTTTCTAGCTGCTTCCAACAGATCCAAACTCCAAACGATGCCTCCAGCATCGGGCTCAGCAAAGATGCCACTGCCTACGTTTTTACCCTCCCTAGACCAGAAGGCAGATGCTGCGGCCTCGCGGGGCTGCTCCATTCTTTATTTTAAACGCATCAGCTATGCCTGAGAGGGCAAATGTGCAAACACAATCCTCCCAGCCCTTGGGAGAGGACCGAACGGCTGGGGTGCACACAGACACTCACAACGAACTGTCCTCACACCGATGCCCTCCCCCTGCTCCTACCGCCCTAGCTACATGGTCCAACCCTTGCGGAGGCCCATGTAGCACCACACAGGAAACCCACATCATCGAGTGGCAGAAACAGTCACTGCCAACGTTGGTATTCTGTAAGTCAAGTCTGTGAAGCGAGTTTGGAATACAGAGCTATGACCCAGAGAGCGCTTTAGTCGAGCAAAAGATAATTGATAATGCTAACTAAACCACATAAGCATACTCAGAAAGAAACCTGGAGACCAACCCAATTACATTCTAGAATTTCCCTCATTTGTAATCCTGGCAGCCAGCAAAAAAGGGAGATAATCAATGCCCAGAGCAAAAAAATTCCCTGGTTAACATCATAAACACCCTCAAATGAAAATTACAGGATACGCTGGCCTATCAAAAGTATTAACTAATAAGGGAACAAACACATGCAATCCCAATAACCACCAATTTCCAAACGCAGCAGCGCCCCTTGGGGCTCCCAGGGCATCCTCAGCACAGCCTGGCTTGTGTGCATGGAAGGATTTTTGGCAAATAGGTCTGCACGTGGCTGGACAAAAGGTCCAGACCTTCCCAGCCTCTGCAAAATCAATTTTTGTAGGGGCCAGCGTGGTGGCGCAGTGGGTTAAGGCACCGCCTGCGATGCCGGCATCCCATATCGCAGCACACGTGCCAGTGCTGTCTGCTGTTTCCGATCCAGCTCCCTGCTAGTGCACCCGGGAAGGCAGCACAAGATGGCGCCAGTGCTTGGGCCCCTGCCACGCATGCAGGAGACCCGGATGGAGCGCCAGGCTCCTGGCTTCAGCCTGGTCCAGCCCTTAGCTGATGAGGTCATTTACAGAGTGCAACAGCAGATGGAAGATCTCTCTCTGTCTCTCTGCCTCTCAAATAAATATCTTAAAGCAAATCATACAAGATACTTAAGATCTAAGCTAAGTCTAATAAAAAATATATGATTTATGATCATTAGTAAGAATTATCCAGGGCATGTAGTGCGATAACCTTGTGTGTATAGAGACAACTGTCATCTTCACAGTAGCTCACACACTCAGTAACCTACAGGTAATTAATTGTAAAAGAGGAGGAGAGGCTGCTTTAGCCAAGTGGATCTTTTGATCACAGATGCAAATATGGGGTCACCAGCAACCCACAGAGCTCCCTTCAAATGGCTCCTGCGCACGTGCACGGCTCACCTGCACCGCACACACCGGGAGGCTGGCGATCACCAGGGTCACTCCCGCCAGGGGTTGGACCCAATCTCTTCTCTGCTCTCATCCCACATTCTACTCTTTAGCTGCGAAGAAAAGGCCAATGCATATGTGGACGCAGAAGAAATAATTCCAAGCAGCAAAGGGGGTAACCGGGGTGGCCGGGCATTTACAGGATGTGCAGCCCTGGAGATGGGCTTCGTTCTCTGCTCCTGGGGGGCTCTACCCCTCTCAGCACCTCTGCTCGGGAGCCTCCTGGCTGTGTCCCCCCCCCCCCAAATTACCAACCAGAGCAGATGCAAATCGTCTCAAGTGCCTGATGGGAAGGATGCATGTGCTCATCTAACGACAGGAGGACATGAGCTTGCAGGTGGTCTCCACAGTGAGAGCCAACAATGACGATACTGCGCCTATATTTTGGGGCGGTGAATATGTCTTTGAAAAAAAATATCATGGCCAGCGCTGCAGCTCACTAGGCTAATCCTCCACCTGCAGTGCCGGTACGCCAGGTTCTAGTCCCGGTTGGGGCACTGGTTCTGTCCCGGTTGCTCTTCTTCCAGGCCAGCTCTCTGCTGTGGCCCGGGAGTGCAGTGGAGGATGGCCCAGGTGCTTGGGTCCTGCACCCCATGGGAGACCAGGAAGAAGCACCTGGCTCCTGGCTTCGGATTGGCACAGTGTGCCGGCCGTAGTGGCCATCTGGGGGGTGAACCAGTGGAAGGAAGACCTTTCTCTCTGTCTCTCTCTCTCGCTGTCTAACTCCCTGTCAAAAGAAAAAATATCCCGTAGCAGAAAATGAAACTCAACACTGGCAAAGAGAGCAAACAGGCCCAAGAGGAACCCAAGGTTTGCACGGTGTAGGTTGAGGGCCAAGACTCTATGGGCACACCACTTGGGTCTGCATCCTGGGTGACCCTGGACAAGCTGCCTGAATCTGTGTCCGTTGTGTCATCTGTATAATGGGTATGATAACAGAACGCTGCCATGATGCTGTTGGGAGTATTCCAAGAGTCACACAGATGTTACTTCTCCCATTGAGGCTACTGTTGGTCTCCGACTAGACTGTCTGGACTCCCTTGGTGGCATCCCCATTTACACATAGACAATGAGAAGGTAACACAGCCAGGGGGAGGCAGTGGGGACATGTGACAGGTCCTAGTCCTCACGGGACCAAAGAGACGCTCCCTCATGCTCCCCAGGTGAAACCAGACAGACCGAGGTTTTCAAAGGGAAAGAACAGCACCCCCCATCATGTCCCTAAATTTAAGTGCTCCATTGCAAAACAAACACGGGAGGCCTGTGCTATGCTACTGAACAGCATTTACGTGGCCCGGAGTTTGCCAAGAAAGCTACGGTGCAGGGGGTCCATGCCCAGGTGCAGGATGTCCCCAACGAGAAAACGAGCAGAGCTGACACAGTGCAGTGCGCAGAGCCTAGAGGAAGGGGAGTGTGACGGCACCCAGCCCCGCCCGAGGCCCCCAGGCACTGACACAAGAGAGCACCCCCAGGACCCCCAACAAGTCACATCAGCAGAGGATTTGGCTGAATGTGGGTGGCTTCACTCTTGCACAGTCGATCGCTTGGGTGTATGGGCGCAAACGAAGGAAACAGAGACCACACTCCACGTTGTGACACCGCAAGGCTCCCCTTCCGTCAAACCACGTGCTGCTCTGTTACACCCCGAGCTGGGGCCCTGGGAGCTTTGTGCAGAGCCCTCGCAAGTCTAAGACACTTCTCCACAACACAATGTGCAAAGCAGGTTGAATAGGGCTCTGGGAGCAGAAAATCACCCTTACGCGGAATAATGCAAATGTCTCATTTCTCAACACTGCATCTGATGGGGGCAAATTACGGAGAGTGGGAATCCCTGGGAAGAGTAAAAGGCCCATCGTTCTCCAATTCTGCCGAAAGAAAGCCCAAGACTACAAAGGCTTCAGCAAAACCTCTTTGCACCTCTTGAGGAACAATTGGAGCAAAGCAGCACACTGCCCAAGTATGTACACAAAGGATGGCCTGGGATTTTTAGGGTTCTTTGGAGAGTATAATTGGTGGTAACAGGACAAAACTAAGGAATAAACGCACAGAGCCACAGAAGGAAAAAAAAAATGGGTTCATTAGGATATGCTGGGAGCAGTAAACGCCAATTACTTTGCAGGCTGGAGAGAACACATTGAAAAGGCACCCACCCTCTGGGGAGAGACCTGGTCTAGCTCACGGGGCCAGGCGGAATCTGACACACAGGGAGGAAACACCTGGGACAAGTGCACCTGCAGGCTTCTTGCATGAAAGAGCAGAGGTCCACGTTCCAACAGAACGCCGAGAGCCTGTGGTACCGGAAGCTGCTTACCAGAGAATCCCACATTTCACAAGCAAAAGACACACCCGGATACGCAGGGATTCTCACACCTTAGGATGGAATTAGAGGTCACTTAGTATTTGTTTTAATTTGGTTTAGTTGCACTTTCTTAATGAGGCATGCATTACCGTTGGAATAAGAAAAGCCAAAGCAGGTTACGTTTACGATACACAGACGTCTACATGGAGCATCACCAAAATTAAGTGGAATGTTTGTGGGAAGGGAGGGGAGGATGTATTCCAGACTTAAAAGTGCGCATGTTTCATAACGAGAAAATAAAGTGCATAAAGAAAGATTTCCTGTATAATCACCTGTATTCGTTCATAACACAGTTTTATTCAAGCAGGCTTTTGTATCATCGTAACACTACATGTGACCGAGAAGGAATCACCTCCCATTCCAGGCCAGCGAGGCTGGCTGTGAGCACAGACACAGTGGCCAGCGCTTTAGCTCTTGAGAGCTATTTTACATCAACATTCCCTCCATTAATAGCGGATATGATTTCTATTGCTATGGGAAAGAAAAATGACAGCTGTGATCCAGTGCGTGCCGAGGGGGCCCTGTTCCAACGTCTGGGGGCGCAGGGGACCATGGGGCCACGGTCACTTCTGAGCAGGCTGTGGTCGCATCTGAGTGACAGGGAGGTCAAAGCCCTGGCAGATCTGCTGGCGACCCTGTGCCTAAGCCGCAGAAGCACTTGCTCCCCATGATGGGGTCCTGGGTTCACTACCCCATCTCTCTTGAAAAGGCATGAGCCGCCACGAGCTCCCCGGTTCCCGGGGACACAGCTTGGGTGTCACCAATGGCCTTGCCTGTGACACCTGGGGGACTTCTACAGTTAGGCTAGGGGACAACGTGTGTGAGTGTACACCCCCCTCCAACACACTGCAGGGCGGGGTCTCAGAAGGACCTCTCAGCTGGAGCACTGGTCCCCCCCTCCCTCCCAGCCCACCACGCTGAGATGCTAAGAACGACTCGGCGGCTGCAGGCCTGGGCTGCTCCAGGAGCGGGTGCAGCTGCATTATTTTAAGCGCTGGGACCCACAACATTAGCAAAGTCACCAAAACAGTTCCGTGATCAGCAGTGTTTACCCAGCAATGCTAATTTTTTCCCTATTCTGCAAGATGTTTTCTCAAAATGAGACTTAAAGCTGTAGACACACTTTAACTAATAGAAGTGAAAAAACTAGTTTGTAGCACCCTTATGATTCCCTATGATATCCCTAGGCTGTCTGTCCCTCTCTCTGCCACATACACCTCCCAGCTGGGTGCTATATAACACCCAGTCTCATACCGCCTTCTAATTCTCATGTTCGTCACATTGTTTGCCTATTCCTCACCCTGAGCCACAGCACAGTAGGGAGGTTTGATGGGATGTCTGCCGATCGATGAGTAGCACCAGCATCCAGGCGGTGTGCCAGCCCACCCCAGGGGCCCTCGGAGCCCACACCCTGCGGCAGTGGCCTGTGACCATGGATGAGGCACTGCCAGAGGAGCTGGAATTGAATCCTGCTGCTAGGTGCTTTGGCTTCCTTGTCTGATGAAGAGAGGGGCTACTTTCTTCAGTTCTGTCCAAGCCCCTCAGACAGCTGAACAACGCTATCATTCTGCACAGTTTCAAAGCACCAAAGTGTCATAAAATTTGCAGTGGGCATGCTGGCTGAAGGTGAGGACTTGAAGGTGAGGGATTTAGCGTGCTCAGCTGTTTCCAGAAGTTACCGACGTGCCCAACAGTGCACTCACCACATCCCTTTAAAAGACCCCTCTTCTTTAAGACCGAAGACACTCACTTCCCTCGATTGTCTGCTGCAGGTGATTATCAGATTGAGCCCGGTGAGGATGAAAACTGGGGAAGGAGAGCCATGATTCTGGGGTCTTCCCTCGTGCATAACCCATGCTTCATCTCACCACTTCTGTAGCACTCAGTCCCCGGTGCAAACACGCTCACGTGCAGCAGAGAGCACCTGTGATCTCTGACACCCAAAACACTGCCAGTTATCAAAGGGCTCAGCCCCTTCTGCAAACCCTCCTCCAGCCAGGCTGCCTGGTAAGACAGCAAACGCCAACCCCAAACTCTCCCAGCTGGCACAGCTGAGGCCTTGCCATGCAGTTAAGAGTTTAGGGGCTCCCCAAAAGTCAGGGGTGCCCTCCAAGACCACAGATTCCAGCTCACGTCTGTGGGCACAACCGCCCTGGAGCAGGGTGCCTGCATGCACCCGTTGGCTTCCTGTTTCATCCTGACGTCGTTCAAAGCAGCACAGTCTGTTAAGAAACAAACCAGGAGCAGCCTGGGCCAGACGCCGGATGCCACAAGGAGCAGCTTCCGCACAAGAAAGTTCTACTGCCTTCTTGACACAGCAGAACACCATTTATGTCACCCTTAGACACCTACATGCCTAACATTTGCCAGCTGCTTCCTGTATGCCCAGCACCGTTCTGCACGTTGAAATTATGGGGAGTGAGCTCTCAATGCACCCAACTCCCGCTGCCGCCGTGGCCACCCCAAGGTAGCCCTTCTCACATCAGTCTTAGTTCCATTTATCGATTAGCTTTTATCAAGCGCCAACAAGGTCCCCTGTGGGTTTGTACAGATGTGGCCCCCCGGGGAAACTGAGGGGCCCCTCACACACAAGGAACAAGTCCGGCTCAGCATCACGTCTGCCTGGGTCCTGCACGGAGGAACAGGTGACTGTCAACGGGGAGAATACAGCCATAAGGAACTCCACGGAGGAAGAAGACAAAGGATAAAGTGGAGGGTGTGGATGAATAGCGCCTCTGGCCATCAGAACGGGGACTGGTCCCCCGGCCTGGGGCGGGGCGGGGCAGGGGGCTCTGTGGTGGTGGTGGTGGTGGTGGGACTGAGGGATCTGAACAGGGCTTGACAGATGGGAGTGATCCGGCCGCAGAGCGGGGGAAGGGCCTTCAAGGGAGGGGGCAGTGGGAACAAAGGCTCAGAGCAGCAAGCACGGTGGTGGTTCAGGGGCTGTAGGGCGCCCAGCCCAGGAACACAAAAGGTATTCACGTCTCTCCATTTGGCGGCCACTGCTTAATTAAGCCACAGGGCGGGGCTGTGCTGGGAGGGTGGGAGCGGGACCCGCACAGCTGCTTCTGCATTTTCAGAAACTGCACATCATTCCGGGGCCCCATTATTCCATCTCAAACGGATCTGAATGACGTGAGGCCTGACCGTTGTGCGAGGACCTTCCTTCTAGAATCTTGAGGCCTGAGTCTGGCCGCGTGGCTACCAGCAAATGGGCCCTGTTCATCAGCAGGGCCGTGTTCATCTCCAGCAGGTTAATGCCCTGGCCTGAAGCGCCAGCATCCCATATGGGTGCTGGTTCGAGTCCTGGCTGCTCTACCTCTGATCCAGCTCTCTGCTATGACCTGGGAAAACAGTAGAAGATGGCCCTGCAGCCGTGTGGGAGACCGGGAAGAAGCTCCTGGCTCCTGGCTTCAGATCAGCACAGCTCCAGCCATTGCGGCCAATTGGAGAGTGAACCAGTGGATGGAAAACCTCTCTCTCTCTCTCTCTGCCTCCCCTCTCTCTGTGTAACTCTTTCAAATAAATAAATCTTAAAAAAAGAAAGATGTGCCTCAATCATCTGGAAGCAAGGTGTTAGCAGGCGGAGGCGAGGCTGAGCCCAGCGGAAGTGCTAGGGAGCACCATGGCCTTGCCAGGAGCACTGTGAGAGCCCCCACAAAGGGGTCCACAGTGTTTTCATCCAACAACAAGAGAATCAGAGTTCTGTCCTGGTTTCCTTCTGCCTCATATTTCAATTTCAAACCAGGTATAACTCCTACCTCCATTATTCTGTTTTAATATGAGCCCCTATTGGCTGGCGCCATGGCTCACTAAGCTAATCCTCTGCCTGCGGTGCCAGCACCCCGAGTTCTAGTCCTGGTCGGGGCTCCTGGTTCTGTCCTGGTTGCTCCTCTTCCAGTCCAGCTCTCTGCTGTGGCCAGGAGTGCAGTGGAGGATGGGCCAAGTGCTTGGGCCCTGCACCCCATGGGAGACCAGGAGAAGCACCTGGCTCCTGGCTTTGGATCGGCGCAGCGCGCCAGCCGTGGCAGCCATTTGGGGGGTGAACCAACAGAAGGAAGACCTTTCTCTCTGTCTCTCTCTCTTTCCCTGTCTAACTCTGCCTGTCAAAAAAAAACGAGCCCATATTTTGGTCCCAGTCAATAACTCCTTGATTTCTGGTACAAGTGCGTATTTCACGGGTCCACAGAAAGTGGACTTGTAGGAATATTCTTTTATTTAAGTGCTGTTCTTCTGTTTCATTGCCTCTACAAACAAAAAGATGAAAATGACGCACTGCTTACCTACAGAGCAAATCAAAGTTTTGACTTTAATTAGAAGATTTAAGTCTAGCTACACATTGATGCCAACGTTATCCTAGGTCATTTAGCAATCCCAGCATTCACCACTTAGATACCACTTGATATGCTACCAAAAAAACAAAGTCAATGCAAGTTTAAATTGTATTTTATATCCATATTTCTTAAATATCATAGTTACTCATTTTTTAAAAAAGCTGGCTTTAGTCACTAACACAACCATTTGTTGAGCTTCCTTTTCAAAATTTTTAACTTCTTTTTTTAAAATATTTACTTATTTATTTGAGAGGCAGAGCCACAAACAGAGAGAGGGAAAGACAGAGAGAGATCTTCTATCTGCTGGTTCACTCCCCAAATGGCCACAACAGCCAGACCTGGGCTGATCCGAAGCCAGGAGCCAGAAGGCCCCCCACCCCAGGTCTCCCACACAGGTGCAGGGGCCCAAGCACTTGGGCCATCTCTCACTGCTTTCCCAGGCCATCACAGAGAGCTGGATCAGAAGTGCAGCAGGTGGGACTCGAACTGGTACTGATATGGGATGCGGGAGCCGCAGGTGGAGGTTTGGCCCACTAGGCCACAGCACCAGCCCCCTTTTTAAAATTTATTTTATTTACTTGAAAGTCAGAGAGACAGACGAACATCTCCCACCCACTGGTTCCCTCTCCAAATGGCTGCAGCATCCCAGGCTGGGCCAGACAGAAGCCTGGAGCTGGGACTCTATCAGGGTCTCCCATGTGGGCGGCAGGGACACTGCTACTTGGGCCCTCACCTCTTTCTCCCCGGGTGTGTGCCAGCAGGAAGATGAGTCAGGAACAGGCCAGGATTTGAACCCAGGCACTCTGATGTGGGATGTGAGTGTCTTAACGGCTGTGTCAAACAACCTGCCCCTCATCTTCCTTTTCCTGTGCCCCCAATTTTGTACACACAGACACACAAAACCACACGTTTAGACCCTTCACTGAGCTGGTGGCATTATTCTTCACTTTAAGAAATCTGGAAGGTGTACCTGCTCACAACTGCCGCCTTTCTAATTAGAGTCCTTTTGTGTTCCTTGTACTTGCTAATAGAGAAATAATCTACCAAGATTTCATTCTTAATTATCAGCAATTCTCCCAAAGCAGAAAACCCCAATGGAGACTTTAGATTTTGAGCAGCAAAGTTTAAGAATGGTTAACTAGATGGGGAAGAAAAACACTATTATTTAACTCCTCCAGAGTGACAGGAAAAGTCATTACTGAGACACCTGGAGAAACGGCTGAATTGCTTAACTCCCAGGTCTACAGGAGAGACGATAAACAGCTTGCCTGGGCCTTGGAATTTCTGCCCTTGTTATCTGGGCATCGAGGCCCTCTCTGGTTTGGCTCAAGCCTTTCTAAGCTGCTCTCTCTCTTCAACATAAGCCTCTGCTGGCTACAGGAGGACATCTCTGCCTCCTTCATCCTCTAGGAGTCCCCTGGGGCTCCCTGTGTGGCCACCCCAACCCCTGTACGCCCCTACCCCTCACGTCATTGCAGTGTCGCTTGTCTCCACCACCCTCTGAACACCCAGGAGTCCTTCACGAGTGTAGACGGGGGCCTACCCTCACGTAGAACCGAATTCTCTGCTGTTCCTCTGGTTTCCGAAAGTGCGATCCTATCATCAGAAGAAATCCGCATTCTGGAAAGACCGTTGCAGAACCAGTTCTAAGTCTGGCCGTCTAGGGTCCCAAGGCCGCCCAGGGCTCTCTGCAGCGCCTGGTCCTCAGAGGTGACCCACATGCCTGTGGGGCCCTTGGGCAGCAGCCAGTGCGGCTGCCAGCCATGGGTGGGAGGACAGCAGGGCTCCCCGAGAGGCAAAGAGGACTCCAGACCTCAGGGGCCTCGGAGAAGGCGGAATGGACCTGGAGGTTCCGGCTGGTGGGAGAGACAGGTGGAGCAGCGGGGCACAGTCCTTCCTGGGCACCGAGACCTTCCTCCTGCGCGGGGCTGCCTCTGGCTGCAGGCTCCTGGCCGGGTGGGCTTTCTGCACGTACGTCCCCAGAGTGGTCTTGACCTGACATTTGGAAAGGACTGTCCTCTGCCTGCTCCTTTTTCTGTCTGTGCGATGCTTTTCCCACAGCTCTCTCTTGGGGCGCACGCAGCCCCTACAGGCCTCTGACGGTCCCAGCTCTCATCCTTCCACCTCCTTGTGCAGCGCCTCACGTTCTTTTACGCCAGTACACATGTGGTGTGAAGAGCAGGGCTTTGCTATTTTTGACAGACTAATGCACTTCACTGCAGATAACGCCATTCACTACGAGGCACATTCTCTCGTGCCCATCAAGGCAGACGGCTGAGAAGGAGCGTGGCCCGAGTGCCCTGTCTGTCCCTAAGGGAGCCTCCCAGATGGTTCTCTCTGCCCGCAGCTCCAGGGGGATCACCGGAAGGGGCGTCGGACCGCGACAGGTGTCTCATTCCTCCACGTGAGCAGTGCCACCCACTGGGGTGTCTGGAGAGGGCCTCTCCAGAGCTGCCTGGGCCTCCTCACCTCGCCTTCAGGGATGCTCCCTAACCCCCAGCAGGATGCCGGCCCGCCCGAGAGCTGGAGAGACCAATGCTGAAATACAGGGGGACAAAGCACGAGCTACTACAGCCACGTCGGATGGGTCTGCTACTCCTCCTACTGGAACTTCTTTCTCCCTTAAACCTGCTCTGAGTCTCTGGTTACCTGTCCTCTAGAACTGCTTCCCTACACTCCATCCATTTACCTTAAAATCCCTGTCTAATCCATTTTTGACACCTGCCTTTACGCCTGTAGGCTTCCCTGCTTCCAACACCCACTTCATTTCTCAACAGCTCAGCCTCTTGCATGGAAGACCTGGCGCTCTGCCAGCAGTAGCAGGTGTCCGTGCACACGCTGTCTCTTTCCCTACTGAGAACTCCTACTGCTGAGCCCCTCACCTGGATGTGGGTGAGGAACTCCCTTGTGCAACGGGGCTGAAGCAGGCTGAAGATGACCCAAGCTTGCATTTGCATCCTGGAGCCCACCTGAGGCTGGGGATGAACTGGAGGGCTGACTTCACCCGTCTGCAGTCCTGAATGACCTAGAAGTCCACCGGGACACTCACACCTCCTCTGGATGCCTGCCCTGAAATGTCTTGGATTTCGTACAATAGCCTGGACTTCAGGTCTGCTGCCCGTCTTCCCTAGAAGTTCAGGCTTTCTCTGCAGATTGTACGTCCTGAGTTTTAGTTCAGACAACAGGCCCGGCTTCTGTCAGTCAGACCTACAGGACAGGGAGCCGCCCAGAGGAAGGAGACAAGTAGTAGGAGACATTCCTGGGAAAGAGGGGTGCAGGGCTGGAATCCAACACTCATCCTCAAATACCATCGCCACATGTAAGTAACCCTTCGCCTGGAAGCAGGACCACATGTGACCGTCTTGGCAGCCCAGCGAGGGGGTGAAAACAGTCTCCCAGCTTACAGAGGGGGCAGGTGGGGCCCAGGGAAGCCCTCAGGGCCTGGAGGGAGGCAGGGTGTCATGGTCTCTTTCTTGCATGAGTTTGCATGATGGAAAGTATGCAAAGTGTGGCACGAGCGAAAGTAGACAAGGAAGGAATGAATGGAGAGGGCAGGATGTGGCTCTTATTCTCTGGAATCAGTTGGCCACACGGTGAAGCCAAGTCCTCCCAGGGAGCACACAGACACCCTTAGCCTTCCCATGTGCCCACATGCTCCTGGGAGCCCTCCACTCCCGCGGGGCCTGACACAGGAGTCCTATCTGTGACAGCCCACACTCGCTGCCTCTGTCCCAGCTGCCTCTGTCCCAGCTCTGCAGAGTTGAAGGCTCTCGGTACTCTCGTTACAGATCCTTCCTGCTGCTCCATAGAATGCCTGGTCCTCGTCAGGTTTGCCACCACTGTGCTGTGAGCGCCCGGTGCCCAGCTCCCAGCTCTTGCTTGGAACAGCCTCTCCACGCATCCACGCAGCCAACCCCTGCTGCATGAGCCCGCCACGAAATCCTCCAGGTACCGGCTGGCCCCGGGGGTCCCTCCTCTGTCATCTACACGTGTCTGATTTCAACGTCATCCCCATCACCTCTTAACTACTCGCAAACTTGGGAGGCCTGGATGTCGCAGCCCAGTCCTCACGCAGCTCCGACACCTGTTCGCCCGGGGACGGGGCAAGACACAGCTTATCTGGAGTCCACTGTGTCCACCTGTAAGTGGAGGATCGGTGGCAGGATTCTGCTTCCCTCTAGCAACTGCGAGGAGGCAACAAGAGGACCAGGGCTTCCCTGGAGGGATGTGGCTGACTGATGCTGAGAGCAGCGGAGGGGCTGAGGAATAGGGACCCTCAGAGGCTCCCTCTGTGTGTGCACAGTGTCACTTGAGGAGCTACTCTGGCTTTTGCAAGGAGAGAGAAACAGGTAAGACACACTAGAATACACCCGGATGTCAGTAAGGTGTACTACCACTGAAACTGTTCCCTCGCTCAGTGCTGCATGGGCACACACGCATCTCCCTCTGTGAGCCGCGAAGGTTCTCTCTTTGGGAGCCAGAGGGCAAAATGGTTTTCCCTGGGCAAAGACACCTGGCAGGTGGCCGGGTGTCCCTCCTAACGCCTCTCCCTGCTTTCCCTGTCCTTTTCCTCCTGGAAAGTGTGAAGGAGCTTCCGTAGAAGCAGCTACTCCGGCAGGATCTAGGCCAGCTAACCAGCAGAAACAAACCTAGTCACATCACAGGAGCAGAAAGAAGCCATCGAATTCAGGCCCCAGAATTTTCACAGTGTAGGCATCACAGTCCATGACCGCCCAAACATCTCAGTGTTGTTTTTAATGAAGTCTGATCTAATTATTACTGTCTGATCGAGGCAAGTGGCTTGCTGTATCAGGACGGGCCGCGTGCTGTATTTTCCTCTGGCAACCTTTCCAGACGTCAGTGTTCTCTGCAGATCTATTTTTCACATCTCAGGAGCTATATCTGAGGAAGTATTTTGCATGGGCAAAAACTGTGGAACAGACATGTAGTCACCGCTTTGGAAAGTGCATATTTAAAAGCTTAAGGTTTAGGAGAAAAATGCGTCGCCAATGGATGCCTTCCAGAAAACTGCTCAGACCCATAGTGAGGAGGTATCGAGAAGATGCCACTGAGTTCCCAAAAACAAAGCATGTTGCCCGTGCACACTGGTCATTTGAAACAGAGCACCCGTGCAAACAAAAAACTAGTTCTTGGGCTATTGGGGACAAACTGCATTCCCTTCTCATCGCAGCAAAACTCCGCTCGTTGTCCTTGGATCATCACATTACTGCCTCAAGAAGCCTGGAGTTTGGCACCAATTAAACCACCATGTAGCATCTGCTTAGTTTACAGATAGGTCCAGGGACGCTTCTGGGCACCGGGAGACTGCGAACAGTAGGACAAATCTCACGCCAAGGACTTGGCATCTGCAAAACCATGTCCACATCGGAAAAATCTCAAGAGGATCCCACCTCCGGACATCCGTCCTACTGGCTATTTTTGCAAAGGTCAAATCAGAAAAATTTCAATCCGCAGGCTTGGCTGTGTTAGGGAAAGAAAGGCTTCAAATTAATATTTCAGGACCCCCTTCCGATTTCCAAGCAAGATAGGTTCTGCGTCGCAAACAATTGCAAAAAAAATAAAAAATAAAAAAGGATCTTGACCTGAAAATTGAAATGCCCAGCAAGAAAAGCGATTCTAAGAGACATCTGAGTGGACAAGGCTTTCCCAAACACTCGTGGTGGGTCAAGCGACCTCAGGACAATTCACTCTGCTTTCCAGTGGCCTTGGGATCATCCTACCCTTTCTCCATTTCTATTACTAGTGATTACACCAATTACGGAGGATTAAACTCACCTAGACAAAGCAGGGGCTCTTAATTCACAAGAGAAATGAGCCAACTTGTGACCTGTCCTGTCTCTGCCAGAACTCAGCTTCTCTCAGCAGAGGTGAGAAGCCAGGGTGCACTTGGAAGTGCAGATCCATCAGCCGGAGTCAACCGAGCAGCCTTGCATAGCCGCCATCACCATGCACACTGTCATTACAGTAATAATCACTTGCTAATAGGAGCAGCGGCAACCAAGATGTGCACTTAGCCGCTCTGTTTACAGGCGGTCCCTGTAGCCCCAACGCATGCCTTCCTCTGGGTTTGGTTCCAAAGGCCTCCAAGTACACGAGGAAACCTGCTGGGTATTGTGAAATCAACCATCAAAAGAGAACTTGCTGAAAATTCTGCAGGAGTCTCTGCCCTCGTGTCGGGGAAGGGAGAGAGGGCTGGCAGAATACTAAACTTGCTGCTCGGAGATGATCAAAGCCTCCAAGAAATGGATGCAACATTCAAAGAGACTCAGAGAGAGAAAGGAGGAGAATGTCTTCTAATCACCTAACAACTTATTTTTGGCACAGTTTTTCACCCAATCACCTTCCATAGAAATAGGACGCCTACATTAAAAAAATGCATAAAATGTATCGATACCAAATAGCACAGTCCTTCTCTGTTTTTACATTATCTCAGTGTTTGTGTGTGCATGTGTCTAAACGTACTCACATCTGTGTACACATGTGTATAATACGCTATACCAGCATCCAAAAAGTAAACAAAATTGCTTTGCAGATAATGAAATACTTATGTAATCCAAACATAATGTGTTTCAGAAGAAAAAAAGTCACCTTTACAGAGGCAATGGGGGAGGGGCCGGTGTTGTGGCACAGCAGGTTAGGCCACCTGCTGCGATGCCTGCACCCCATATGGGCATGGGTTCAAGTCCCTGCTGCTCCACTTCTGATCCGGCTCCTGGTAGTGCAGCTGGGAAAGCAGCAGAAGACTCTGTGGTCTCTGCACCCATTCGGGAGCCCCAGAGGAAGCTCCTGGCTCCTGGGTTTGGACCTGTCCAACCTGGGCCATTGTGGTCATTTGGGAAGTGAACCAGAGGATGGAAGACCATCCCCCCGCCAACTCTTTCAAATAAATAAAATAGTGTGTCAGGATGGCCGAGCGGTCTAAGGCGTTGGACTCAAATAAATAAAATACAACTTTTTAAAAAATGGGGGAAAGCATGGTGGCAGTATTGCATTTCTTAAATACCTTTACAACGTATTTCAGTTATTCTAAAAATTAATGCAACCAGTTTTTTTTTTTTCAAGTTTGAGCACATTAATTAATCTTTGCTAGATGATCTGATGGGACTGACATCTTGGAAAGTGTCACAAGGATAAGGATCTGTCAAGAAAGATTTGACTTTCTAATAGGTTCAGCAAACCAAAAACAATCCACACACAATCTCAGAGAGCTCCAACATCCTGCCTCTTGTTGATGCAGTAGTTCTATTTTGAGGAAGAGAATGTAATGATGTTTAAAGATGTCTGCAATGGAATCTAAAAATTCAAACGATTTGCCGCCTTGAACCTCATATTCAGAGAAACTGACCATCATTCAGGAACTTTCCAGGGATCTGACCCAAAGCCTCACAGTGAGTTCTGTGCACACAGTGGGGACTGCACAGACCTCCACCACATGCATGCCAAGGGCTGACACAGATAAAGGCTTCATCGAGGGTCAACAGCACAAAGGGTCTATCTAGTTTGTGCTAGAAGAATCTCACCCATGCTGGCGCTGTTCAACGGGGCACAGTGGACTCTCATTCTGGATTCCCAGGGAGGAAGGGATCCCGCAAGGGGAAGTCACCAATGTTTCCTCCAGAACGCCATCACCGAGCTCTCTTCTCCACCCTATCAGAACCACTGTGCTCCTAGCCTGCCCTTCTCCACCCCATCAGAACCATTGTGCTCCCAGACTGCCCTTCTCTGCACAAGAACACCAGGTTCTCTTACTCAAAGTAGTAATAAAGCTTCTTACATTGCCACCTACTCTGCTGTCATTCCTAGGTTACTTATGTCTAACTTACACCATAATCGTTTTTTCTTTTAGGAGCCCCGAAAAAACACAGTATTCCTATTATATCCCCATGAAGTAAAGCACAACATCAAATTGTTTAATTTTCCTTATAATTCCGATGAGGTCTATTTACTACCTCAGTTTTACTGTAGAATTAGCAAAGCGCAGAAATTCTCACTTAAAAACAAATAAATGCACTGATGAAACAAACACTTTTCCTGAAATGTTGTTTTATGCTTGCAATTTTTTTAAATCTTATTTTTTTTTAACTTGAGGGGGTATCAGTGGCAGCTGCTGAAAGTCCACAGAGATATGGATGCATTAATGAATTAATACCTGCTTCATCTACCAATGAAGTTGCTCTATTTGTAACTACACCAGCATGGGACCTTCATACATTATTCAGCTAAATTTAAAGCCCCAAACCACAAAATCCCCATCCTCGTCTGCAGAGTCCTGCTCTGCTTTGAAAACAAAACAAAACAAAACAAAAAACAGGACAACACAACAGTCTAACACTAGAATTTTCTCACAAGAAAACAATCACTTTTAGTGGGGCAAACCCTCACGTTTTATCATGGCAAGTCCCTGCAAGAATATTTTAGAGTGATTTCAAAACGAAGCGTAACAAAAATTTTTTATAGCCATTTCATTTCCGAATTTACCTAGATCATATTTTTAAAGGAAATCTTTTCCTCGTTTTTTTCCCCCGTTTTATTAATCTGGATTGAAGCAAAGCACACATTTCCTTTATTGTCTGGATTACAGATTCTTATTAAACAAACCAGAGCTCATTATAAAATCAATATCAACTTAACCACCATGCCCCCAGGAGGAACAGCAAAAAGGTCACTCTAAGAAATTCAAACAATTTTCCTACTGGAAGGGCATGATTTTAATTACAGATACTATTAATTAGAGCTGTCACTGGCAAGGTTTTTTTTTTCCTGTTAATTATCACAAACTCGGTCCTAAGTATGCATTTTCAACCTGCATTTTTGCAAAAAAAAAAAAATTAGCCATTTCTGCATGCAAGACCAACCTTTCTATTCTATCAATATTTTATATTTGAATTTCAAAGTGTATCACAGGACACAAGCTTTCTAAAAACCTACGCCTGTGTGATCTCTCGTCTCTCACACATGGAATAGAACTGGTGTGATAATTTATTTATGCTCTGACTCGGACTTGGCCCTGAGACCTGGCATCCTGTATTGACGGTCCTGCTCAATAGAACTTCTGGATGAATTTTGACTAGTTTAGGTGACTTTTTTTTTTCAGGCTGCTTCTTCAAACGTGATTTCTTTCCCCTTCGCTTTGAAGCAAAGCCGCGCGCTGCGAGTGAAATGCCATGTTCGCCACATTTGAAGTTGCCACTTCTTTACGGGAAAAAGATTGCACTGCCAGGAAACCAGAGGTTTTCTCCACTCAGCGACAACACTGAGAATCTGAAATGTCCCTGTTCACTTTTGAGCACAGGGATTTTGTAAAATCACGGCAGCTCCTTCCGTGGGGCAGGGTTACAGCAACCCCATGCAGCAGCCATGCCAGCTCAGACTGGTCCATGGGGCAGTGGGGAGGGGGGTGGGGTTAGGGGGAGCACACTGCTGGTCAAATGGAGGGTATTTCTGGGAAGAGGTTGAGAGCCCACCTAGGAAACTCTGACGACAGGATAATAAGATTCACTTTATATATGAGTGTAATAAGGCAATGAATTATTTACAAGTCATAGTATAATCATCATCACGTGATCTGAGAAAACAAAGGGTCCAATGGGGAGAAAAAAAATCTTACAAATTTTTCACTGATTGAACTTAGAAAACAGTGATTAAGCAAATTATTTTATCTTCCCAAATGGGAATATACACTCCGAATGAAAGACTATTTTACACGAAAATAAATCAAGTGGCCTGACTTCACGTATCTGCTGGGTTGGCACTGCTGTTGAGAACCGAAGTCACATTTTCACTACAGAACACAATGAAACCCGAAATGCATGCCACACAACTTCTCACAGTTCTGCAAGCTGTCTGCTGCCCCATTCTGCCTGAACCTGCCTCCCTCACTTCCTCATTGGTCTAATTTATTTCCAGGTGTGTTTGCAAGTGCTCTGTGTTTCCAGCTCACGGCTGCCACTCTTGTACCTGCAGTTTGCCAGCGTTAGACTTCACGGTAGCAGAATAACAGCAGAGGGTGGGAGCAGATCAGGTCAAAAGATCTTTTCATCTAAGACCCTGAGAGGAAGTGCATGATTTAAGACATCTTCAAACACCTACACAAGCAATTCATCTTGCAACACTGGATTTCTCATTAATAGAGGCCAAACTAAGAAAGATAACAGATGATACATAATTCATGCATTGTGCTTCCCCCCCATTTCTAATTAGCAACCTGCGTTCACAGCTAACAGGAGACCCTCCAAGAACGGCCCAAGATTCATATAAGAGCCGTAAAACTGTAGTTGCAAGGTATTGACATGAATGTTAATGAGAAGTTTCAACTGGCACCATAAAAGAGCCCAAACTATGAATAAGTGAGCGAGTGCTGGCAATGCGAGAGGAACGAAATGAGCCCCATCGCCTGCTCAGTTGATAATTCCAATACCCCACTTAGAACAACAACCACCACAAAGTATCCTTTTACCTGGTAGGCGGCAGTGGCATCCGCACCTGGGTGGCCCCCTAGTCCTGACAGCTTCTCCCGCAACTTGTAGTGAGAGCTGTGGCGGATGCAGTAGAGGATACCCGAAGCCAGGAGGACGGCCAGGATGCAGGCGACCGACAGGAAGGTCAGCACGATGAACTTGGTGGAGTCCTCTAGCTCCGTCTGGTGTGGCAGGAGCTTCAGCTGGCTTTTCTGCAGACGAAGGAAAAGAGGGGACAAGTTAGGCCTTCGCAAACCAAAACCCCCTGAAAAGCCAAGCTCCGCCAAGGCAGCACGACAGGGTGGTAGGGTCAAACCAGACAGCACCCCCCCCCCAACGGGGAGCAGAAGTGATTTCAAAATAGCACTCCGCAGGCTGCAATTTTCTAGGAGGGAGTTGGAGGCATCAGTCCCCCACGGTGGGTGGCTGTGTTTCAAAGTTAAGGTATCTGGCAGCTAATTTGCTGTCTTAAATCAAGTATCCGTCCCTTCTTTTAAACCTGTGCACCTGTACATCCGGGGCGTGCACAGAACGCAGTCCCCTCCCGCCCCGCCCCCAGGCGTTCTGCAGTCCCGGGAAACGCTCCCTGGCCATCCCAGGCGTTCCCCTGGCGTGCGTGGTCCCGCCGACGCCAGCGCACACCCCAGCATCTGCCGCCAAAGCGCTGTTCCCGGAACGGAACCGCCAGCCCTCCGCCGCCGCGCGGCCCGGGAAGTTCCCCGTCTCGGCCGTGCAGGGTGGGGGAGTAGGAGAAGATCCCCCCCGGCGCGCTGCGCTCGTCTCCACGTGCAGCGCGCTGCACGGCGCTCCCCTCATTAGCTTCATTAGGAGGTGTATTAGCGACCCTTCAACACGCCACAGCCAAACCGCCCGAGACCCCCGGCCAGCAGACCCCCGCCCCACGCCCCCCACAATTACTGGGGAAATGAATGGGAAAGCACGCCCTGCCTCAGTCCCGGTTTGCTACAAGAGGAGAACAATTAGCAAACTCTTTTCCACCACCTAATTTCGCGTGGTAACAAAATGGATTTTTCCCCATGAATGCCCGGCCGGCCTATTCATTATCTCTCCTCTATTACTAATTTTCTGCTCCGCATTCAGCCTCCCAACTCTTCCATTTCCTCCTGTCTCCGAGTGTACACAGTGCCTCTGTGTCAGGCCGGGCCCAGTTTTATCTTGTAATCATAAAGGCCACGAAAGCAATTATCGCCGGTCTTGACTGCGAAAGCTGGTCATTAATTAGCCTCCGGTGCCGCGGATTAGCGGGCGCTGGGACTGAGTTAATGGAAACGCGGGTTAAATGAGAAAAGGCGCCCGGATTTTGCTGCCTGGTTGCGCGCTCGGAGCAGGACGGCGAGGGTTCGCGGGCGGCGGACGGAGCGGAGGGGAGGGGCAGTGGGAGAAAGGCGGGCGGGAGACTGGGTTGGGGGGTGGGGAGGAATGGGGAGGGACCCGGGATGACGACGAGGGGGCGGGGGCGGCCGGGGACGCTCCGAGCGGCCCAGCGATCCCGGCCGCGGGGAACCTGCGCGCACAGTCGCCCTCGGCGTGGAGAGCGCGGAGAGGAGACCCCTCCCCAACCCTCCCCGGCTTCCTCTCCCCCCACCCCCTCTCTGTCGTTTCTCCCTCCCGGGCACACGCAGCCGCTTCCAGAAGACAGTCCTTCCGCCCGACCCACGCCCCCCCCCCCCAAGGTAGCCGCTCGGAGCCCCCACCCGCGCCGTCCCCCATCACCCGCCCCGCGCGCGGGGCGCGAGCCAAAGCCACGTAAAGAAGCCGGAGGGGGCCAACCCAGGCGACCGCCGCGCGACCGGGGCGAGAGGGAGCGCGACCTCCCCGGGCCGGGGTCTCCGCCGCCCGGAGCGCGGAGGATCGTTCGCGCCCAGCCCGCCGCACCCCGCGCCCTCCGCGCGCTGTCCCGCGGGGAGGAGCCGCAGCGCACCGGAGCTGGGGGCGGGGAGGAGCGCCCGAGACTCCAGCCCCGGACGCTCCCCGAGAGCTCCGGCCTGGGGTCCGGTGCGCGCCAGGACAAGGGGCCCGGCTCTCCCGCCGCCGCCCGGCAGGCAGGGCCGCCTTCCCCGAGGCCTGAATTGACACCCAGGTGAGCGGGTGTTGCCCACAGGACAACTCAGGGTCCCCCGCCTGGTCCCGCCCCGCCAGCGGCGACTCCGGCGCGGCGCCGAGTCTCGGGTGGATCCCGCCTCGCCCAGGCGGACGGAACCCGGAAACAAAGGAGGCGGCGGCACGGCGGGCAGAGTGGGCGCCGGCTGCTGCCCTCCCACCCCTCAGCCCGGGCGGTCACCGTGCTCATTCCCAACCCGCGCCCGTGCAGGCGAGAGCGCTCTCCGCGCCCCCAGCGAGGCGTAGCATTCGCGAGGGGTCCCGCCCAGCAGTCGCGAGGACCCGGGGAGCCCACGTGGCTACCTGCGCCTGGGAACAGGGACTTCCCGAATCTTCCCGCCCCGCGACCCGAGGCGCACACGCGCGCGGTGGCCAGCCTGGGTCTCCACGGTGTGCGGCAGAGGTACCAGGGCGCACAGGGCCTGAACCACCGCCGGCCTCCCAAGCGGAGAACACTGACGCTGGGTGTCACTTCTGCCAGTTAAGGAGCTGTGAACGCGCGGGAGCCGCACGGTCACCCTGGGGACCACGCAAAAGCTCTTCCCAGGGACGCGGCGCAGGCTGAAAGAGACCACCGCGGCCAGCCGAGTCCTCGCCGGACTATGACGGTCGCCCTGACCCACGGCGAGCCTGGCCTGCGCGCGAAGCGGAACGGGGTCTGCCTGGCTGTCTTTCACTCGGCCCCTTGGGATTTACTCAAAGGTCAAAGAAAAATGTCAGAGAGAGTGACTACCCGGGGACCTCAGAGTCGCTCATCCCAGGGCCCCCGCTGGGTCCCAGGCGCTCCCGGAGAAGAGAAAGGATGAGAAGGCACCAGAGGTGACCTCGATCCCTTCAGTCCCATACTCTCGGGTCTCCCTGGGCTCCCCCATGCCCGGGCTTGGGCTGTTCCGCGGAGAAGGGGTGACCGGGGTCCCCAGGCAGGGTGAGAGCCGCCCCTGGCTCACCACCTCCAGCCCAAGCGCAAGGAGGCCCGGAGCCGTCGGTGAGTCTGGCCGCGCCAGCGTAGAGGGAGAGACGGGGTGTGACCGAGGGGCCAGCTGCTGTGGAGGTCGCGGGGTCTCAGGGCCCGGCTGGGACACCCTGCCTCCGTACCGGCCCGCGACTTCTGAGAAGGAGCTGGAAAAGCCACACTTCCCCGAGGTTCCCCCACCCTGCCACAGTTCTCCTGTCCTGCCTGGCTCTGGGCAGCATTGGGAGAGAAGGGCCTGCGTGCAAGTCTGGTTTTAAGAATCCCGGAAGACACGAAAATGCATAGAAATGCTATTTTTTTTAAACAAGGCAATTCCTTTTTCACTAACAGAGTTTAAATAACTTCTTTTTTTAAATTTTTGATGTGTGTGTATGGACTTAAAAAAAAGATACTGATGACCCCTGCTTTAAGAGAAAGAAATGAGTCTCTGTGGGCTTGAAAGTGGGTTTGCATCACACTCCTGATGCCAGGTGTGGCTTGGGTGGGCCCCTTCCCCCCACCATCCTGGCTCCCCAACACTGAGCAACTTTGTGTGGACTACAAGTCCGGAAGAGAGCCCAGACTAATTAGAGGCATCTTATCAGTCTTGACTTGAAATTGAAAGAAAATGATGCTTAAATATTTATGACTTTGACATTTACAGTCAGGCGCCTTTTAAAACCAGAACACCTCCTTCTGTACAGCGGCAGCTCCTTTTCCTGAGGGTTGGAACAGGCAAGCAGTGAGGAGGAGGAGGGTGGAGAAGCAGCAGCCCTCCAAAACGTGCCTGGTGGCACAGGTGCACGCGGAGACCCCACAGGGATATCAGAACTCTGGTACCAAGCACTCGGGTGCAGGAACAATACAACTTTCCATCACCAGGAGTTATCAAGTCAACCTAATAGCAGTAAAGATGGTTCCTGAGGGTGAGTTACAACATAGTTACCCATTTCTCTCATCCATCTGCACCTGCAACACCTCACATTGAGAGTATGCAGTTTTTCAAACGTTCGGATGCTTAAAGAAATGTGTGACCCCCGGAAACAACTTATAGAACTGTTCTTCAAAATGAACACCTCGGCACTACCTGGCCAATTTAAATCATTCTTATCTGTGCTTGTAAGTCAGAGTGCATGGAACTTCTATTACAGACTCTTCTGAGCCATTTATGGCAAAATGCCTTCAGAACTTTTTTCTTAGCTGTCCATGTGTTAAGCTTAAGAGAAAGGAGAAGAGGAAAAAAAAAAGAGGGCATTCTATACCCACAGTCGATTGTGAGAACTGAGACAGTCACACACATACAACACTTTATGGCAAATATTTGTTGACAGCTAACAAAATTTAGTGTTCTTCCAAGGTTATGTAATGCCACCATTCACAAGAGCATTATCTAAGTCATTGACTTGCAATTTTAAAATATGCTTGTACCAAAAAAAAAAAAAAAACGTAGGGACACAGCATTCAATTTCATTAACATTAAACTTCTGATACTCTCAGTGTTTTTGTTTCATTTCTAAAGAATTTGATTTGCAAGCCCTGTGTGTCGGCACTTTTATGTTACTATAATTATAAAAAGCTTTCCCCCTGTAAAATTGAGAAATTAGTTTTAGAGACTATTAATGAATTGCTGTAGCAAGTCTGCCTTTGGTTGGCTAGATGAATCATCTTAGAGTTATTTGGAAAGTCCATGATAAATTTACCAAAACATAGTAACTACCCCTTTAAAGTGGATCAGAATGTTTAAGTTTTCAGGCTGTGGCCAAGTGACCAAACTTTAAAAAACACGGGGGAGGAATGTCTTATAATATTTATAAAAGTATTTTTTAAAGCTGTTAACTGAACTATTTTTAATTTGGAATTTGCCACAGAATTCTAATAAATGAGAGAAGTCAGGCGGAAATAATCATGTATTAATTCTCTGCATTACAAAATCTTTTCAGAAGCTATTATCAGAGCAAGAGGCATTGCGGTCTGAATTCAGGGTGGGAGAAGTCCTTTGTGCAACTGAAAGCCATTGTTCCTCCTTGCAGATGAAATTGTACTTGCAAATCTGCCATTCAAGTAGCAAAAAAAAAAAAAAAAAGGCTATATGCGCAAAAGAACAGAATCTCTAAGAAATACCTGTTCTTAAATATAAACTTTAATGAAAATAAGTTGGGATATGCTATTTTAAAACAGACTACTTGCTGAAAATTTTTTCAGGCATAGCATAAAAGTGAATACACGTTGCTGTTTGCCATCTTGAAGTACCCCATCAGTTTCACAGACATCTCTAAGATACCAAGAATGTTTAGCAAGAGGGGACGTCCTCGCGCGAACTAATTCTTAAGCAAGCCTTCAACCCTGCAAGTCGTCTCGGGTGGAACTGAGCGCGGCCCACAGGCTGAGAACAGGGCGACACGGAGCGGGCCCTCCAAGAGGAAACTTGGTTCTATCCCGCGGAGCCCCTGCCGGCGCTTCCATCCCATCCGAGCCCGAGCTCGGCCGACCCGCTCCCCGCACGCCTCTCGGGCCCGCGTTTCTGGCACGCGTCCGCGACCCCCGAGGCCCGGGCTGGCACACACGCAGGCGCGCGCCGGCCGGGTCAGGTGCTTCCCCGGCCAGCCTCGGAGGAGCCGCTTCTCCCCGCCCCGCAGGAACCCAACTCGCTTCTGGGAAGGGGTTTTTGGCTGTGCCCCCTGGACCTGAGGCTTTGCCTGGCGACGCCGGTCGGGACCCCGCGGTGGCTCCACTTTGCCAGCAGGTCCGGAGGAACTGGCCCTCCCCTCCCCCACTCCGGGCGAGGCGGACCTCACCCCTGCTTCCCAGTCCCTCTCCCCCTCCCCCTGCTCACTCATTCACAAGATCCCTGCAGAGGTCGGAGCGAGCGGATCGCAGCGCCGGACACAAAGGGTGGAGGGCCCCCGGGAGCCGCGGGTATTCACAGCTCTGAGACGGGACTCGGCGCGGCCCGAAGCCCCCTTTCCCGGCGGCGGGGACAATGCCGCGGCCCAACCTCCCTGGCCACAAAGCGCGCGGGCCGCCGAGGAGGGATTAATGTCCCCAACAACGTCCGCATTCCCCCAGGAATCCCGGCGCTCCACAGCCCCAGCGCCGCACACGGCGGTCCAGGCTGCCCCACCAGGCCCCCCAGGCTGCCCTACCAAGACCCCCGGGCTGCTCCGGAGCCCAGTGCCCGGTGTGCTTGGCTGGGGGCCGGTGCGTACTTCATCCTGCGTTGATAAAAGGCGGGAGCGTCTCCTCTCTCGTCTTTGCACAAACCTTCACTTCCTCGCACGTTCGCTTGCGTCCTAAAATCTGGGCATCGCAGGGCAGAGCCAGCTGAGCGAAGACCACTTGGATACGCTGAGCCCTTCATTCCGGACGGGGAGGCTCCCTGGCGCCCAGCGGGGACCTAAGCCGCGCAGGAGACCCACGGGTGTCCAACCCAGAGCACAAGGAACTGAGAATGAGGCGGGGGACGAGCGAAGCCACTCAGGGAGCGCCCGTCGCTGCCTCCCCAGCCATCTCTGCGCCCTGCGACCCGAGCTGCCCTCAGCTGGCTGCCAGGACCCGCGTAGCGGGGGCCAATGGGGGTCCAGCGCACTGGCGGCTGTGACAGCGACCCCCCCCCCCGGCCGTGCAGCCAGGAGCGCCGCCGCGAGAGCAGTGCACGCGGGACGCATAGGGGCGGGAGTCTCCAGCTCTTAAAGCCAACTCCGCTGAGATTTTTTTAACCCCTCATTTTGGGGTGCACCCGACTAACTAGAGCCAGGCTTCCCCGGAACGACGAAGCAGGCGGCTGTTCACAACCACGAAGGAAGGGAAGGGAGTCCCCGGTTCAAATAGCGTCGAGTCAGAAGTTTTTCGGGCGTCCATGCGGCCGCGCGCGCGGGGGTGGGGGGTGTTAAATGGGGAGGGGAGTGGAGATCTCCGGTTCCCTTTGGAGGAGGAGAGGTGGCTGCTCTCCGGAGTTTCTCCGCCAGGCTGGGGCTCAGAAGACCCCTCGGCTCTCACTGACCGCCCCACCTGCCTCCCCACGGAACCTCCTCCAACTCGCCGCCCTCGGGAATACTTGGTGGGTACAGAGGCGCGCTCCCGGACCCCGGTGAGGAGGGCGAAGAGAGCTCCAAAATGCGCTGGGAGGAAAAATGTCACCACGCTGGCTCCTTTCCTCGCCGACTGTTCAACCCCGGCCTTCCTCCTCCTCGTCCCACACTCATCCCGGCCCCGCGCCCCAACCGCTAGCATCCCCCTCCTACCCCTACCCCACCCCCCCACCCCCGTCCACCGCCTCTTTCGGGATCAGCCCAGAGTAGCCGGCGACGCGAGAGGCAGAGAGCAGAGCGCTGGAGAGAAGTCTACGGATAGGCCTCCTTGGGACGATCTCCTCAGGGCGCTGGGCTGGCACGGCTGCCACCCCTCTGAATCTGTGCGCTCCAGAAGAGCTGTCAGCCGCCGGCTGTCCCAGACGCCCACCCCAAACCCATCTGGGGATGACCCCAGTCTCAGATCTCCCTAGCCCGCCCGAGCCGTTGACAGGTGTCCTAAGGCGAGTCGGCGCAACCCTCTGAGCTGGGCTCTCGGACGCCCAGGTTGCCCAGGGGAGCCCTGCACGCACACCCTCCACCCTTCGAAGTATCCCACTCTGCGCCCCGGGAGATGCCCTCTGTGGGTCCCTCCTGCTCCCTCCCGCCCACCCTAGTCCCTCTCCCTCCACCCCTCTCCCAGAGCCCGTTCGACCGCCCCACCAGTGCCCGCGCCCGGGCCGGCGCCCCTGGTTACCTGCAGCTGGGTCGGTGCCCAGAGCCCAAGCGGGAGGAGGTGGGGGCGTGCGCCGGGCCGAGCGGCCTTGGGGCTCAGCGGCCGCGGGCGGCGGCGGCGGCGAAGGCGCCATCATCACAGCCAGTTGCTTCCCTGCGCTGGAATTACAGACGAGCAGGGCCATCCTGCTCCGACCACAAACTTCTCGGACGGTCGGTGGAGACAAAGGTGCCGCGCGTCGCGTCTCCAGCGGCGGCGGCAAGGGCTCGGAGCCCACGGGTGGCCGCAGCTCCGCCGGTCCCGGCTCGGCCCAGCTCTGTGTGGTCCGCCCAGCCCCGGCCTCCGGGATAGGCGCGCTGGGTCGGGGCGCAGCGCTGGCCGGCGCAGGGCCGAGTTCGGGACGGTCCCCGCAGGGCCGCCGGCCGCGCGCGCAGCTCCAACCGGCGCGGCCGCTGCGCCCCGCCTTATATCCGGCCCCGCGCGCACCCGGCCGGCGGCGGCGCGGCTCGCGGCCCAGCCACCGGTTGCTATAGCGATGTCCCCCCCCCCACATGTTGCTGACAGCAATTGGCTAAGGGGCCGCGGCTCTCCATACACCCTCTCCCGCCGGAGACTATGAATGGACATCGGCTTTGTCAGTCATTGGGACAACACCGCAGCCAGGGCCTTCGCCTTTTTTTTCTTTTCAGTCCTTCTCCCTTTCATCGTGCGAGTCACACTTCACACTGGGCAAGTTCAGGGTAGCTCTCCGGGGACAGAGAGGCCTGGGCGAGAAAAGTCAACCCGCACGGCCCTGCCGTGACCTTTACTGTGGAAGGGATGGGTGGGGAGCGCAGCAACTCAGCAAGAAACGTATTCGTGCAACACTGCTGTCTCCAGTTACTTCCAATATCACAGTGGGATTTTTTGCGTTCCCTTTTCATATTGAAACAGGCCAATCACGCAGGGCAGATCAACGCGTAACCCTTCCCCCATCACGCTACCAGAGCCCCCACCCTCCGGCCCCCCGCCGCCACCGCCGCTGAGTTTTTAGGTCTCGGATGCGCGTGGAAAGAGCCTTTCAGGACGCGGGCACTAAGGAGGTTTTGCCACCTTTGGTCCACGAGAACTGCCGGACCCAGGCGCACAACAGAGCCGGGGACTCCAAGCTGAATCCTTGCCCTCCTTCCCACTCAGGACGGTGGCCCGGCCTGGACCACCAACCCTAGGGCGGGCAGAGCGGCGCGGGATCACCAGATCACATTCCCAGCCTCTCCAGCCTCGCCACTGTCCCTGGACCCCCGCGCGCGGGCCTAGGGCGCGAGCCTGGCTGGCGGGGGCCTCGGGGGCGACCCACTGGCGGCCGCCTGGGAGCCCTGTAACTCGCCTCTCGCGGCCCCCTCGCCCTCCCCAAGCGCCGGACCCTGAGTCGCAGCCACAAGTTGGGGCGCCCCGGCGCGCAGCGCCCCCGCGGAGCAGCCGGGAGCCGGAGAGCTGAAACGCAACATCTGTGTGTACAATGCCCTCTGCGAGGCCCACAGCTGCAGGAACAAGGGGAAGAAAGGGCTGGGGAGCACATCTCGTCACAGGCAGATGACAGTCCGCGGAGGGCTCTTTAGTTTCTCCTTTTCTGGAAACCCCGGCGCCCCCCTTTCAGACCCCCTCTCCCACCGCCTCCCCATTGTTCCCCGCGCTCCGGACAGCTGGAGACGGCGAACCACGCTATCCGACGCCCCCTCCCACCCCACACCCGGCTGCCCGCGGCGCCCGCTCCCGGCCCCTCCCAAACTCTGCACCCACCCCCACCCCAGGCTCGGCCCGGGCGGAGCTTCCAGCATCTACCCTCCCCGGCCCCTCCCACTCCTGCGCTGCCCCCAGACCTGCCCCGAGTCCAAGGCTTCGCTGGCGCGCTTTGCGCCTGGAAGCCGAGTTCCCTAAAACCTCTGGGTGAGCCCCAAGGCCAGCTGAGCCCATGCCCACGTCCAAGAGTGTTCCAGGGTTTCCGTTTCCTACCACCCCAGGCCAAGGCTGAGTTCTACTTTATGTTTACAGGGACAGGGAATGAGAGCCACAAGGAGCTCTAGGCCCAAGCCCAGTTCCCGCAGGACGGCGGGGCGGCTGGAGGCTCGTCTGCGGCTTGATGGAGAGAAACCGGGTGCAAAATCGGTTACCCAGACGCCAAAGAGGGATGGTGTAGAGGCTCGCCGTACCACCAACCCCCATGCACCTGGTGTGCCGGGAGAGGACCGGTCACCGGGGCCTTCTCCTGTCCCCTCAAGGGCAGAGCCTGCACAATGCCCTGCAAGCCGGCTGGGCGAGGGGCGCGGCTGCCGTCCCCGTTGCCTGCCGGCCGGGCAGCTCGCAGAGGACAGGCGGGTCCGAGAGAAGCGGGCTTCCCTGACCCCCCAGGCCCAGGCCCGGAGCTCGGCGCCCAGCGCGGGCCTCGAAATGGTCTCGTCAAGGCAGAGACCCGCGTGGTGGCCGTTCCAGCTCCTCCCTGCCACCAGGGTTCGGGCCACCCCAGGGCGCTCGGTGGTCCGGCGTGCCCAGCCAGTCTGGGGAGCGACCCCTGGCCCGGCCTTGGGCAGAGAAAGAGGAGGGGAGGGGAGGGGAGACGGCGCGCGGGCGGGAGCGCGGAGGAGGGGGCCTAGGAGCCCCGGCGGGAAGAGGGGGGAAGACCGTGGAGGGGAGGGAGGCCTGGAGGAGGGGACCCGCCGCCCTCAGCCTCGCTGGTAACCGGCCTCTCCATGGCAACGGCCTGCGCGCGCGAGTGTCTGTGAGTGTGTGTGTGTGTGTGTCGGGGGAGTTTCTGCGCCTCCCTGACCGGGTTGGGGGCGGGGGGCACAGGGACTCACAGGACCTGGGGGCTGGGGGCCGAGGAGTGACCCCCCAGGCCTGGGGACGCAGCCTCGGAGATGCTGGGGCATCCCAGGTTCAGTGGACGCCGCTCCCGGCACTGCGGTGGGTGGGAGAATGCGCCCGGGTCCCGGCCTCGGCCCCGCAGGGCACCAGGGCTCTCGGGGCCTTGCTGCTGCGGTCACTGGGCCCAGGGCCCTCCGCGGAGCAGGGCTGGAGGTGCGCGGGGTCGCACAGGAGCCTGGCGGCCTGAGCCGGAGCTTCAGCGCCCGGTGCACCTGCAGTCTGGGCGGGGTCGCGCGGGGTTCGGGGGCGGTGGCTGGGGGACCCGTGCACCGCCTGCAGCAGCTCCGGGCCCCGACAGCTCCCGCCGCTGCAGAACCAGCGCTAGGTCCCCGGGGCGGCGCACGGAGAGGATCCTGGAGGCAGCACTCGAGGGGCTGAGCCAGTTCCGAAGACGCGACTTCTCGGCCACCCTCGGCGCCGGGCCGCTTTCGCGCGCGCGCGCCTGGGTCGCCTCTCCAGCTCTCTGTCGCCAGCAGCTACAACCAGGTGTGGCCTCCACCCTGGCGGCCCGGGAAAGGGCGGTCTTGCTCAGCCAGGAAGTGTGCAACTCCTCAGTCTCCAAGGAGGCGCGCACTCCACGCGCGGCCCAGCCGCAGGACGGCGCGAGCGGGACCCGGGGCCGTGGGGCCCAGGGGCCCTGGGGCAGCCAGGGGCTGGGCGGCTTCAAAGCCGGCTGCAGCCCAGCACAGAGCCAGTTTTGCTTTCTTCGCCAGCACGACATGATGTGATAAATAAGCAAGGAATAAATACACGTATTTTATTTAGCGAGTTTTCTAGCTGTCCCAAAGGCTTTCCCTTCCAACATCAAAGCACCACATTCCTGATTTACTCTGAATGTAATGGCCTGGCTGTCTCACTAGTGCTTTGGGGAAGGCTGGGCAGAGAGGTGGCACCATTTAGGGCCGATTTCGGCCACTTTGTGAACTGTGGGGTAGCTTCGCCCAGGTATTCCTAGGTAGAAAAGTGCATTTTGTCACCAACCACTTGGTGTGCCGCCCACGATATATTCTCTGTGGGAGTCGACGATTTATCCTCGAGCGTCCCCTTCCTTGGTCCCCTGCCTTCCACCTCCCCACGGCTTTGCCTTGACATCAATGCCTGGCTGTTTAACTGGCACTCAAAGCTGACAGATAAACGGATTGTCCAGGGAATTCATTAAAAGAACGTATTTGTATTTTAGGGGCTGATCCTTTTAGCCCGCTGTTTCAAAAACTGATAAATTAATCCACCAGATCTTCATTCTATTTTGCCTTTATTTTACAATTCCTTTTTTTATTTCCAGGGCAGGGGAAAAAATGTACCTTTTAAATCTTGAAAATACTTTATAGAAAAAGTGTCTGGGAAACCTCGTCAGACTCCTCTCAGCCATCTTCAGGGAGAATGATGATGCTAGGATTTTTTTTTTTCCTTTTGGGTCATAAAAGCTTAGACTTTACCTAATAATGAATTTAAATTTACATGATGCAGAGGCAGATTTTCAGAGAAAACTTTTAAGCATGACCCAGAATATTTTTGAGACATGTTGATTGAAATAATTTATATAGACACCAAATGAGTATATTATTCATAGGCGATTAGGATTGCTTGGCTGATGAAGAATAACAAACCACATGTAAAATTCCTCGAGACTTACAAAACATCCAAAAACAGAACTTACACTGATGTGCTGATCCTAATACTTCTTTTAAAGTGCATTTCACATTTGTTATGTGTAAAACCTAATGTTCTGTGATAACAATCTCATTTTCAATTTGGGAAACACCAAACAGTTATAGATCACACATTGAAGTGATTAGAAGAAATCTCCAGTGTACTAAATTATCAGAGAAAACGTATTTTTAAACAAAATAGGCAAAGACTGTCATGGGAAACTTGATGATTATAAAGCCAAATGCCTATTTCAGAAATTTAAATGAAAGGATAAGGTAGAGAATGATTTATGAAAGAAAACTTTTTGAGATGCCTGATTTAAGAAAACCTAAATCAATTCTGTTTGTAAAATAAAACAATGATTCATCATTATAGTACACGAATAGTGTAGGCTATCTATTCAATGATTTTTATAAAAATTAAGTTAGATTCTTAAAAATATTGGAGGTGCGTGCCTATGGCATTCTCATACCCACATTCACATTAATGAATTTTGAAAAGCAAGATGTTTTCATTGGTCAAGCTGCTGGTGAAACACATTAATTGGCACTAAGATGCTTTGATAAAGAAGAGATGGGCACGCGAGTCAAGATGGACGTCTATAAATTGAAATTCATTGACTGTCAGCAAATAGCTGTGTTTCAAGGACAATATTTGGAAGATCACAAGGCACTGGTGAGAAGTTCTTATCTACAGTGAAAGAAGACAAGTCCAAGGCAACAGTGGGGAAGGCAAACACTGCCCTTTGGAGGAGCCTTCTGGGCTACCCTCACAGAGGGAGCAGAGTTTATCCTGCAGGACAATCAAATGCAGGACATTCAAATTCATGAACTGGGGAGATTCCTGGACTGAAGACCTTACTGCATTGCTTATGGAAGCAACTGTAGGATGCTGCTATAAGAATCAATGCCCTCACTTTAAAACTGAGAGGAACTGAGACATACTGAAATTATTTGCTCAGATATTTTACGGTATTTCAAGAAAAATATGAATTCCTTACTCAAAACAAATCCAAGTCTTTTGTTTGGAAAAAAAAATTACCAAATAACTCAACATTTATTATTAGCTCCCATGCTGGTTTATAATCTCATTGATCTAAAGTTTGTGAAATCCAACATTAGGAATTCTATTATGAAATAGACTTGATATCCCACCCAATGGCTTAATGTGAATACATGAAACCATGTGCTTAAAAAACAAATGCATATTTCAGCAAAAACTTATGCTTGCAGGATTGCAAACATGTAGGGATTTTTAGACTTTCTTTTTCCAACTTTAAAATAATAATTCAAAGGGCAAGAAAAGCCTCAAGACCTTATTATTCCTATTGTTAATTCTGTCCATTAGAAGTAGCATTCTGAAAAACTGCTATCCATGGGACAGGTATTAAGTGACGGCACGGTCTCCCCAGAGGTTAATCTCACTTTTATTCTCTAGATACTAGAGCCTAGAAGATAAATACTGTCAATTTACCTCTGTGTAAAGATCGAACCTCTCATTATTTACAAAATAATGCTATAAAATGCATATTTAATAGCTGATGTTTAGTATAGTGTCTATATTGAATGTTCAAGACTAGATTTTATTCTTCTTTACAAAATTGAGCTGAAACTCCTTAGACTGAATGTTTGCAAGAAAGACTCATTACCACGTGAACAAGAATCTAACTTTTCTGCAAATGGCTAAATAGTGCCATTATGTTCAGATGAAAGGAAGGAAAACGCTGCTGTGAAGAATTCCAGGTTATCTCCATTTTTCGGTTAAAAGCTCTTTCTTATATTTTGTTAGTTACATACTAACAGGTCCATTATAATTGTTTGGAAACAGCTTTTTCCTTGAATTGCTTTGGAATTAAAAGTGGAACAACAATGCAGGTAAATGTTTGTTTCACAATTACATAATTCAGCTATGCGCTGTTCACAGATGCTTTAAGAAAAATGCCTATGTATATTTTAATGTATGAAAATAGGTTCCAATTATGTGCAAGATCAGCCACTGCCTGACAAAAAAGCTTGCCCGAGGACCCAGATTCTATTGAAAAGGAATTACTATCAACTGATATTTTCTGATTTTATGTTGCAAATATATCTCCCTGTTTTTAGACCTAATGTGGGCAAAAATTCAGGAAATGGCTTGTGGTTTTCCATTCTGATACAACATGGGTTAGATATCACTCTGAAAAATTTAGTCATGGTAATTCAGAATTCCACATGAATTCACCCATGGCTGCCAAATAGCCAATTGAATAAAAAATAGTTGAGTCTGCTCTAGGTGCAGCATGATGTGCGCTGGCATTTCAGCAAGTATGGCGTGACATTAGCATATAATCTTAAATAGGGCGCTATAATGGACTGAGACAGCTCTTAAAATGCTTACAAACTCATTGGCTACATACAGCCTCCTATCTTTCCATTGAAACACTTTAGGAAGTTACGTGTTTAGCTCAACCTTGCTTGGGCATTTCTGAAATTAGGGTTTGGAATTATCCGAGCGATGTGCTCACACAAAACCAGAAATCGAGCTTCCCAGCTCCCAGTCACTGTTTGCTCCTGAGTCCCCCAAACCGCACAACCTGACCTAATCACACCTCTCTCCCCTCTTTGCCACTCTTATCTCCAATTGATTTTTGAGAATTTTAAAAACCTTTAAAGAAAGAGCTACCATTTGGGATATGTATTTTGTAGGGCCATTTGGACAGATGGGTGAGCCAGGACAGTGAGATGGGAAGCAGATTCCCTCTCTAGCTGCCATCATGGATGTCAACCCGTGATCATGGTAGCCCCAGTAACTTTCCTCCACTGGGCTTCTCCTGTCCTGGAGGTCCATCTTTGGGGAGAAAGGCTGGAGGCTTCCATATCTTGTGTCAGATCCTGTTACTTTTTTCAGCGGCACCTCTTGTTCTCTAAGTCCTAGTCCCAACCCTATTGCTGGTGCTGGGGGCAGAGCAGCCCTGGGGCCCCCCAGTTCCCCAGGGCACCTCCCTCCCCCCTCAGCTGTCTCCACCTCAAGTCATTTAAACAACTCCCTCTCCCTCACTAAGCATCTCAGGGGGTGGGCATTTGGCATGGCAGCTGGGATGCCGCTTGGAGTGTCTGACTCCAGTCCTGGCCTCCCTCCTTCAGATCCAGCTTCCTGCTGATGCACAGCCTTGGAGGCAGCCAGACATCTGAGCCCAGACAGACAGAGCCCAGAGCCTCTGTCCCTGCCACCCATGTGGGAGACGTGACTTTCAGAAGCGTTTGGGGACTGAACCAGCAGACAGATCTCTCCCTGTCTGTCTCTCTCTGTCTCTTGGCCTTCCAAATAAAATGAAAATACTTAATACTTTTTAAAAGGAATCTCATCAACACTTCCTCAGATCCATCAAAGGCTTCTCCCCTTTCATCCAACCAAGCAAGTACACAAGGCAGCGCTCTCAGAGCAACCCTGCTTCCCAGTGCCCGCCCACAGGAGCCCCAGAGCCGCCCACAAGCTGGGGCTGCACCCGCTCCTTCTCTGTGGTTACCCTGCCAGGTCAGGGGACAATGGCCTGTTGAGGGTCTTCCACTTGTTTGAAACCAGCTTACCCAGTGTCTCGCTACCCATGGTCAACTACCACCCAAAGTACTACATGGAAAACTCTAGAAATAAATAATTCAGGAGCTGGTGTGTGGCACAGCAGGTTAAGGATCTACTGGAGCCCCAGTTTGAGCCCCGACTGCTCTGCTTCCAATCCAGCTCCTGACTGAGGTGCCTGGGAAAGAAGTAGAAGATGGCCCAATGGCCTGGGACCCTGCCACCCACTTGGGAGACCTGGATGGAGATCCAGGCTCCTGGAGTTGGTCTGCATCAGCCCCAGTTGTTGCGGCCATTTGGAGAGTGAACCAGGGGATGAAAGACACCTCTCTCTGTCTCTCTCTCTTTGCATTTCAAATGAATACATTTTTAAAAAGATTTATTTATTTACTTGAAAGGCAGAGTTACAGAGAGAAGGAGAAACACAGAGAGAGGGGTGCCTTCCATCACTGGTTCACTCCCCAAATGGCTACAATGGCCAGGGCTGAGCCTGGTTGGAGGCAGGAGGCAGGAGGCAGGAGCTCCATCCAGGTCTTCCACGTGGATGCAAGGGCCCAAGTACTAGGGCCATCTTCCACTGTTTTTCCAGGTACCTCAACAGGAGCTGGATGGGAAGTGGAGCAGCCGGGACTTGAACCGATGCTCATATGGAATGACGACATCACAGGTGGCAGCTTAACCCACTGTACCACAATGCCAGCCAGCCTTGGAACAAATAAAGAAATCTTAGAAATACATAATTCACACATGTTAAACTGCACACTGATCTAAATAATGTGATGGAATCTCGCACTTTCCTGCTCTGTCCTGCCCCGGGCTGTGCAGGATCCCTTTGTCCACTGTATCCACACCGCATACACGACCTGCCCAGTAGTCGCTTAGCAGGTGTCTTGGTTATCACGTCCACTGCTGCAGTGTCCCAGAGCTTGTGATCAAACGACACTTCCTTTACTTAATAATGGTCCCCAAGTGCAACAGCAGTGATGCAGGCAATTCAGATGCCCCAAAGAGAAGCCATAAAGTGCTTCTTTTAAGTGAGAAGGAAGCTCTTAGTAAGGAAAGAGCAAGAAGAACTTGTATGCTAGGGTTGCTCGGATCTATGGTAAGAGTGGTGCTGGCTCTTGTCTCAGGCAACAGCGGGGGGTACTGGGTAAGGGAGAACTACAGTTCATATTCGTGCAACCATCTCACCCTTGGTGTAGTTTTGCACCTGTGGGGAATAGCAAATACGCTCTCTGCAACTTCTTAGCTACTTTTCCATGTTTCATTTCACAGAGACCATGTGATCTGTGCATTGTTATTTGCAGTTTTACTGATGAGAAAACCAGTGTGTTGAGAGGTCCATGAAATAGCCCACGCCTGTTGGTGAATGCTGGAACCTCGGTAAACGCGCACGCGTGCACATACACACACACACACGTAGGCACATGCATACGTAGGAGCACACACGTCTTCCGGGGCGAACCCTGGCTTATAGTCACAGACTCGAGGAAGCGCGCGGTAAGGAGCTCATGTATAAGCCTCGGACTCCCTTATCTCCACGGGACCCTTCAAGCCCTCCCCCTCCAACTAGTACTAGCGCTTCTGATTTGGATAATAATCCCACAACAACAACCATCTTCATTCTTGGCCTTCTATATAGTGTAGTCATAGGCATCTTTCCATTGTTGTCACTTTTCTCGTTCTACCGCGCCCAATCCAAGAGTAAGCATGGTGTTTGCAATGGAAGCTTCAGATACAACCTCAACCCGCCTCTGACTGCTGCTCTGCACCCCCCCCCCAGAATTGTGGACCACAATTGTGCACACACACTTTATCCCATGCTCCGCCCTAATCATAAAAGAACTGGGGTTTCAGACAAGGAAGGCTGCACTGACTGACCTGGGCTACGTGGTTACCAGCACAACCAGCTTTGGTGAGAGTCGGTCGCTCCTCTCAGAGGGAAAAGCCCTAGTGTTGCCTCCCACCCTGCTGCCAGCCCTGCACCCTAACTGCTGGCATGTAGAGCTCACTGGCTTCTCATGGACTGGCTTTACTCACTGTCACATGGTGGGTGTGGTCCAGCCATGGGGAGAGCCCAGGACCACTGGTTCCCCATTACATTCCTAGCATATGTTCCTTAATACTTTTTGACTGCTGCCTCTTATTGTCAGTTCTGTGTACTGATGGTGGTTAAATTGATTTTTTTGTTAAAAGAATCCAATGACAGACACAACCAGAAGAGTACAGGTGTGCTCATTCTGGTATCGGTCGTCCACCCCGTGTGGCTTCCTCACTGTGGTCTGTCTGATGCTGAGTGGGCAGCTGGGTGGCCTTGGGTGGCTGAATCCATCTCCCCTCTCTCTGTCCAGGACAATCTGGGGGTGACCGGCTACATCTGAAGTTGCTGCTACCATTTTGAAACAGGACTGCTCTTAGGGGAGGGCTGGCAATAAAACCTCTGTGGGAAATCCTAAATTAAAATGAAGACTTAAAAAAAAAGGATCATAATTGCCCTATGGAAAGATTGTGAAATAAATGAAGAAAACATACTCCTAAGTCCAGCCTGTGGCAAAGCGATTGGACTAAAACTGAATGGTTTTAAAACCCTGGCCTGCAGCACCAGCATCCCACATGGGCGTTGGTTGCAGTCCTGGCTGCTCTACTTTCAGTCCGGCTCCCTGTGAATGAGCCTGGGAAAGCAGCTGAGGATGGCCTGAGTGCTTGGCCCCTGCACGCACATGGGAGACCTGGAAGAAGCTCCTGGCTCCTGGCTTCAGATCAGCTCAGCTCCAGCAGTCACAGCAGTTTGGGGAGTGAACTAGCAGATGGAAGACCTCTCTCTCTCTCTCTCCCTCTCTGTAACTCTTTCAAATAAATAAAATAAATCTAAAAAAAAAAAAGAACTACCGGGGCTTATTTTGAAAGGTTGGCATGGTGGACAGCCCTCAGGATACCCCAGGGAGCCCATCTTCTGACATCCCCTCCCTTGAGTGTAGGCAGGACCTAGGGAGTTGAGTCTAGAGTGGGATACAGCAAATGTGATGGCGGTCACTTCCAAGACTAGGCTACAAGACAGGCCTCAGGGAAACCAGTGCCCACATCCCAATTAGCAGATGGGCAGACCCACATGGCCTGAAACCAACATGTGCAGCCAGAGCCGAGGCCTGCTGGCAGACTGGACCTCGCTGGACCCTGAGACGACACCTTGATCCCAGTCTTACATGGTCCCTTGTGCCGGACCCCCAGGTGCTGTTTGTCCAAAACTCTGACCCTCAACAGAAGTTGAGAGACCGTTTTAAGTTTTGGGATAAGTTGTTACATAGCAAAAGATGAGTTATAGAATTAGGAATGAATGTTTTTATCATTCACAGTATTCATTTGAGAGAGAAAGAGGAGGGGCAGAGAGAGAGAGAGAGAGAGAGAGGAAGGGAAGGGAGAGAGAGAGAGGAGAGAGAGGAAAGAGACAGAGAGGGAGAGAGGAG
Source organism: Sylvilagus bachmani (assembly GCA_015711505.1). Lineage (NCBI taxonomy): Eukaryota > Metazoa > Chordata > Mammalia > Lagomorpha > Leporidae > Sylvilagus > Sylvilagus bachmani. The sequence continues at coordinate 132,670,281 of CM027388.1, forward strand.
AGAGAGAATGCAAGAGTGCACGCCCACCCAATGGTTCATTCCCCTAAGGTCTACAACAACCAGGGCTGGGCTGGGGCCAATGCTAGGAACTCAAGGGGATGGCAGGCACCCAGCTAGTGGAGCCATTGCTACTGCCTTCCCATTTCTTCATTCTGGAAGCTGGAGCCAGGAGCCAGATCCCAGATGTGAACGCAGGCACTCTGATCTGGAACACAGGTCTCCTAACTGGTGGCTTAACTGCTCGGCCAAACTCGGGCCTTTAGGAATGATCTTAAGCAAAATCAAGGCATGCAGGAGACATGGCCCACATGGACCTTCCTCAAAAGAGCTTCCTCTGGGCTCCGCGGAGCCATCTGTGTGACATAAAACGTGGGTTCCAGACCACCTGGCAGGCTGCGGGTACCACCCCCTGTACCTACAAAATCCCACAACTCTGCAGCAGCACCCTGCTCCCTGCTCCTGCCCCCACCTTGCCATCACCAGGAGGCCAGACAGCGTCACTGGCCAAGTACCGGTTCTCATCCCTTGCAGCAGCTGCCGCCTCCCTCTTGTGGATCACACTTCTTGCTATGCTCAGAGAATACCCGAGCGCCTCATTGCAATGGGGTCCAGGGTTCGCTGAGGATCTTACTGGACATGAAGTAAAATGGCCCCTGTTACTTCCAAATCGCAATTGCTGTTCTGTGTTCTCTGGGGTGAAGACGGCTACTGGGATCATTCCCCTTCTTCTCTCCTAACGCCGCGGGTTATGAAACGTCCCTTCCCACTCACATCATTGGTGGCCAGAAGCAATATCATGTGGTGGTTCCGAGAAAGGGTTTCAACCTCAGCCGTACCATTTGTGTGGCTTAACTGTCCTATGCCTCAGTTTCTTGCTTTGGAAATGTGGATAAAAAGGTACCGAACTCCCGGGCTTGCTGAAATGATGTAGCAGGTGTCATGCCTGGGAACGGCGTGTGGGAGTCAATGCTCCAAAGTGCTGGTTACCGCTTTATTATTAACTCCATCATATGTGTTCTTCCCTGCATTGTCATGGAAGCCAAGGAAAATTCTGTTTTCAGACATTATAGCTGCAATGTAAGATAATGTCATCTGGCAGTAGAAATGTAAAGTGGAAAGAATGGTCCCCCCAGTAGAGGGTGTTTGCTCCAGCCCATCTGCTCTGGGCGCCCTGAGGTTGAGCACGGAGTGGGGAGGACCCCTGAGGACCACAGTGTCTGCTTACTGTGCTGCCCTGCTTAGCTTTTCTTCTGGGGCCACACGGAGGGGAGAAGCTGGGGTTCAGTGTCTTTGCTGACCAGCACCTCCTGGGGAACATCAGGTACAGGAGGAGTTTGGATGCTGGGGCTGCCACCTCGTCTTAGGTGTTTACCGGGGTTTAGGGTAACCGTCCTATAGCTCTTTCAAAGCAGATGAGTGTTAACTCAGCATCGACATAGGCCACACATGTAAAGTAGGGGCCCGCGTTATGGCGTAGTGGGTAAAGCTGCCATCTGCAGCGCCAGCATCCAGTATGGGCGCAGGTTCGAGTCCTGGCTGCTCCACTTCCAATCCAGCTCCCTGCTAATGCTCCTGGGAAAGCAGCTGAGTGCTTACAACCCAAGTGCTTGGGCCCCTGCACCCTCGTGGGGGAGCTGGAGGAAGCTCCTGGCCTTGGACTGGCCCAGCTCTGGCTGTTGCTGCCATTCGCAGAGTGAACCAGTGGATGAAAGATCACACTCTCTACATAAAATTCTTTCTAATAAAATAAACAAATCTTTATCAAATTATGTAAAGTAGTCTTTATATATCCCAGAGTGTGTCTGTGTGTTATGAGCAGCTCTTTCACAACTGGAAAACCCTCACGCAATGACCTTGATTGTTGTAAAACAATTCCTGCCTCTGTGCCCAAGTCCTAGCCTACACACTTGCAGGTCTTTTTCTCTCTTTTTAAAGAGCTATTTTTTTAGATTTATTTTATTTGAAAGACAGAGTTACAGAGGGAGGTAGAAACAGAGAGAGGTCTTCTATCGCTGGTTCACTCCCTAAATGGCTGCAGCTGAGCTGATCCAAAGCCAGGAGCCAGGAGCTTCTTCTGGGAATCCCACGTGGGTGCAGGGACCCAAAGACTTGGGCCACCCTCAGTTGCTTTCCCAGGCCATAAGCAGGGAATTGGATCAGAAGTGGAACAGCCAGGACTCGAACCATTGCTCATATGAGATGCCAGCACTTCAGGCTGGGGCTTTAACCCACTGCGCCACAGCAGCGGCCCTGCAGGTCTTTTTCTAAAAACTGATGCTAATCCTATGAGGTAGGTTCTATTATTGTCTCCATTTTCCAGATTTGAGACAGAAGCACAGGTTGCTAGGTAACCTATGTGAGGCCACACCGGAAGTGACAAGGGTGGGTGTGAACTGAACGAATCGACTCTTCTGATTTCTCGATCCACCTGCACCCTTCCCAGCTGAAGGAAACAGAAAACTCAGTAACAACGCTCCTTTTCTGATGCACCAGTAGCTGGCAGTCTGTAGTTTCAGCTTCAGCATCTCCAACCATCCTTATACACACAAACACACTACACACACATCCCACATGCCACAGCCATGCCATCCACACAACACATACCACAGAACACACACGACACACAGACACACTACACATCCCACATTCCTCACACATCCACCACACACAATACACTGATACCACATGTACCACGATACACACATGCATACAACACCAGTGCCACAGCATGCCACATGCCGCACACGGACACGACCCACATACCACACACACACATGACACATCCCACATTCCTCACACATCAACTACACACAATACACTCACACCACATGTTCCATGATACACACAGGCATACAACAGTGCCACAGCCTGCCACATACCACACACAGCACACACGGACACGACCCACATACCCCCCTCACACACACACAAAACACAGACACACGACACATCCCACATTCCTCACACATCCACCACACACAATACACTCACACCACATGTCCCACAGCACACACACGCATACAACACCAGTGCCACAGCATACCACATGCCACACACAGCACACACGGACACGACCCGCATACCCCCCCCCCACACAGAGCCTACACTTCCTTGTCACTGATAACATTGCAAATTCACGTGAAATATGTGCTTCCTGAATACCATCCCAGTGATGGCGATCCTGACAGTTGTCTAAGAGGAATTCCACAAGGCGTTCTCACTCTTGGCAGGTTTTAGTTACTTCTGCAGATAACTTTTCATGGAACCAGATTACATTAAAGAGGCAGAGACAGACTCTTTGTGCACCTTTTACAAAGTGTGACAATAAGACGTTTAATTCCTTTAATTTTGATTGTCAAAAATCAAATCCTTGTGGATCTTATTATCTGATTTCAGCAAATGTCACTGCAATGGTGGCACAAATATCATCCCCAAGAAACTGACTTGCAATCCACAGCGTCCAGGGGATCAGTGGAGCATTACCCGGGTGGGGGAGCCCCAGCAGGCAGGGCAGGGGAGCCTGGGAGAGGCTGAGCACTGGGGAAAGGTGTCTGCCCTCCATGGGCTCTTTTCCCTTAGCGCGAGTCCTGCCCTCTGTGGCAATGCTTTTTTCTTACACTTTTCCTCCGACACGACGCTGCTTCACTTTGTCCCAACTTCTCACACATTCCCCCATCTACAGAGGCTTCCTTTCCCCCTCACTCTGCATTCTCGTGTCAGCACGGAGAGTCCTGCATCTGTGTTCCGTGGGTCTCAGAGCCGGGTTTCCCCGAAGCATGGACTGTATCACCAGCAGAGAGGCTCCCATGGAGGGCGGCATGGCCACACGCTACCCCCAGAGGCCACCACGGGTCCCTGGACGGAGATGGACAGAGAACAGCAACCCTCCCCAGAGAGCTCTCCGCTGAGAATATGAAGGGTCGCCGTCTACAGTGACCTTCACTGGGCCATGCCTCACCTGTGCCCAAACTTTTGTAAAACCATACAATAATTATAAGATCTACATCAGAAGCAGCTCTCTGCTTTTACACATTTTAAAGCAATTTAGTGCTTTAAATTTTAAATCCAGCCATGAAGGTGCCATGCCATTGATAATTCTCTCTGTGGGACTTTTAGGTTCATAAACCAAAGAATGTAATATAATCACCTACAGGTACATAATTTCCTTATCCTTTATATCAGACGTAATATGGGTCATAGTCACAATTTAATAACAACCCAAGAAGGGCTCAATAAAAGTTACCATTAATAGATGAAAACGTCCTTCCATTTATTTTTCTCTGCAAGCCTGGCCACCACTCAGGGTCTGGATAGAGAATAATTGTCAGCTACTCGGGTGATGGGGAACAACAGGGGCCTCGATGCTGAGATCTGGTCAGGAGACGGCAGAGGAGTGAGCCTGGGAGAACCAAGCGTGGTCTCCGCTCCCTCTGACCGAGGGCTGCCTGGGGCAGGGAGGGCACACGCTGCCTGTGGCCAGACGTGTGCTGTAATCAAACCTGTGTCCTGGGGGAAGGAGCACTCTCGGAGGGCAGGGTGAGGATACCGCTCTGTGCAGACTCCCGATGGGTATACTTTCTGAAACAGGCTACAGAATTTTGTTTGCAGGGAAGATTACAAAATGATTTTTGACCTCTGACTACGCTTTTAGCCCCTCTTTTCCCAGAATAACTAAGAGCACAGATCTGTGAGGCTGTGTGATGGAGCGGCCAGTTATCTATGGGAGCTGTTTACCACGTGACTGCCTAGTGATCCCACAAATGCAGAGCTTCTCCCCCTCACCATGGGCCCGCCCCTGACAGCTGCCTTGGGAGCTCTGTATTCCTTTTTCAGATTTATTTATGGGGCCGGTGCTATGGCGTAGCAGGTAAAGCCGTCGCCTGTAGTGCCAGCATCCCATACGGGCACTGGTTCGAGTCCCGGCTACTCCACTTCCGATCCAGCTCTCTGCTATGGCCTGGGAAAGCAGTAGAAGATGGCCCAGGTCCTTGGGCCCCTGCACCTGCATGGGAGACCTGGAAGAAGCTCCTGGCTCCTGGCTTCGGATCAGCCCAGCTCCAGCCATTGGGGAGTGAACCAGCAGATGGAAGACCTCTCTTTCTCTGCCTCTCTCTGTGTAGCTCTGACTTTCTTTCTTTCTTTCTTTCTTTCTTTCTTTCTTTCTTTCTTTCTTTCTTTCTTTCTTTCTTTCTTTTTATTATTTTTGACAGGCAGGTGGACAGTGAGAGAGAGAGAAAGGTCTTCCTTTGCCATTGGTTCACCCTCCAATGGCCGCCGCGGTTGGCGCGCTGCAGCCGGCGCACCGCGCTCATCCGATGGCAGGAGCCAAGTAACAGGTGCTTTTCCTGGTCTCCAATGGGGTGCAGAGCCCAAGCACCTGGGCCATCCTCCACTGCACTCCCGGGCCACAGCAGAGAGCTGGCCTGGAAGAGGGGCAACCGGGACAGAATCCGGCGCCCCAACCGGGACTAGTACCCGGTGTGCCGGCGCCGCAAGGTGGAGAATTAGCCTGTTGAGCCACGGCGCCGGCCAGCTCTGACTTTCAAATAAATAAATAAATAAATCTTTAGGGCCCGGTGCCATGGCTCACTTGGTTGATCCTATGCCTGCGGTGCTGGCATCCCATATGAACATTGGTTCTAGTCCCGGTTGCTCTTCTTCCAGTCCGGCTCTCTGCTGTGGCCCAGGAGGGCAGTGGAGGATGGCCCAAAAGCTTGGGCCCTGCACCCACATGGGAGACTGGGAGGAAGCACTTGGCTCCTGGCTTCGGATTGGAGCAGTGCCGGCCGTGGCAGCCATTTGGGAAGTGAACCAACGGAAGGAAGACCTCTCTCTCTCACTGTCTGTAACTCTAGCTGTCAAATATAAATAAACAAATAAATAAATAAATAAATCTTTAAAAAAAGAATTTATTTGAAATGCAGAATGAGAGAGAGAGAGAGAGAGAGAAAGAAAGAGACATTTTCTATCCACTGGCTCACTCCCCAAAGGGCCACAATGGCTACAATACAATGTGCCTGGAATTTCATCTGAGTCTTGCATGTAGACGTTGGGGTCCAAGAACATGGGTCCACTGATTTCCCAGGTGCATTAGCAGGGAGCTGGATTGGAAGTGGAGCAGCCAGGACTCAACTGGTGCTCATATAAGATGCTAGCATTGCAGGGAGAGGCTTCACCTGCTGTGCCACAACATGGGCCCCGGGCCTCTGCATTCTGAGGTTTCGTTCTCTATGGTGTCCTGTCTTGTGGCCTTGGTGGGGGTGGGGAGCAGCCCCCAGCTGCGCCAGGTGGGACTCAGGATTTGAGATGCCTGCTCCAAGCAGTGAGTGACTGAGGGGCCTTTTAGATTCATGCCCCAAGTGGCATGGGTTTCAGAAACTCAGGGGGGCAGAGCCCATGCCTGTCTGTAGTGGGGCTGGGATACCTGCACACACGTTTGACATTCTAGGAAGCTGCAATTCAGGGATGGCCAATGAAGACTCAGGGGGAAAATCACCATAAACGAAGACAATGGATGACTGGCAGAGCACGCCAGCTCCCGTATCAGGACCCCATCTTGGGAAGCAGCAGGGGCTCCTTACGGTAGGGGTGTGGATTTGAGCTTCCTCTGCCTGGCCCTGGCTTTGGCGTGCAAACGGCGAATGGCAAAGAGTGAGACATGCAGCATCACCCAGGCGCAGGCCGTGCTGCTGGGGGGACAGATGTGTGCAGTTGTTTCCATGTGACTTACGTGGGCAAGGAGGAGTGAGGTCACCAGCCCTGCCCTGCACCCCACCTGCTACGATCAAGGCCCCCTCCCCCAACTTCTACTTCCACTGAGTGTAAAAATCATGACTTCTGTGAAATTGCCACCCAGAACTGGATCTAGCCAAAAATATCCAACATGGCTGCCAACCGTGTTCCCACAATGACCTTTATCTCATTATAATGTCATTATAATAAAATTACCCTGGTGGCTCCCTACTCCCATCTTGTACCTGATACCATGATACTCCCAAGATTTCCATAAAAGGGCAAGGAAATGGGTGGCACTCAAACCCTGTCCCATAGTGTGCACCCTCTGAATATTCAATTAACCCCCATGCCAGACCCCTCCAGTTCATAGGAGGGGATGGCCCCAAACCTTGTTGAGCCGCACTGCCTTTTGTGTGTGTACTCTTGCTTCTCATGTAAATAAATCTCGTTTCTCTGCTGAACTTTCCCTGTGTCTCCTCCTTTGATTCTTTCTTGTGTTAGAGACAAGGACCCAGTATGCAACCAGAGAAAGCTGCACCTCTGAGACGTGTGGCAGGTGCAGCCCTTCCAGCAGCTGGGGAGTCTGGGCCAGCCCAGGTGGACAAGAGACTCCCTGTGGCAGTCACGTCAAGAGGTGGGGGGCAGCAGGGCTGGGGTGGGGGAGATGGCTGACGTGTGGGTTGAGCACCACCCCAAGGACATCCAGAGGGAAAAAGAAAGGGGACAAGGATAAAACCCTGATACTGGGCAGGGGACAACCATCAGACGGAAGACACAGGGACCACATATGAGCACCTACCTATAGGGGAACACACAGCACGCATGGGTTACAGGCGTCAGTCAGAATAAGCAAAATCTCCATTTCTTGATACAGGGCCTTTCAGACTGTGAAGACAGTGGCTATGTGCTTATTAAAATTACTTCTATGCTCAATTGTATCATGTCTGACACAGAATTACAACACTCTTCCCAAGAGTGTCCAAGTCATAGATTTCTAGACACAATCTACCAAAACTGAGTCATGATAAACAAAACTGAAACCAAAAAAAAAAAAAAAAGCCAAAAGATCAGTGAAATGAAGAACTGGTTTGTTGAAAAAATAAATAAAATTGATACACCGTTGGCCCAACTAACCAAAAAAAAAAAAAAAAGAGGGAGAAGATGCAAATCGATAAAATCAGAGATGAAAAAAGGAAATGTAACAGATATTACAGACATAAAAAGAATCATCAGGCACTAGCACACAGAGACGTATGCCAACAAATTGGAAAGCTGAGAAGAAAGGAATAGATTCCTGGACACATACAACCTACCCAAACTGAGACATGATGGACAAAATTGAAACCAAGAGTGTCCAAGTCCCAGCATGGGACATCAGCCCGCTGTTGTGGAGGGCAGGGGATGCCTATCTGGCTCCTGAGCCCCCGGGCCTTGAGCTGGTCTCCTCCAAGGAGAGAAGAGGCTGAGAGGAAATGGGGGGAAGGGGCTCCAACAATTGTCTATGTCAGGACTCTTGAATTCCTAGGTGCTACGGAGGGCAGGCCCCGCAGAGAAGTCCAGGTAGGGGACGGGTCTGGGGCTGGAGCCAGCAGCATCATCCCAGTCCACTAGGAAACCATGTTTGGGAAGAGGAGATGTTAACTTCCCCACAGGTCGGATTTCTGCCACCAAACTTCCAGGGGTGGCGGTGAGCAAGGCCACACCTTCAGCTGCCTGGCGGGATCAAGTGCACTATCTTTTTGCCCCAGGTTAAAGATGTTTACACAATAGTGAATGCTGGTAACCCACATCCCTTGCAACATTACACCGAAAGCGTCTTTTCCTTCCACTCGACTGCACATCATGCGGACATTTCAACATTTCATCCACCTTTTCTCTTGGGTAAGAAACACGTCCAGGGTTCAGAAACGCAGCCTGTTGGTGGCTGTCCCTTCCTGCACGGCGCAGGGGAGTGAATGAACAGGCACACAAACATGGCAGCTCATTGCCACAGGGCTGGTCTGAACACAGGCTACCTGGGCCCCACAAGTCCACTCATCAGAAGCCAGTGCCCCAGCCCTGTGTGGAGGGGTCTGTGGGATCATTGATGCCCCCCAGCCAAATTCAAATGCCGGTTTGAGTCCTGGCTGCTCCACTTCTGATCCAGCTCTCTGCTATGGCCTGGGAAAGCAGTAGAAGATGGCCCAAGTCCTTGGGCCCCTGCATCTGCATGGGAGATCCAGAAGAAACTCCTGGCTCTTGGCTTCGGATTGGTGCAGTTCTGGCCATTGTGGCCAACTGAGGAATGAACCAGTGGATGGAAGACCTCTCTCTCTCTCTTTCTCTGCCTCTCCTCTCTCTGTGTAACTCTTTCAAGTAAATAAATAAAAATGTTAAAAAAAAAAGAAAACAGTGAGCTACCAGAGGTTGAGTTGTGCCCACTCAAAATGATGATATGGCCCTAACTCCCAGGAGCTCAGAACCTGACTTACTGGGAGACAAGATCGTTAGAGATGATCATGTTGTGATACAGATACTAGGCTGAGTCCCTAGGCCAAGACAAAAAAGGGAAATTTGGAAACAGGCCAGATGCAAAGATGTGAAGACTCGGGGTGGGGGGTGACAGGAGGAGCCAGAGGCTGGAGGGACACAGCCAGCAGCCAGGGAAACTCGGAAGCAAGAGGGGGCTTTCCCCAAAGCCCATGGAGGCAGCAGGGCCCTGCAGATGCCTTGACCTGGGCTGGGGCCCTGGGACTGTGACGGAATACACGTCTGTTGCCTTAAGGCAGCCACAGGAGACTCACACGTGAAACATGTGTGTGGCCTGTATCACTCCAGGGGGCGTGCGTCCCCGGCTAGGAATCAGCTGGCTTTCTGGAGTGGACAGGGCATAAAGCATCCATACAGCTCCCTATTTTCAGCATCAGTGTTAAAACTTTAATCCTTATCTTGTTCTGTCACTCCTCCTCCTTTGAACTCCATACCAGGTAAGAATCTAAGGAGCCCAACTGCACATCTTTCATAAACTCCTGATGAAAACAAGGAACAGGACAGAATGGAGGAAGGGTTCCATGGTGCATTCCAGGAAACCCCTTGCTGGCTTTGTCTAGTTTTCCTCATTAATGAATCATTTAATTAATAATCTGCAAGATGAGCTTACTTGGGTGGAACCGATCTAATGACATCATCATTTCACTTTGCTAGCTTTTCTTTTGGAGATTTTTGAAAAATAAATAAATAAATAAAGGGGCCGGCGTTGTGGACACTGGCATCCCATACGGATGCTGGTTTGAGTCCCGACTCTGTTCCACTTCCCATGCAGTTTCCTGCTAATGCTCCTGGGAAAGCGGCAGAAGATGGCCCAAATGTCTGGGCCACTGCCAGCCACACAGGAGACATGGATGGAGTTCCAGGTTTCTGGCTTCAGCCTGGCCCTGCCTTGGCCATTGCAGTCATTTAGTAAGCAAACCAAGGGATGGAAGATCTCTTCCTCTCTGTAGCTCTGCCTTTCAAATCAATCTATCGAGCAAGCTCATTCAAAATCTGGATTCATGAGCCAACAGCAGTTCCTCAATCTCCAAGCAAGCACTACCATCAAAAAGAGGGTTGGTGACCATGGATTTCCCCCTCTCTGTTTAATGATGCATCCCGTGGGTTCATCAGAGATCCAATGATGCAGCTCCCAGTCCTACCTTCAACCCTTTAGAAGCACTTCCCCCACTCTGTCAAATTTGACATCCTTCCCAGCTCACTAATCCCTCAGACACCCCTGCCAGCAGCTCCCTGATGCCATATTATTGAGAATCCTGACCTGCAACTCTTTGGCTGGAGACTTGGCTACAGAACACAGCCACACACCCATGTCACGGCCACAGAACACAGCCACATGCCCATGTCACAGCCACAGAACACAGCCACACACCCACGTCACAGCCACAGAACACAGCCACACATCCACGTCACAGCCACTGAACACAGCCACACACCCACATCACAGCCACAGAACACAGCCACACATCCACGTCACAGCCACAGAACACAGCCACATGCCCATGTCATAGTCATAGAACACAACCACACACCCACGTCACAGCCACAGAACACAGCCACACACCCACATCACAGCCACAGAACACAGCCACACACCCACGTCACAGCCACAGAACACAGCCACATGCCCATGTCATAGTCATAGAACACAACCACATGTCCACATCACAGCCACAGAACACAGTCACACGCCCATGTCACAGCCACAGAACACAGCCACACACTCATGTCACAGCCACAGAACACAGCCACACACCCATGTCACAGCCACAGAACACAGCCACACACTCATGTCACCGCCACAGAACA